>OY829915.1:82102049-82546219 GCA_963691935.1 Nephrotoma guestfalica | reverse complement strand
TGTAGGTAAACTTGAAGCACAAAAATCATAAATATTTTATGGATTTAGAATGCTCGACCTACATTTTGAATATGACTTCATTTTATAAAAACAATAAATTGTTCGTGAAGGAAAGGTAAAACGTGTAAACATGTTCTGCATAAAATTTTCAATTTTCCAAAATTGATTCTGGTTTTAAATTGTATATGATTAAAGTAAAACGGTTTAAAGGTTTGCAGAAAATTTTGATATTTGAACAACATCCTGCGAACAATAAGTTTAAGATATGCTGGTATGTGTTTTAGTAAAATTTTATTCAGATTGTTTTGAACATCCGTAATCTAAATTCCTTTCATTGTGTTGCGTACGAGTATTTTTTTAAAGATATTTGCAACTTTAGATAAATTGTACGCGAATGATTTGTTTGAAAATCTCTTGCGGCGATAAAAGAAATGTGCGTATGAATACATATCTAGATGATTGAACTGAGGTAGCCTTCTTTCCGTTCATTTGTAACGTTTAATTCAAAATCTAAGTTATCAATATTTAAAGGTGAACTTTTCACTGGTTAACTTCTAAATAAGAATCAAATTTCTATCATTCGCTATCAGATTACAGTGTGTCCTTTGTTAGGATACAAACATTCATTTTTCATTTTAACATAGTAAACTACTTTTTCAAAACTTTAAATACAAACAAAGAAAAAATTAAATAACAATGATTAAAAATAAATTAATGATAAACTGTTGAGTAGAACTATTTACGTCAATTTTGAAAAACAATAACACGCGAAGGTAAAATTGTAAACTGCCCTTTCTATATTATAATCCATACCTCAATTTACCTTCTCTAAAAGTTACCCTTCAGAACCTGAATGCATGTTGGAGACCGGAAAAATACCGCTATTAGTCCACAACAATTTCCTGTGTTTTTCCGTCCGAGAAATACAAAACAAAAAAATTATTGTTCCAAATATTGGACTATTGTACCAATTATGAAAGGTTATTTAATTTTGAATAAAGATCCGTTTAAATTGAGTCAAAACATCGTCCGGTTTTCCTGTAATCGACGTTGGAAGTTGTAAGAAAATCGTCCGATGAAATTGGATACTCTCCATACATAATATGAAATATTCCAATCATCCATACATCGAAATATTGTATTAGGGATTAGGAATTAAATTTGTAAATTAAAAAACACAAAACAGTTTATAGATCTCGATATTAGATCTCGAATGCACACACTTGATTTCAAAAGTGAAAAATTAAACTTTTTATAAAACTGATTTCTATAATCAAAAATTATTATTCTTGCTTGAGTTTCAGAAAACCAACCAGGTCAACACTTGTTGAAAATTTAATCTTCAAATTTATTTGAATCTTTTTTTTTTTTTGTAAATGCTAAACTTTTCAACATCATTGCAAAACATGAAAAAGCACCGATAGACGCTACCACTTCCGGTATACAGATTTCCATCAAATTTCGCAATTAACTACCAATTAATGGAGAAAGTTAAGTATGAAGTTTGATTCCGAATAGTCAATCCGCGTGGATAGACGGAATTTTGTTGAAATAAAGTTTTTTTTGATGATTTCGTTTGAAATTTAATTTACAATCTTTTTGTTTTTAATCGTTTTTCGACATGCTGTATACTTTTAAAAATGTTTGCAAACACCCAAAAATCAGTCACTTCGGGGGGATCGATGTCTGCAAAAAATCACTAGGATCTTCCACTTTATGCCAAACAATCCCAAACAGTGAATCCGTATGTATACATCTCCGTATGCATGAGCCGAATTTTTGCTGAAAACAGTTTTTTGGTCAATTATCATTTCCGCTTAAATTTTCCAAAACTGATCTGGAATGGTATTGTTGCATAATTAATTTACAATTGCAACAATATCGGATCAGATCAGTTTTCCAAAATTTAAGCGGAAATGACGATTTTTCACAGCGTTTTTCAACATAAATTCATCCTTTGTACATGCAGGACTGTTTGATTAATCGGAATTAAACTTCATACTCAAGCTTTTTCGAAGTTACGAAAAAACGATTAAAACCAAAAACATTTTAAATAAAGTTTCAAACAAAATTTATCCAGATCAATTTTTATTTTTTTGTTTCCCACTAGTTTTGATAAAAAAAATTTTGATAAAAAAAAAATGTCTCCAAAATTATTATTTCATTATATCTACAACAGTCCAGGCGGACTGGACTAATTATTCGGAATCAAATTTATACTTAATCTTTACCGATTAATGGGGAGATCCTTGCAAAATTTAGTGGAAATATGTATACCGAAAGAGGCAGTGTAGCTATTTAAATTTTTGCAATGATGCTGAAAAATTTAGCATTTACAAAAAACTAGAAAGGATTAATAGATTTAAATAAATTTAAAGATTAAATTTTCAACAACGGTTAACCGGCTAACAAGGAAGGTCGTATTATATCTAAGCACGCAAACTATAATGAGAATGTCCAAAATCAAGAGAAGGACGAAATTAAAAAAAAACTATTTTAAAGTGTAAACCAAATAATTGACAAATAATCACACAATTAATACGATGTAGACAGAAAGAATTCTAAAAACGCATTAAAACAAAACAGGGGGACTATTATAAAATTTCCGACCACGTTGATTTTTCGACAATCTGACAACGTCGAAAATACCTATTATGAAATTCTCGATCGTATTGAAAATATAAAAATCTCAATAAAACTAATTAAATTTTAATAATTAAAGTTATTTAATCCAATATTTAATATTTTATGTATAATTTTATAAATATGTTAAGTATTCGCAACGATATTCAACACCTTAAGAGGTATCCAAAAATTTTCGACAACGTCGAAAAATAAGGAGGTCGAAAAATTCATAATAGACCCCCAGTGAAAAAATTTCCTTTTATTTTGTGAAAAATAATTGTTTTTCGCGTTTAGTATAAAAAGAAATGTTTCGCTCTTTTAGCTTAATGCATTTTTAGAGTTCGTTCTGCCTACATCGTATAAATTGTGTGATTATTTGTGAATTATTCGCTTTATATTTTAAACAGTTTTTTTTGACCTGCTCTTGATTTTAGACACTCATTATAATGATTATACACTTGCGAGCAACTAAATCGACTCAAACCTCCGCGCGTACAAAAAAACCGTATTTTTTAAAATGGCTTAACTGATTTTGGTAAAAAGACTTTTGCAACACCTTAGTATTTTATCTTTACAACTTTACAAGGACATCTTTATCATTAAAATATATATGTACAGTACTTGTGAAATTAAAGCAATCGTAGCATAATGCAATGTTTCGGTGAAAGCAATAGGCGTGCTGCAATCTCGTGTAGAATACCACGTTGACCGATATTTGCCATCAGTCACTTATCAGACGTTCACCTGAACAGATCCTTACGAGTTTCATTCGTTGTTTCCTCAAAATTACGGATACTACTCCAGAAAAAGCCACACAAGTTGTAGCTTTATTGCAAGAAGAACATAAGCCAATCTGCTGTCTTAAGAATCTAGGAGGTTTCAGGAAACTGGTACCATCAATCGGAGACTATATACCAACCGGTATCGGTGTACCTGATGGAGGCCGTAGAGGAGGTCTGATCGCTGAAAGATATGTCGAGGACATTCTCTTGGATCATCCTATGCGGGATATATAAAGGAAGATTTCATATTGATGCATGACAATTCCCGGTGTCACATAGCTCGAATCACTCAGCAGTTCTTGGATGAGGTTGGATTCGAGGCGATAAAGTGGCCAGCCCTCAGGCCAGTCCACACATGAATCCAATTGAGTATTTATGGATCAAACCCAAACCTAGGGTTCGAGCCAGATCAGTGACATCATGATTGTATTGGATGAGGAGTGGGCTGCGATTCTACAAGCCTTTGTCAAAACCTTAATTATGTCACTGGGGAACCCGATGCGAACCGTTGTAGATGCAAGGGGAGGCAATACTTAGTATTAACCAATAAAATTGTGTTTGTTTTGCTTGAATTTTTTCTTGTAATTTAAATTTACATTGGGGATACATACCCAATATTTTTTTCATAATCATCAATTTTGGTTGCGTTTTCATTCAAAATTCGATATAAAAAAGTACTGAACCATTTTTCATGAAATCAGTGTCATTTTAAAGTAAAAATTAAAAGAAGTACATTCAGCGTTGTTACTATACAGAATGCAATAACAAATTTAAATTTGTCATTATTTAAGTTGTGCACTTCTTATAGAAGAAAAATGTCTTTAATTTGTCAATCAATTAATATCAAAAATAATTTGACAAATCGGGCTCGATTGTATCAAATCGGGCACAGACATATTAAAAACAATATCGCTATAAAAAGTGGAGGTAATAGTGCTACAAAAATAGGGTGATTTGTAAGAAATATTCACAGTCGGAATTTGCTGGCACATAAACAAATTTTAACGGGTGTACCTAAAAAACTATAACAAAAACTTTTGATTTTTTCCATGTTTTAAAAACTTGTATATTTATTATTGTTATAATTATTTTAACTTTATAATTATATAAAAAACACAACAATCAATTTTTTAAAATTTTTAAAAGGCAGTAATATAAAAAAAAATCGTTTTTTAACAAATACTAAAATTTTTAAATTAGGAATACTAGTTTCAAAAATTCTTCCTTCATCAGTTCCTTTTTCTATACTACTATGAGTAGTTCATCAGTTCCTTTTTCTATGTTACTATGAGTATATTACAGAAAAAAGAACTGATGAAGTAAGAATTTTTGAAACTAGTATTCCTAATTTAAAAATTTTAGTATTTGTTAAAAAACGAATTTTTTTTAAATTACTGTCTTTTAAAAATTGATTGTTGTGTTTTTTATATAATTATAAAGCTAAAATAACAATAATAAATATACAAGTTTTTAAAAAATAGAAAAAATAAAAAGTATAAAAATAACAAAAAGCCACGGAAAACAAAAATGGATTCCATTCATTTATACGATACTATAAAAGAAATCTTTAACCAATTCCAAATGGTTTGGAACAAAAATGGACAAAATTGACCGTTCTATCCGCAATTGTGTTAATCAATATGGAAGTGGCAAAATACAGATATAGTAACTACTAAAACTTATAAAAATTCCTTCAGTTTGAAAACATTAAAATAAATTAGTAGCCAGTCAGAGAGAGCGTTCTGTTACTGCGTTAATGGTTTTGAGTCAAAGCCTTACAATTTTCTGCACTCCAAAGCGTTGTGCTAATGAAAAAAATAGTTTATTTTCAGCCAAAACCAAAACAATGAGTAAAACTCTCTCAGTACTGCAAAATAGAACTCACACATGCGATTATTAGCTCAAGGTCACCAAATAGCGCAATCAGAATTTCATTCCGAACCATAATTTCAGGTTTTACAATAGGTTATTATGATTCATAAAGAAATTCTGATTGCGCTATTTGGTGTCCAATCAAACTGCGATTCTAATATTTAGGATGTTGCAGGTTTTATTGTAAAATCAGTTTCTAGTTTAAGTGCTAAACGAATTTTCGAAAATTGTGACACATATGTTGAAGAAGAAAGAAACATGCTTATCGTAAATTTTTTTCAGTTAATGAATTTAGGACACCAAACACCAAGCCATTGTATACATGAGGTTCCACCACATGATTGTCCAACTTGTACAAATAAATTGTTAATCACTAGAAAAGAGTACAATAAAATATTATTAGTGTAGAACGAATAGCCAGCTAAAAATGTTCAGAAATGGAAATTTGATGATGTTGAATTGCGAACCGTTTGATCCACAGAGCCATTTTATATATTACTATAATTATAACGGAAACTGGGGGCAATATGACGATTTGAAAGGTTATGTAGCTGTCGCAAGAAATACAAAAACAATTAATGTTAATCCGCAAATGGTTTTTTATAGTAGTGGAAAATACCCGAAGTTATTTTAAATAACCCAGCTTGGTATAACTTATGTTCTTCGTGAGAACTCATATTAACACATTACGGTCCATTCACGCGAAAACGCGTGTTTCGTTGAATTGATTTTGAAAGTACAATACAAATATAAACGAGCTAATATTTTTTGGGTTACATCAAGAGATGTTGTTATACTCGTATATATTATATAAATATTATATATAATAACTTAAAATAAGAAAAATATTTTTTTGTTGTCAAAAAATGGTTTTAAACACAACTGAATGTCGGTACATACTATACATTCAAATTTGATAAAATAAATGAAAGTATTTCAGTCTATTTAAAATTATTATTTATGAGGTAACCCCAAACCCCCCAGAAAAAAATCTATAAAATATTTTCGTTGTAGGTTTTTATCTGTGGTTCATGTTATTTCTGCATTGAAATGTCTCTATTTGTATTTTTTTCACATTAGTACGTGTACAAGGTTGCAAACCACTGTTTTGTTTATGTATTTAAACAGAGTAGACCAACTTGAAGGGCCTATGAAATGTTAGTTGGTTCGCTGGTTTTTACGAACAAGTGTTTGGTTGTCATTTTTTGCATAATTCCTCCGGACTGTAGTGTGTTAATTACAGTAAAGACAATTTTCCTTTGTTTCTTTTATTTACATGATTTTGTTTTAATTATTTATTATTCTAGAACGTTGACACCGGATTACGATGAACATCAAAATGTGCATATTTTCTTGAACATGCTTTGAATAGTAGTACTCCGCGAGCATTGAAAATTATTTCCCACGCTATCATGTTATGAGGATAGTAATTTCTGTGCATGTATGGGTTCAGTATTAGGCACACTAAGCTAATAAAATAATCCGTAAGATCTGACAATCTCTTTGACCAGAGATTCACGCTTTGAATTAATGACTTTGCACGAAAATAATCGAGTTATATAAATTTGGCTCCAGATAAACACCTAATTTCCGTTTTATATTAATGGGAGCATACATGAAGTTTAGAGGTAGCCATGCTAAGCTAATAAAATTATCCGTTTGATCTGGTAATCGCTTTGATCAGAGATTCATGCTTTGAAGTAGCGAAATTTTTCGAAAATAATCGAGTTATATGAATCTAGCCGCAAATAAATGCCCAATCCCCATTTTATATTAATGGGAGCATGCATGAAGTTCAGAAATAGCCCTACGAATCTAATAAAATCATCCGTTAGATCTGACAATCTCTGTAAATATTCGAGCTTTCATAAAATAATCTCTCGTTTAATTTAAAAATAAATAAATTAGAAGACAAGTTACTTTCTATTCATTATTTTTATAGAGTTTTATAGAGTTACTTGCTACAAAAAATATTAAATAAAATATCACAAAGATCCTAGTTTATTGATTTTTAAATTAAATAGCTAATAGTGATATTAATGCACGAATGGAAACTACTCAAAATAATGCACTTAATCTTTGTATCGATTTATGTTGTATATTTCGTCTTTATGGTTTATCAAACGGGTCGATTCTTGCGTCATACAAATCCAGTTATGTTATTTTATTTCTCAACTTCCTATTCAACAATAGAACAAGTACATCGAATTACAAACATAATTGCAGATGTACTTGAAAACAAGAAAGTAAGTTCAATATTTTCTTGGATGTAGCACAGGCCTTTGGCAGAGTAAGGCACACAGGCATGTAGTATAAATTACAAAGAGACTTGCAGAAGCAGTTTAATGAAATACTAAAATTTTACATATTTTACCGACACTTTAGGAGGAAATTCTGAGCTAACAAGCTCTTTACATACGAGCTCTTTACATCGTAATCAATTACTACTATATCTGCAAACTCTTAAATCTGTGTGGACTTACCGTATTCAGCTCTGGGGCTGTACACAAAAAAACCAATGTCAATATCATACAGTTATTCCAAAGCAAAGTCCTACGTGGAATAGTTAATGGTGGGGCATAAGGAATGACAACCTCCATAGAGATCCGAAAATGGACTTAGTCAATGAGCAAATGAGGCAACACGCGAGAAAACACATGCAACGTATTAGTCTACACCAAAATGATGAGATAGGTTGTTAGTTGGATGATACAAAAACAGTAAGTCAGCTGCGAAGGAAGAAACTTGATCTATTAGATCCAATCTAGATCGAATAAAAATATAATGAGACTGTAAAAGAGACTGGCCAAAGGGCTACAACCCTCCAAACAAGAAAATAAATTGTGGAAGATAAATTACTACATAATTTGTAAATCAGTTGAAAATAAATAAATATAATTTCAAGAAAACTTCATATTGGAATTTATATTGAAAAAGCAAAAATAACATTAGGAATCGGCCTCTAAGATGTGGTGGCAAGAATTGCGACATACATACAAATAATATTATTCAGTTAACTATGAAACATTTCTTTTAATTCCTTTACAATTTAGAAAAAATCAATCTTTTGTTAGAAAACTTGAATGGACCATTTTTCAGATATTTATTTTAGTTTTTGGGAAACTAAGAAGATTTGAGGGTAAACTGTTTTTATTTTTCGGGTTAAGAGGCTTTTTGATACAATTTAGTGAGGGCACCCACCGTTTTATAGTCTTTTTCGGGCTATCTGTACATAAGTCCTCCCTTACACTAAAGAAACATATTTGTAGGACTCACAACATGTACAACCAAAAATTCACCATTCTGCTTCAAAAAAAAGTACCTTTAGATTTTGCTAATTAATTACTATAAAAAACTAAGAACTAGGTGGAGAATGGTGGAAATATAATTAAGCAACAAAAATAAATCACACATTTTTACTTGCAGTAAATTATTTCAGTTTTTTTTAAATAAAAATAAAAATATGTAAACAAATTTCAGCGCAATTAATTCAATCAAAATAATAATATTAATATATTTTCGTACCGACGATTATAATTAAGATATAATTAAGCCATTAAAAAATAAGAAAATCATAATTTAAAAATTAATATTTGGTCGGGAAACCTGTTTATCGCAATACATTCGCACCGTTGTTTGCTGTAAGAGAGGCACATCTTGTTGAAATTCGACCCATACTCTCTCCTCCACTGATGGTTTACTTAACGAAAGTTCTCCTTTTATAATACTCCACAGATTCTTTTTGCGAAATTCGGTCCGGATTTTGTGCTGATCAAGCCATGCCACGGATTATAATACGATCTAACAACGATTTAACAATTTTTAAAGTATGCTTCAAGTCGTTGTCATATTGATAACACCAACAAAGCGGAAAATCTTCTGAAAACTGTAACACATTTTTGGAAAGAATGTCGATGCACTTCCTGACATCCATAGTTCCTTCGATTTTCACAATGGGTTCATTCCAAAGAATGAAAGGAAAATTTTATGCGAGAAATGAAATATTATTAAGTTGTTCAAATTGAAAAGTGTGGCTAAAGATTTGGTTTAGTAGTGGCTTAAGTATAATTCCATCAGTGTAGATAAAGTATTAAATATTGTGTTTAATTAGCTTGGGAGATTTAAAAATACCTTGTAAGTTTCCCAAGCTGAGAAAGCAAGATGAATAAAGCGAGAGTCAGTTGAAAAAAATTGTTTTCGTCTAAACTGGATTCGAACTTCGCTTACTTGAGAGCTTCCTAAAAGAAGATTAACACGATTTCAGAAGATAAAATTATAGCCCATAAACATTATTTAATGAAAGTTCCAATAACATGGTTAATTCAACAATTTTGAAATTTGAATTACGGTAACGCGACAGCAAGTTCACCATCAACATCATGCAACCGTTGCTTGGATTAGTAAAAATTTGGAGGATCACAAGAAAACAGCATCTTCCCCGCGCCTTGCTAATATGCCTTTCGGCAGTTCTAGTACCTGGCAACGATTAAATTTGCCAATGAAACAGTAATGCGAAGAGATAATGTGATTATTACTTCAAACATGAAGCGGCCAAGTGTACTACATCTTAAAAAATATTCGATTATTTTATGTTCTGATGCCAAATGTTCAATAGAATAAAATTATTCGAAGTTTTTGTATATCAAGATTATACTTTTCGGCTAAATGGGGCAATCTCATAACACAGTATTGAAATGGTTTACTCCCGACAAAATAGTTTGAAAAGTAATGTAATGTGAATACGAAACTTAAAATACTAAAATTCCTTTATAGCAGCTCATTGTTACTTGATATAGGAATAATCATTATTAAATTAATTAAACTCTTTCAATTAATTATTTTGGTTCTCGCTCATGAAATTGGAAATATCGCTAGACTTATGTATATTCCCGACGTGTTTATAGACCTCTGCTCCTATGCCCCCCCCCCCCCCCCCCCCCCGAGATTGAAATAAAATGTCCCACGTAGCCGTGATCGAAAGGAATGTTTATCACAGTTCATGTTATGGTTAGCCTGTTATCATAACCAGTTCTTGTAACTTTTTTCCATTATTGAATAACATTTTACGAAAAATTTTAACAAATTTAAAAATTTTTAAACTGTTGGCTACCAAGTATTTTTAATTTTAATTAAAACCCATGTAAAGCGTTTGAAGTATTTTCGGTAAACTATCCATTGTCGTTGAATTATCATATTGTGATTAGTAATAACCAAATAGTGATGGTGAGAATTTAATCGAAATTATTACGAAATGCGACGTATCGGAAAGTAACGGCGATATTAGAATTATTAAAAAACTGAGATTCATTACTGCCCTATTAATAATAAAGGTACAGCTGTAAATTAAAAAAAAGTAAGTAAAAAATGGCGATTGATGTTATGAAAAACATAAAGTTTGTAGAATTTTTATTACCAGATGAAAGTGCCAAGACAAGACCTTTTATCGGTACCCTTTATTGATTAAATCACGTATTTATTTTTAATCGTGTATCGTTCTCGTCAACGATCCTTAAATAAAACCATAGCTATAAAAAATATGTATTTTAAAAGCTTTACATCCAACATTTATTTATTTTTATTGCAAAGAAATAATTTCTTCACCCAGTCATTGTGTACAAAAACGAAAGGATCGTCTGTTGCAAAAGACATTATCTTTTAATAAATTTTTCTTGTCTTGTGTACCAAATATAAATTTCAATTTCATTTTATATAAAATGTTAATAATGTGTCGTTATTATTTTAATTTTATCGCTTCTCTACAAGTAACCAAAACATCTGGGAAATTAAAGTATTCTAACACCATCAACAGCCGAGCCACCTACTTCGCAAATACATTTCTCATTCATTTTAAAAATAAAATTGTTGGAATCTTTTGTTTCTCACGTATCCCACAAATGAAAATTGAAATGATAATATTCTGTTTATAAATACAAACATACTTACATGATCTCTCCCGAGCTTTTAGAAACATCTATAATGTACACCACTATTCACATGGTAGAGAAATCCTTACGTACGAAGATGTATACAAAACACATTGTACAGAGGAGTAAAAGATATAAGTAAGAAATCATTTCACTGTGTGGATTACTTTATCTTCTCTCGTGAATATCGTTTTCAAATCAATTTTCAAAAGCTTTTCATTCATTTCGAAAGAATTTTTTCTTTCTTATGTATTTGTTACCGTGTTATATATTATGTAGTACCGGGATATATACTTTTATATAAGTGTATTCGATCTATCCAGCCAGTTTGTTCATTCTCGACGTAAAATGCTGCCAAAACATAAGACCAAACAATACGAAGATATGATACACAAAGGAAAATGAAATTGAATAACAAAAGAAAATCATAAAATTTTATTACATTTTTTATCCGCTAAAACCCCTCGGTGATTCACTCTCCTAGCACCATCATGCCACATCATCATAAATGTGTGTAACTTTGTATAAGTAGTATTTGCGCTATAATATGTATGGCACACTAACTGTGGGTGTTACCTGTATTTCTTGATTTTGTGTTACGTATTTTTTTATGCTTTCATAGCATAGAAAGTATTAAAAAAATGGAAAATCAATTTTCCACTGAATACAAAAACTTAAATGTGAAAAATTGAATTGAAAAAGCATTCGAATGAAAAAATATGTAAAGTAATAAAAACTAAATTATGCTTAATGTTGGATATAAAAAGCACTTTGAAATTATATAAATTTTTTGCCAGTTTCACAGCAACAACGATGAAAACTGTAAAGTAAATGAAAAAGCTTAAAATATTTATGTCACTTCAAAGTGTGTTTCTTAAGTTTTATTTTTATTTTGTTTATTTCTAATTTTAATTTTAAATAATGGAGTGCTAAAAATAAAAATTTCTCATGTTTATCGCAATGGTACAGAAACGTGAGATCGTACGTATGAGTATTCATGGAAATTTTAAGTCAAAGCGTTAAATTAAAGTTCTGTCGCCGATCTGCAATTTAAGTTTTTTTGTTATTTTGAAATAAAATTTTAATCTGGTTTGATCGTTGTATGGTTACTATGGAAAAGTTAATACCTGTCAGTTCATGTTTAAAAGGTAGGTAGAATGTATGCATAACAATTTGCAATTTCGAATACTTTATTTTTCTCGGTAATTTATTTTAAATATTGTACTATAATAGAACAAGGATTTATCGGTTCAAAGTTCAAATCAAGTTCTCTTAGTATTATTAAAGAGAATAGAACTTGTTTTAAAATTATAATACAAATTGTACTTAACTGGATTTATTTGCATTACTAGTTAACAATCGCCATCACCTGAAGTTAGGTTGATAAATGAACTACTCACCTGAAAAAAAAAGAAACATAAACTTTAATATCATAATTTTAAGTAAAATTTCAATATTTTCATTTATTTAATAAAAATATTTGCGCGAATATTAAGTTTCAATATATATACAAGAAGGGGATATCGCCCCTGTTCTTGTTGCAGTGTAGAGTGTAGTCTTCTATAGTTTCTTGTTCTACTCAACACTCGATGACTATCATATAAAGGGTGGTTAAATTTTAAGGGCCGACGTTGAATGTGAACCACACCTAAACGCCAAGGTTTTTTCTGCATTTAATTTGACATTTCTCAATTTCAGACTATTCAATTTGAACCATGGAAAGATACACAATCGAGCAACGCGTTAAAGTTATTCAGACATATTATGAAAATCTGCGTTCAAATCAAAATGCATATCGTGCATCTCGTGATTTTTTCGGTCAATTTAATCGTCCAAATGTGCGTACAATCGGAAAAATCGTGCAAAAATTTGAGCAAACCGGGTCTGTAGGAGATTTTAAAACACCAGTGCATGATCGTACAGCTCGTACAGCAGAAAATATTGCTGCTGTTCGCGATAGTGAGGCTGAAGAGCCGTCCACCTCAACTCGTCGTCGTGCCCAACAATTGCACCTCTCACGCTCGCCGTTGATGAACATTATGAATAAAGGCTTGCATTTACATGCTTATAAGATGCAATTGACTCAAGAACTAAAGCCTCTTGATTATTCCAAACGTCGTCAATGGTCAGAATGGTGGCAAGAAATCGCAACAGTGGATGATCAATTTAAATGTCAATGTGGTCAATAAGCAGAATTACCGCATTTGGGCGAATCATAATTCAAGAGTGACTGTCGAAAAACCAATGCACCCACAAAGAGTGACTGTTTGGTGCGGTTTATGGGCTGGCGGCATCATCGGGTCGTATTTTTTCCAAAATGAGGCCGGTCAGGCAGTTACTGTGAATGGTGTTCGCTATCGTGAGATGATAACGAACTTTTTATGGCCCGAATTGGAAGATATGGATGTGGACGATATGCAGTTTCAACAGGACGGTGCCACTTGCCACACAGCTAACGAAACAATGACTCTTTTGCGCGACAAATTCAATGGCCGTGTTATCTCATGTGGTGGCGATGTCAATTGGCCGCCAAGATTTGACACCGTTGGACTTCTTTCTTTGGGGTTATTTCAAAGAAAAGGTGTACGTCGATAAGCCAGCAACAATTCAAGAGCTAAAGGATGAGATAATTCGGCACATTAACAGCATAGAACCTCAATTATGCCTAAGCATCATCGAAAATTTGGACCATCGGGTGGAGGTGTGCCGCTGAGGTCGCGGCGGCCATTTGGCCGATACTTTGTTCCATACATAATTGAACCATACCATATTATCATAATAAAAAGAATTGACAATAATTTCCTAAATAATTTGTGTTTTATTCAAAATCAACATCGGTCCTTAAAATGTAACCACCCTTTATAAGCTTCTAAACATTTAATTTTTCAAATATTTTTATTTCTATATCCGTAGTTCGCCTCGCAAAGAGTTTCGAAATACTGGTGAAACCATTCTTCCTCCTTTGAACCATTATATCTGGCTCATTAAACACATTCTATCTATGCTTAAACCAAACCGATATGTTAAACCAAACCGGGTACTTACGCGGGTCCACTTTGATTTTAGCAGGTTTTTAAGACTTGTTTGTGTACTGTTTGTGATTAGAAAAGACTGTTCATTCCCAGAACTTGCAACTGAACGTGACATCCTGTATAATTAGCAACCTGAACATAAGTTTCGGTCCGGAAAAATTTTGCAAGATATAATTTAATCTTGCCTTCTAGCAGTGACGGTAAATATTTTTAGATTTAGTTGATTTAAAGGCCAATATGTTGAGATATAACTCGAATCAATGTGAAGCGTATGCGTATGACCCTTAGGCTAGCTAGCATTTTTGGTGACAAGCACGAGTAATCCATCTTTCAGAACATCTATTAAAACTCGTTTTAAAGTGTATCTGATACAAGCGACGACCTAAATAGCGCCAGAAATTCAACAACAACAGTAAGGAAATTCTACAAGTAACTAGATAATTTCGAATTTCAACGCGTTCGACTCAAAAATTGAAAATTTTAAAAATGATAAAGAACGTTTCTATATGCAACCCACGACAATGCATTATGTGCTAAATTAATACATCAATACATCATCGAATCATGCCTCTTCGAAACATCCTTTGAGGTTACGTGTGCTAGTGATAAATAAAAAATAAAAATAAAAATCGATAACCGATAACTTCCTGCGATCACAATTTATCCCAGATATCCACGATAATTCAAGTCGTGAACAATAGTAGAACTGCAATTCAACGAAATCATCGTGAGAGCAGTACTAAAAGAACAGCTTAGAAATGTCAATTAACAGGAAACTATATAAATCAAAAGTAGTATGCTTACATTGGCGTCGAGCTAATCAACTAGTAAAAGACCGAGTTAATCAAAATAACCTTAAATGTCAGTCACGTGGGCGAATAGGCCATATTAAACTTGTGTGTGTTAAGCATTTGCCAAAAATCTACTAGTCCACGGCAAGGAAGAAATAACAATACCACAAATAATATGAACACGAATCATATCTCGAATTATCGATATCTACCATAATCCTAAGATACCAGCAACCAGTGTTGCCAGACTATTTTTTTTTTAAATCTGTACATTTTTCAAAAAAAATCGTTTTTTTTGGGCAAACAAATCTGTTTTTTTTAATTTGGTAAACATGTGCCTAGTAACAGTAGTAACATTAAGATATAAGAATTCAACCGTGAAAATAATTTAACAAAGCTAATTTTATGTTTAAATCACCAAATTATCACATATTTCAGTAATAAATACAATAATACTAATGAAATTTTAAAAAAATAATTAAGCAAATCACATTTAAATTTTTAGAATCACAACAAATTTCAGTAACTTAACTTCTGATAATAAACTTATCATAAAAATAAATAAAATTTAAATTATTGATTGATTGATTTTGAATGTACGACCAAGTTCTTAGGCTTGAGTTCCCGGATGACGCCGGGTCCACCGTACACCCTTTTTTACACATAACAAAACCGAAGGATTGGATAGGTTAGTTAAGTGGGACAGAATCGGCCCGGTTACAGACACCTAGGTATAGCCGATAGTTAGTAACACAAAGACAACACAATTCTAATCTACTAGATGAAGGATAAAGGCTTAATAGGTTAATGGATAACGATGGTATTGGCCTTCAACAATTGCTTCTTTAAAACGGCAACCTAAGAAAAAATATTATTATTTCACATGCATCTGGAATTTTCCTGAAATTTAATTCTATTAATACTTTTCGGCTTCCTAACCAAAATTGGTTGACTCGACCCGTTACAGACACCTATGTAAAGTCGTTAGTAATAAAATGACAACACAACTCTAAACTACACAATCAGCAATTACAATGAAGCATTAATTCACAAGCATCTGTAAATTTCCTAAAATTTAATTCTAAATTCATATTTTCCTTCTTCCTAAATAATTGAAACATTTATTAATTTAATCATTCTGCAACTCCGCAACTTACAGTAGAATTTCCTGAAACCAAAGTTATTTGAACTATATTCAAAATAACTCTAAAATTCATTAGTATTTAACCGTTGAATTGGGCGAACACGAAATAGCAAAAAAAAAAAAAAACAGGTTTATCTAGATTAACTACCGGATTGCATTCAAATATCCCTTAAAATATCCATCCAAATATCCATCGTAAATAATTTAGAATTCGCAAAAATTTCGTATGTTTACTAAAAAAACTTTATAAAACTGATGAATTTTTCCCGACGCCCATCCTTTTTCACAAGGAAACAAATACTTTTATCACTACTTTTGCACTAGTTCTGGAACTTCTTCTACGTTTGCTGGGGATATATCACATACAATTAATCTCAGACATGACACATGCGACTCGTCTATGACTTGTCACCTCGTATTAGACTTGTCATAAACGATTCATCTCAGACTGGTAACAAACGTAAATTAGTAATTAGTGTGTCGTCAATGGCTTTCCTGATGGAAGGTAATATTTAAGTAAAGGCAACTAGATCAAATTTGAAAAAATTATTCTAAAATGAATGATAAATAAGTTTATTTTATAATTTTTATAATTAAATATAAATCGTACCAGTATCTTAAAAGAGGGATAATATGTACTCGTATATTAAATATATTTGAATGAGATTTCCTGAGAACCGAATAATTTTAATATAATAGCTCGGCACTGTACATGTAGATTAATATTTAGGGTTGATTTGAAATTGGGAATTAATAATTATAATTCTTGTACTAAAACAGTCAAGATTGGCAACGTTGCATTTTATGACAAACATCCAGTCGTTGGTGTATTGAACTATACAAACCTTCTCTTTCTTTTGAATAATTATATTAATTATATCAAATATTTCTAGCTTTTCAGTTACATAGATATAACGAAGTTGCCGATAAACAATTCTTTATGTTAAGATTGTTAAAATCCCAAATCCAATGCAAATAATATTTCTTTTTATAAAGCAAAAATATCGCTAATAAGCTGTGAGAAAATACTAGTAACCCATTGAGTGTCACAAAAAGGCAATTTTGCGGTAAATAATAGGATTCGTTACCAACTCCAACATAGTTGCAATTAATCTTGCAAAAATGATGGATTATGAAGGAAATACAATATAGAAAACAGCTAATCATAAATTACCTACACTATATTCTCAATGCACAGAAGAAATACGGAAACGGAAAATGCTATCGCTAATCAAACCAAAATAAAAATATAACAATTTATTACACAAACGCTGAATAACATCACCAAAACAGCTCTCTCCGAAAATCTCCGAAATCAAAGCGTGGAAGAAACCACCTCTACAAACAATGGTAGTAAAATGTACCAAGAGAATTATGCAATGTCCATCCAGGAGCTAAAATTACCTCGAAACGATCCCAACAGACGGCATGAATCTTCTCACCATGAAACCACTAACATCCACCAAGCGACCTCCTGCCAACACCACCATTCGACAAAAACCACGATTCACAAAGCCGTGACGAATCCATGACAGATCACAAACGAACCATGGCAACCCTACAGCCCAAAAACTTAGCGTACGACCGATCATACCAAAATAAAAATAAATAAAATTTAAATTATGGTGAAAAATTCGTGAAATCAAAAATTCAACATATCCTGAAGTCATGTTTTAATTTTGCAATTTTTATGTTTTGAATGTGTAGTACTGGGTAAAAAAAATATTGTAGAACTCGATTTTTTGTTGTTGTTATTGTTGCATAATATACAGTCGGTCAAATTTCAAGAATATGTTGAAAATAGTGATGCATTTCTACAAATATAAAAAAAGTATTTATCCGAAAAATATAAAATAGGGCTCATTTTAATAAAAGTAAAAGAAATACAAAATAAGAAAATATTTCAAAAATAGTAAGTATCATTTTTAAGTTTTTCATTTTCAAAATGGCCACCAAACTAGTTTCTCTCAATTTTCTGAAAAATTTATTTTTTTAAACTTTTATTTTTTTTTTGTTCGCCATTTAATTCTATAAAACATACCAAAAAAAATTGGGTGATATTTTTGTTTTCTTGCAAAACACGTTTTAATATCATGACCTACTCTATTTCTCCATATAAAATTATCGGTATACCTATTCAGTTCTTAATTTATACCTAAAATAATCTTTTATTTTTAACTGTTGCTTCAATTTTTCAAAATAAAGATAAAAATTACTTCTAATGAATAATAAAACTAATTATTTGTAATGCCCAACCCCATATATTTACCACACAAAATGTTTTGGTCCTTCTTTTAAAAAGAGTTTTTCAGATATACATTTCTAGTTTTAAATTTTTGGTATAAATAAGAGTCAAAATCAATATTTAGGTAGTTCAAATTTTAAAGTGTAAAAGTAGGTAACATTGACTTAAACAATATTCAAATTTTAGTTTATCATATAGTGAATTTGTATTACTTGAATTAAGCCGTTTATTGGCTCGAAGTGTTCTAAATTTACAAAAAGTGTATAAACATTTTATCGATTTTTTGCCACCTTCGATTGAAAGAAATGAAAATTTATTCATTTGTATAACTTGTTATGTGAACATTTCTTTTAAACGTCGAAAAATTGAAACAAATACATCACCCTCTTTCACAAAAAAAATTTATTATTTTCTATTTTCAATAAGCCAAACAAAAATCTAGAATTTTCCCCTTTAACTGCGTCCTAACCACTAGACTTAATAATTTAGTTGAAGATATATCCGTAGATTCATCGATACATAATGAAAAATCACTTCCTTTCATTATTGCACAAAGGTCGTCAAGTTGGGAATCTCCAATCACCTTTCTAATTATGGCAGTGGTTTTTGTTGTGGCGCACGTAATTTTTTTAATAATTTCGGAATTTGGAAATGCGTCTGATGATCCATCGTCAAAACAGATATATTATGTTCAGCACAAAACGCGCACAATTACATACAATACATACAATTTGCTGGTTTACCCCTTTTCATTTAAAATTTCATCAAAACTAAACCAATGTAACAGAAAATTACAACGAAAAAGAAAATTGTATTTGTGTACCCATACTGCATTGCATTTGTAACTGCAATAAATGTCAATATTTACCCTATAAACAATATCTTTAAAACATAATCCACACGTTTTCCCTTTAAAAATAATTTGGACAGAGCAAGAAAATATAGATTTTGGTATCAAAGCTGTAAAAATAAACATTTCGCAAGAAATCTGTAAACATGACATAAAATCTGTTTTACTGTTTTGCCGATTGAAAATCTGTGAAAAACAGATAAATATGGCAACCTTGCCAGCAACAGATGTAACAAATTTTTTACTGTATTAAGTATTGAAGTTGAAGGTTATACGTTAATACCTGAAACATAATATGAACGATTATACTTGAATGTGCCATTAGAAAGAACAAAAAATTGTATACCACCGGGGTAGTGTAAAGCTTAATGTAAAATTCAATCGAGCATCTTAAGAAGAAATGTACGTAGAACCATCGAAGCATTCTCCGTTATTGGGTCGTATATAAATTTATACGTCATTTAAATATAAATATGTTACAGATGACGGGAAATAAAATAAATTTCATCAAATAGGTAAAATTGATTCAATTATAGAAGTTATAAGTAAATTAGAGTAGCGTGTATTCCGCAATACACTTGAGCAAACGAACTTGAGGAATTGAGGCGTTATTAGGTTAACGAAAGAAAATTTCAAACTATTTTAATACATCGAGGTAATCCTCCAAATGAATCGACTTTTATTTGACATAAAAACGGCAACAAGTGAATTAAATTAAATATTAGATAAAATATTACGCACCCTTAAGAGTATATTATCATATTTTGGCGATATTATCATATATGTGGTGATATTCGAAATTGCAACGAACGTTTCATTATGCAGGCCTCCATCCTCGACAGATAAAGTTGATACTTAAAGAATGGTAGTTCTAGAAACAACAAAAGCGAAACGCGATTTTGTTAGTTTATTAATTTGGGTTAGTGTGGTTAATACAACTGGTTCGGACATAACCTTGTTACCCTAAGCTCCAGTCCAATACCATCTCCGAGGGTTTTGCGCTGACATTGTAGAAATTAAATTTATTAAATTAAGTATTGTTGAATGACAACCTGTATGGCTGCCTACATTTAAATTGATCCTATCAATTACAATTGCAAAAAGTGTTTGAATCGTTAAAATATTTGATAGTAGTGTGTTTATTATGTAATATCTAAAGTATAAGTAATTAAATAAACTCCGTGATCAACAATGTTCCAATCATAATCTTCGCTGACATTCCGGTATGCTTTAAGAAATGTACCTAAAAATACATTTATATAAATACTTATAAACCGTGGTGACAACAACACAAATACAACCATCGATAAAAAAGGCGATCAACAATGTTTTGCTGAGTTTTGCAACATAATTTCATTAGGTATGTGCACAGATTTCTAGATATATACCAGGCTAGTGAAAGAGAACATCAAATAATTAAATTAAATTGTAAGATGCCGTCTTAAATCCAAACAACTAACTAAAGATATCCAGCTCCTATGGAAGCAAATTTCGCCTTTCCTAGTTTTTACAGCATCGTTACCTTATTCAATCACAAAATATTAAAATTACAAAAAATCGCTAACACGTGCCAAACAGAGAGAAAACATTTATGCAACAAAAAAAAACAGTGCGTTGCTAATTTACTCAATTGGCTCATATTCTAGTTTTAAAATAAATGAAATAGGCCTTCTTGCTTTATTAGATCTTTTACCTACTTTTTGCAGAGAAAACATCAATGAACGAAAGAAAATTAATGAATTTAATATGCATACAGGTATAAGACTTTAAGTTGGTAACACTTTTTTCAAGGACACCCGATTTAACAGCGCTGACAATTGGCTAGTTTGGTTTGCCATTTCATAATGAATAGACTCACGCCAGAGCCACATTTGCAAATTATTCAAATTTACTTTGAAAATAATGGTTCAGTTCGTGAACCTCATCGCGCGCTATGTGTACTTTATGGTCGACATAATCGTTCATCAGAGCAGTTAATTCGATTAACTATTAATTAACGAACAGGTGGTGGCAGTTGTAGTGCCGTAAGTATTCAAGAAAATCCAAATTAATCGATTAGTCATCGTGCTCAACAATTGGGACTTGATCCAAGATCTTTCTGAAGGATCTTAAGAAAAGGTCTTGGTTTACATGCTTACAAGATTCAACTAGTGCAAGAACTAAAACCATACTACCATTGTTCGCGCCGCAAACTCGGTGAATGGACCAAAACCAATATTGACATCGATGCAAATTTTCCATACAAAATTTTCTTTCCAAAGCTCATTTCGCATTTGGAGTAAAGTGTGGAGATAGTGGAGAGACATGTGGTTCCAACAAGACTGGGTGACATGCCATACAGCGTGCAATACAATTAATTTACTGGAAGACACGTTTGATGAATGATTAGTATCAAGTAATAGACTTGGTGAGAGAGTGATCGAAAATTTGACCTCCAGATCATCAGCCATGTAGCCACGACGGCCATATTATCATATTATAATTATATTTCAAATAAAGTCACATTTGTGGCCATTAAACTTATTTGTCTGTGTTATATTTAAATTCAAAGTACTATACCTCTCGAAATGATACATCCTTTATGTCAATTGTATATAACATCATTTTTATATAGTATCAACGCCATCTTTCCTATTGGCGAATTAGCTAAAACGATGACGTAACGCAATGTGGACGGTTGTCAGTCTCTCGTAATCGATCGAAGTAGGGGTATGTTCTTCATTGTAATTTGCTTTAGAAGTGGATTTTAATTATCGCTTCTGTTTTAATGTGTTCAATTTTCAACGAATAAAATCGCGTAGTGATTTCTGTTGTTATATTAAAAACAATAGTAAAAGAGAAGTTATCGACATAAAGTTAAGTCATTATCAAAAAACGTAAGTAGTAGAGAATGCTTTGATAATATCACCAGGCCCGTTGCACAGTTGAGCTATGTTTTTTGACTGATGTGAGCTATGTTTTCATTTTACAGTTCCCGTTTTGGTTTGCAAAACTCAATAAGAAGAACATTGTACCTGTAGATAAATCTCAGGACCAACTCAATCTGCAAACTAATATATTTAAATGTTTTATTTTCGCCTTGGAGATAAATAATTAGCTCACATCGCTCAGAAATTAGGTGGTGTGAGCTATGTTTCTATACCACAGATTTGAATAAAGAAATTAAATAAACCGGGACATACGAGTAGCCTTGAGCTAAGCCCACGAATTCGATTTCACTTATTTCGGCTTTGCGAAGTAAACCGAGGAGCTGTGATCGCAAAACATAGCTCACTTCACTACAAAAAACATGCTCAAGTGTGCAAAGGTCCAAAAGAGAGTAAAATCATAAAAATTAAGTAAAGTGTGTACAAATATAATATTATTTAAAATAAAACAGAACTTCTTTGATATTGAAGGAATAACGACGATGGTTGATGATCTTGGGGAATGGTCCAGATCTACTCCAGATTTATTCCAGACATATCAACAATAACTTATCCACTTTGACCGTTATTAGAAAACGATAAAATATTTGTATGGTCAGTGTTATATGAAATAAAAAAAAAATAACCGACAGAGTGCGATGTTAGCGTGCGATGCAAGTTCAACGGGACTAGCAGCAAATTTATCCACCACTATCGAAGGCTAGGAATAACCTATTGTTTTATTTGACGAATGCAAATCAGAATTATATATAGTCAATTACTCTCCAAATTAAAAGTAGAATTGATAAAAAATTAATGTTTGCCGCAATTCAGGATACTCTTTGATCCTAATCATTTCAAATTTTATATGGAAAACTTGATCCAAATTTTGTTTTAAACTGAATCTAGTAAGCGCTTTTATATGTAAAGTTAACTGAACGGCTGCGGATAATAGTTATTCAATACAACGGTATCATTTAAGGGATTCTTCGATTCTGATTTCGAAAACCTACGTTTATTTAATGATTGTGCAATAATAACGAATAATGCATCAAAATGAAGAAATATTGTGAAAGGATACGTACATATAGGGCCTTTTCAAAATCATCATTTTTTAGTTCTTATGGGTGCGAAATCAAAACGGTTTTGAGTTGAAATGTTAAAGAAAGCTTCAGACTTCAGAAAATCGTATTATACTGTTACAGCAAATATTTACCAGACATGGGAACTAATGGTCTCAAATAATAGGCGCTTTCAGGGCATCAAACAGATGAGAACATGTTTAGTAAAATCGAAGCCAACGCTATGACAATGTTTAGTTCTATGAAATTTTTAAATACCCGTGTTAGTAAATAATTATTATATTATGGGAAGTTAGAAGGTTAGTTGGAGTGCTTCCATTCGACTCACAATAAAGATGAAGAGGGTATTTCGTCTGAATATTGAAAAATATCTGAGCAGATCAGTTTACTAAAATTTAAGCGAAATGATTGATCTCATAATTAACCTTTCTCCGCAAATTGCTAGATCCCAGTGAATTTTGGTCGAAATCAGTTCACCGGATGTCACAGCTTCTTTACGATCTTTTCCGTTTTTCGCAAATTTCAAAAAGTATATCATTTACGAAAAAAGGAGTATGAACTAAAACATTCGAAATAAAATTTTCAACAATAGCCGGTATGGTTGAAAATTTTATTTAATTTTTTTTAAAATCAATTTTCCAAAACTTAAGCGGAATTGACGATTTTTTACAAAAATGACCTCGTAAATTTTGACCTCATGCGTGTGTGGTTTTGTGCAGATTAAATGTTGTTGGGTCTCTACAGCCCCGACGGATCGACTGATTCGGGTGAAATTTCAAATTTAAGAATTTTGAACAAGATTCAGTGAACGGATTTAGGCTAAAAATCACTGAGAGATCCCAAGAGATTTTTAGCCTAAATCGGTTCACTGAAAGTTGCGGCCTCCATTGCAGCTTTTTTGCTTTTTGTAAATATATACATATTAGAAAAGTATATAGCATTTACGAAACAACGATTAAAAAAATTGTACCTAAAGTTTCAAACAAATTTATTCAGATTATTTTTTTAAATTTTAACGGCAATGACGAGTTTTGGTAAACAAAATTTTATTTCACCAAAATTCGGCTTCTCTACAGTCAAGACTATTTGACATCAAACTTCATACTAAACTTTTTCCATAAGAAGATCTAAGTTTTAAACAAGGATCGACCTTGTTCGTTTTCTGAAATTTAAGGAGTAGTAATGGTTTTTTATAACACAAGACCATTTTAATAAAAAATTCAGGGTTCAATTTTTTGATTTAGAAATTAAGTGTGGTGTATTCGAGATCTATCTACTCTTACATTTGTCGTAAAAGAATTCTGGTGTTGGCCACCCAATATATACACTCCTCCATTTTTTGCTAGCCATCGCTCGGTAATGATCTCGGTAATATTAATATTATTCGCAAGTCAACCAATAAGGCTGAGATAGCTAGGACAAGTTCTACGTTATCAAAATCATGAACATGTCAGAAAATTCCTTATTGAGTAGTTTCCCTTAATTCTTTTATTGTGTTCGACATTGAACATCGAATCATACACACTGTGATAGCCCTACTTTCCAGGATTTCTTCTATCATTCCGAAAAATGTTTAATTTAGTCAGAATATTCTTTGTTAAGCCACCGTTTGTTGATCCACCTAAAATTAAGGCAAGATCATGAAGGGCACCGACCAATTGGTATACTGACTAAAGTTTTGGTGTTTGGACCGGGAGGTAACGGGTGCGAATTGCGATAAGGCAGGGTACAAAAGCGATTTTTAATCATCTGATTACGATCGGTGATGTAAATGAACTTGACACCCTGTTGGTGCAGAACCCAGGGGCCAACCCATCTTCCGTGTTAGTATATACTATAGGTCGACATAGAGCTATGCGATGAGAAGATGGTTCTACGTAAATCGGACCTATAGCGGAACTTCCTCGATTTGGTGGACTGACCCCACTGCGTGAGGTGGGACGGGAAAAGTGAACCGGGAAAGCGATGGGACAGATTTAGCTCCAAAACAGATTTTAGAGAAAATAAATAAACAAAAAACATCATGAAGGCCGCAGGAAAATTGTATAGAACAATAATTTTGCCGATTTAATTTTTACTTTATCAGGTCTTACGATTGCTATAAAATTGTCGAAAATTGTTGTTGTTTTACACACAAGAAACGATCTATCCTCGATTTAGTGCTCAAACACCTGTTTCCAAAACTTAAAAATTAGGTAAAAAATACTGGAAGGATGATATGCCTTCTCTTTAAATTCTAATTACTATTAGTTCGTTACAGGATTAAAACGGCAGCAACCAACTGCTCTCCGTATCTGGTTCAGAGTATGTGAACAGCATATAATGGCCCTCACATACTCGTTCCATATTTTTTATTACTATAAGTAGAGAGGGAAAGAAGAGTATGTGAAGCAGGCAGCGGGAAAATGACACTGCTGTTCCAAATTGAGGTTGAATAGAAAAATGGCAAAAAACTATCGATGTAATCCATTATCTAGCAACACACAGCATTGACTTAATAAACGTCGATTCTGAGCACATTGATAATAACAGGTGCCAATAAAGCTGATCTGTTTTGTAAATCACGCGAAGCAACAAAAACTTACTGCGTGTTTGTTAGTTAAGACCTTTAATGAAATAAATCATAGTATTATGGCATGGGTGGTGCGCTGAAATAATTAAAGCAATTCACGCAGATAGTTTACCACCAAGATACAACTCCTTTCTTACACGTCTGTTTCGGCTTTTGTTTTAATCGATTTTTCTGAGTCATATTTTTCGGTACGTTTAAAATTTATGTTGTAAACTTAATTTTGTAAAGACCAGGCACCTTTAAAATTCTCTAACAATATTCAAGAATGCAAAATTATATCTTCAATCACTATGGATATGAATTCATGTGGAAACATTTTTTTGGACTGGATAGAATTTGTTATAGTTCGAATCAGGCGTGTCATTTGGGTGGAGGCGATTTTATCTTAAATAAGAATAAAACAGCTGTGCTTTGGTTGTAATGTTTACTTGGTCGTAATTCATGGGTATTGTCGCATCTTTTTCTTCTCCACCTAATCCTAGGTATATATAAGATTCACTTCATGTGTCAACATTCTATTATCCACTAGTTATGAATAACGCTCTAAATCCTAGAACTTACGTCGCTTTGTAATATTTTTTTATCACGGCAGAAATTCAATTAACATGCACTTCGATTGCGACTGACGACCCATGTAATACAATGCTTTAACATGGAAAACTATACTCTTTCATAAAAACAAAGTAACATAAAATAAGCCGGAAACATTATATTTGCAATAATTTTCATCACCAGAATGAAAAGTAAACATTTAATTTCTCTATATGTAAAAACGCCGGAGGATGGAACATATCTACCACATCTGCTTTCCGCTTTGTGTGAAACAACTTTTTTACAAATTACCTTACGTAGCATAGAACAAACTAGAAAAATACTAAAATAGTGATTAAATTCAGATATACATAAATGAAAATATAATTTTCATTATAAAAACTTGTTTTTAAAAAAAGCAGAAAACTCATCTAAAATGAAATGGAAAATGTATTCCATTCCTTATAATAATATTTCTTTCTCTTTTTGAAAATATGGAAATAATTAAATTTTCTACTTTAAATTTATTTTTATTAACAATTTTTCATTTTACTTCACTTATTATTATGTATCATTATACTTGTAGTAAATAAACAGGGTACATACGCAACATAAAAGTATGTAATGAAATGGACGAGTGTGTTATTGATTTTATAAGGTTCGCAAGCAGTAAACGGAAAATCATGGGCCATAATCGGTAATAAATAACAGATTTCATTTGTGATCGTATTTTTTTAAAATCTGATTCATACTTTTTGGTACACCCTAGGTCCTCATAAGTATATGCATCACACAGAGAAAAGCGACACAATGTATTATGTTACATTCATTATAACATATGTACGTAAAATGGGAAAATGAAGTGCAATCAAATTGTTATGTTGTATTATGCATAACATGTCGTACTGTACTGTAGTAGCTACTCGTATAAACAAATAGACATATGCACATAATATGTATATGCACATAAATTTGAAATATTTTATAGGAATTAATAAAATTAAATATATAATTTAGAAATAAGTAATTTTATAAGATTGGTATAATCGAGTTTACGAGTTGGGTTTGTATATACTTAGTCCTTTTCAATGTATTTTGTGTAGAAAATGAGTTTATTAATTCCAACGAAAAATATAATCAGAAAGATTTTAATTTGTAACGGAATGTTCTTCTTCCCCAAAATAAATCCAAACTGGTCATTTTGATATAGATGTATACTTTTTTTAACCGGGCAAGTGGTTCAGTGAATAAGCTTTATAAGCATAACAGCAAACAAAAATTTTAGATAATTGTTTTTAATATACCTAGAGTACCCATAAAGCAGGTTGTGAATAAAATAATTCTTAAAATGCTGTTTGAATGATTTATAAATTTATATTTGATTAATTTAATATTAATATTAAATAATAACCCACTGGATCGAAAGTAGTCGTCATAATATTATATTACTAAATTGTACAAAATAGGATCAGGTGTATTTTAAAACCTTCATCTGGAATGTATCATAGTTTAAGAGGCAAGAGGCTTTTTTCAAAACAATAATCGCCTAGGAGACATCTAATTACTTCGTCGATAATTATTTAGATCAAATTATTCAAAGATCAAATTATTAAAATTGTATGTGCCCTTAAATAAATGACCCTAATGCTGCACCAGCACTTGTAGCACAAACCAATGAAAATGGTACTGGAATTGTTTACAAATTAATTACAATTTGTTACACAGTTAGAAAATGTTTTACAAGTCCCGTTATCCTGCAATTCGTGTGTGGGCTGGCATTAGTCAAAGTTACACCACACTTTTCGTATTTTTGTTAATATTTATTGTATCGTACTGGTGATGGTACTGGAATTTTTTACAAATTAATTACAACATATCGGCATAGTTCAACCCCCAAAAAACTACCCCTAAGGCGTGCAATTCTTCAAAAACCATATTTTTCGTTACAACATGCTTATCGCATTTCTGTTATATTTTGTTGTATCGTACTGGGGATGGTACTGTAATTTTTTACAAATTAATTACAACATATTGGCATAGCTGAACCCCAAAAAATACCCCTAAGGGGTGTAATATTAAAAAAAACATATATTTTTCATCATACCACGCTTTCTGTATTTCTGTGAATTTTTGTTGTATAGTGGGGATGGTACTAGAATTTTTTTTACAAATTAATTTGTTTTTTACAAATCATTGTATCGTACTGAGGGGGATACTAGAAGTTTTTGCAAAATAAATTACAATATGGTGGAATAGTTCAATTGCCAGAATATGCCTCTAAAAAGTGAAGCTCTTGAAAATAAAGTTTCTCTGTAAAGGTCATACCTATCAAAAAAAGCCCACACCCATAAAAATCTGTCAAAATGTATCGAACTTCCTTCATATGCAAGAAACAATTACTCCTGGATTTATATCAACAGCCCACACCCACAAAAATCGATCGTAATGCATTGAACTTCCTTCCTATGCAAGAATTAGGTATCTCTGAATTTATTACAACAGCCCACACCCACAAAAATCGATCAAAATGTATCGAACTTCTTTCCTATGCACGAAATGGGTACCCATGAATTTATTACAACAGCCCACACCCACAAAAATCGATCGTAATGCATTGAACTTCTTTCCTGTGCAAGAAACAGGCACCCCTGAATTTATTAAGTATCGTAATTTATCTTGTAAAAACTTCTAGTATCGCCCTCAGTACGATACAATGATTTAAAACGGTTGCTCCAATTCGGGCTAGTTTTCTAGGGGATTAATTATGCCATTTTATTGTAATTCATTTGTAAAAAAAATTCTAGTACCATCCCCACTATACAACAAAAATTCACAGAAATACAGAAAGCGTGGTGTAACTTTGACTAATGCCAGCCCACACACGAATTGCAGGATAACGGGACTTGTAAAAAAATTTCTAACTGTGTAACAAATTTGTAATTAATTTGTAGAAAATTGCAGTACCATTTTCATTGGATTGTGCTACAAGTGCTGGTGCAGCATTAGGGTCATCTCAAATGATACGGTTGGATCTCCTGGAGTACAGGTGAAACTCAAAAATGTTAGTAATTTTCCCTGGATGAATCTAGATCTTTTTAATCTAATAAAAGAAAAAGGGCTCAAAAGATTTAAACAAAATACGAACATCTCTGCGTTTAAAGACAGACTAGATACATTGAACAAAAAGATCAAATCTAGAAAATGCTACGCAAACAAGTATTCATTTAAAAAATTGGTCTAATAATTTAAATCAGAAGGAAGTGTGGAATCAAATAAATCAATTCATGAAATGAAGCACAATACTAAAGCGAATATCCATTCCATTGTACAAAACGATTTCGAATACAAAGATCTTCCTAGTATTGTTAATATATTCAAGCCTCTCTTCTACAAGTAACGGTAACACGGAATTATATTAAGTGTGCAAGTAGAAACTCGGCTCTGAAGTTGGTTCCAATAAAATATACTTCAACGCATCCAAATCGCCCACCATTTTGGATATATGTAGCTTAGTCGTTGCTGTTACTATGATACAAGTTTTAGTCATTTAAAAGCTGTCATTCCATGTGCATCAATTTTAAGAGATGAATGAAGGAACTGATGTATTCGACTTTGGAATTGATTTATTCGACTTTGAGTGAACATTCCGTGAGTAACAGTAACAAATTGGTTTGCAAGATTTCGTGATGGCTATTTTAGTTTTGAGGACGATCCACGTCCAGGTGCAGTACAACAATTTGAAGAAGAAACTTAAAGTTTTGCCAGACATCTACATCAGTTGCAAAAATGGATATTCATGCCAAGAAAGTATTGCTATATATTCAGTAAAGTTGAATTTGACCAAAAAAGTAGAATTTCTACACACCTAATAAATTGGTATATTTATAAGGCAACCCTTTGGAGGCAACCCAAAGGGTTGTTCAATTAAGACGCGGGAAAATAAACGCAAACTACAAATATTTATTTGAATCAAGCTGGGTACTTTATATTGAAGGTTTAGCGATACCATTTATGTATGAAAAATGATACCAGTCATATGCAGTGTTGTGCCGTATTATCTGCTCATAATTGATATTCTACACGTGTAGACAATGTATGTAGAAAATTAAAAAAATGGCGTCGATAATCTAGAGAATGTAATCAAAGTCGAAAATTATTATATCTGTTAGCAATTATGAAAATTCTATGATTTCTTTATTAATGGAACCATTTCTAAATGGAGTTCACTCATTCTTCACATTAAAAATTTTGACGCCATGTTTTTATATGGTAATGAAGCACATTTATGTATACGTTACCGTTAAAGTGCGAAATAGTTCACCTAAAAACCCGTAGTGTTTTGTTTCACCTTGGGAGGATTGAATGGTGGAATGGAGATACAGCAACTTGCTGCTTACCCGTATATGTTATAAGGCTCGAAAAATGGAGTGACTCGGAAAAATTGATGTTTTATGAATGTATGCTTTAGTTGTTTTAGTAAAGTTTCAAAAAAAATTACAGAGTCCTGCGTTAAAAAGTAGAGTTTATACATACCGTTAAACTTTTAAACACAACCAAGATCAGAATGTTAATGTACTACCTACAAAGCTCAACATCATTACCACATTAAAATGGTAGAGCATAAAAATATTTCAGGCAAGTAATAATTATATTTACAAGTTCCTCAGTTCATATTCCTAATAAATTCCAAAATATGAAGAGGTTGGCTCTATTTAGGATCATATGGCGTCTACTGGGCTGAGCCATCCAACTCTGTTGGATGTTGCTATTGCTTTAATGTTCATCATTCACTTTCCGAGATCCTTCACTTCTGCTAGATGGTCCGTTTGCCTAAGGAACACAATAATTGTTATTTTGTTGGACCACAAGCACCTTATATATATTTTTATGCGAAAATTTACTGACTCCTATAGGTTTGTGGCGCAGAACTCGATGAGTCGTCCGCCATTATTATTAAGCACAGATGTTTGTGGTTCCATGTTGGGGTTGTAAGGTCGGTGTTATGCGTTATAATTGTCGCATTCAAATCTCCTTCTTGTATTTTTATTTTGATCACTTTATGTGTATGTATCCATCCTTCTCCTTGTTATTTTGGCTTGCAGTTTGTTCTTAAAACTCCTTAGTTGATTCCTCTGCATCTTTTGTTGGGTGGCATGCATGCCACTAAATATTAAATATGGTTGGTTGGCTTTCGTAATTTTGAATGAAATCTGTTTACGATTCTTTGATATTCTGCCATTCACTGGTTCCTATTCCACTATGCCCACGCCTTTTATTCTCGCGTCCCGAATATTAATATAAATCTGGTAATTAATTATAAGGTAATTTTCCTTCGCTTGAGTTTGTTTTTAACACTGGTTTTCCGTCTCACTGCACGGAGGCCAAGAATTTCGACTTTGTAACGTTTCATTTCTTTCTCTAATTGTGCTAGCTTGGATGTTTCTATTAGTAGTTTTTTGATGTATTCATATCTGTAATCGTTTTGCATTCGGATTAACGGACGATTGGTCCATTGAACCCTGACCAGATGCTATGTCTTCTGAGCGAAGTATACTGGCATGCCGGGGAGGTTTCATTTCAAACCTATATTCATTTTCTTTGATGTTCCCCAGCGGTGACCCAAATTTGTATTAATCCAAACAATGGTTGCTTGACGTTGATGATGAGTTTCTTGTTATCTTATCTATCTCGGCCACTCGCCCTCGTTTTCAAGCAAGATAACTCATGTGGAAAATGACTAGGAAAAACAAACGTCGATTGATAATCAATTGGTGAATGTCTCGGACAAATGTAATCCTAAGCAGACCTGAAGAAAATGGCATTAATAAATCTTTGAATTGTTGAACAATCAGTTTCGAACGGATGAGATAATTGATTTGAAAAAATCAGCCTTCTCAACAATCAATAATCTCATCCGTTCGAAACTGATTGTTGGGATTCTTACAAATTTTTGATCTATGAGTCAAAAATTCAAATTTATCCGCGGTCTAGCGATAATGGACGAAAAAGTATGGGGTGGTTGGGAAGTTGATTATGTATAAGTGTCGGTTATCATAGTCGTTGTCGCTATGATTTCACGCTAAATGGATGAATTTCCTATGATTGTGTATTTAATTCGAGGGCACTGAGGATAGACCAATGTACGGAACAATCACAAAAAAAACAAAAGTAAAAAAAAATTAAAGAATCATCACCTGTATTCTTGCTCAAGACAAGATTAATCACAGTTATCAGACAATTTTAGTCTGGAAAGACCACATTATTTATAAGCCACATTTTTTTATATTTTTTTTTATTTGGGTCAAAACACAATCAAAACGTAAAATCGATCAAGAAACTCATTTACCCTATACGTTTTGTAGTAATCCCAACTACGTTGCTCAAGAAACGGATGTTTAAAATCAGAAATTAAGTATTCGTTTTGAAAATGTTCATGACTGACGGCAAATTTGGCACCACGAATTTTTGTTAAACCATATAACAGAAAACTAACAAAACTAACTCAATTTGACCAGAATGAAAATTATTAATTTCTACTCTAAAGTCCGCCGGATTCAGAAAAAAGTCATAAGAGATTCAGCCATTTTCCGGATCCCCTTTCAAAGAATTACCTCGCTGCCAATACAGAATCGATACTAGAAATCAGAAAACGTTACAGGATCGTGTAAATGCCTGGTATGAAAGATACGTAAGCTGCCAGTGTATGCTAAAGAAATGCTAACTATTTGGTATGGGTAAATAAATTAAATTAACTTTATTCCACGCACGAAAATGAAATCGGTTATGGTTGTACCAATATCAAGACCATCGATTGACCAAGATATTTCAATCTCACCTAGTTTTATTTTTATAAAAATTGAATTTTATCCAAAATATAGGTAAACTTCAGAGAAAAACAATGGAAAAACAACAAAAAGCAATAATCTACATTGCCTACAAATTGTCTACATATTCTACCAATCCTCGGCATTATCTACTCAAAAATCAATTGTCTACGCTATTTTCGACACCAACATGTAAACAATTCGATAATACGTGTAACGCACAACACTGGTCATATGTTCATCACGGATGGATTTACAGACGTCGATCCGATGGTCAGAATTGTTGATGACATTTTCCAATAGGGACGTTTCTATAGCATGTATCTCGGCAATGATGTTGGTTTTTAGATCTTGGCTGGTGGCCAGACTATCAAGGTACACTTTGCTTTTTAAAAATCCCATAAAAAGTAATCTAATGGCGTTAAATCTCATGATCTTCCAGGCCAATCCACATTTTCACAACGCGGAATTAATCGATTTTCGAAGAGCCCTTGCAATTCGTCGATATTCTCACGTGTAGTATGGCAAGTTGCATGTAAATTCAAGTCCTTGTGCATAATTAACAACAAACTGGGATGAGATGGCCAATTCAAGTGATCGACACGTGGTTGTTTGTTTCGGATTATCTCTAATACATACTTTGCCCCACAACAGCGATATTATCTTGTGTGCGAGCAGTTTTTGGCCTGTCAGGCTTTGGTGCATCCATCATAGAACCCATAGTCTCGAATTTACACACCAAACAATCGATGGTTATTTCATAATTTATTTATGAATTTATTTATTTATTTAAAGAAATCTATTCTGTGATTTACATGTATGATTTCAGAATTTAATTTAAAACAAAAATATTAAAAAAAAAATAAAATAAAGAATATTAAAACACAGAAATATATAAATCAAATCTTGATTTAACAATTAAAAATTTAAAAATAATTCTTAAGTATATTGTGAAACTTGTCCTTTGATAAATTAAAGTGAAACTTCTTTAGCATAGTATGGATTCCAGACCGCTACAGCGTATTCCAGTTGAGATCGAACGTAAGCGAAATAGAGTGAACATAAGGTTTGCATATCTTTAAATTCACCAGTCCACCTTTTAACAAATCCAAACATGTCATTGCTTGAAACTGGCATTCTCGACAAATGTAACACCTAGATCTATGATCTCATTAACTCTTTGCAATACTTCGTTGTTGACTTTGTAGGAGGTAATTAGCGGATTTCTCTTACGATGGAAAGACATGATCTTGCATTTCTTAATATTTAAGTAAAGCGAGTTTCGATCACACCACTCACTTAATCTATCGATGTCCTCTTGAAGTTTCTTCGTATCTAGCATTCCATTAACAGTTCGAAAAAATATTCACGATTTGGGCGGTTTGGGTGGTTATAGCGACCAAAATATTCACGATTTGGGCGAAACGTGTTTTTCGTTTTTCCACCATTTTTGTAGTGCTCTTGAACAACTTTAACACGGTTTGCAATCGAATACGACTCCATAGCGATAAATTGCAAACATTCAACTAACAAAATGACATGAATCATGGCGTCTTTGCAAAATAATTTTATATTTTCCGCTTCTCATTTGGATAACCCTTTATCACATTTCTATTGGTTTCTATTTGAATTTGGTTGAATTAAGTCACGTCGTATATTGATTTGAATGAAACCGAGTGCCAATATCTTTCACCTCGTTTTCACAAACATATATTAATGTTTGTTGTCAAAATTGTGTTTGTAGTAGAAGAAGAATATTGTAGATAGTAGAAGATGTAGAATCTTGGGGTAGTCTGAGAAGTTTGAGGGAGTTGAATCACAAATATTCTCCTTTTATAATGATAATATGGTCCCGCAATGAAGATTTGTTAGTTGGTCATCAATTTTCTATGATTATTCGATGAAGCATGGATATACGCAACATTTCATAGAACGGTTAGGCTTGTTTGAGCGGTGAAATTTTCTCATCTTATAGTTATAAAATGGCCCTGCGCTCAAGGAGTGGAATTTCAAAATGTTTCCATTTTACAATGATAAAATAGACCCACGTTTAAGATTTTTCCAGTTGGTCGTAACATGAATTTACGAAAATTTCTTAGAATGTTCGTCATAAATCTAATTATTACTATTCAATGAAGCATGAATTTACCTAAAGATGCATAGTATGGTTTGTGGTGCTATAAGGAGTTTGAGGAGGTTAATTTTCGAACCTTTTCATTTTATAAAGGTACAGGTACTATTCGTGCTAATCGAATTTCTAAAATTTTCACATTGTTTGCGAAATCCGAAATAACGAGAAGGCAAAAGTGGGTGACATGATTCTACAATCGCTGATAATGATAAATTTCTTGTAGTTGGAAATATTGTGTTGGAAGTATTGAATCAACTCTGCACGACGTAACCTGTAAGAATTACAAGATATTCGAAAATAAAATTTGAAGTTTAGCTGGAACAATATAGAATGTGTGGGTTCCTTTCAAAATCACTTTCAGATCGGATGTTTCTCTATTTGATTTTAGAAGAAAATTGAGCAATCGTACACTCGAAAATACGGTATTATCCTATATCCGTTTGAAAAAAACCAATTTAAAAATTATAGTATAGCAAGGTGACAAAATTTCCTTGTTTTTAATCGGATTGGGTCTGGTATAAAGAGATAATACCCATTCCAACCTCTTATAAATATCTTAGGACAAAGCGCATTTAATGCAATTTTGATCTGTACAAATTTTGAATATTAAACCCAATGTTTCCAAAGATTTCCGGAAAATTTCTGTTTTTAATTGGGTTGGATCTAGTACAAAGTGAAAACACTCATTTCAGTCGTAGTAACACTTAGAAATATCATAAGACAAAGCAATTTTAATGCGATTTTAAGGTATAAAACATTTGAATACTACACCCATTGCTCCCTTAGGTTTTCCAGAAAATTCATGTTTCTTATCGGATTGGGTTTAGAACAAAGTGAAAACGTCCATTCCAGCCGTATCACCCTCTTAGAAATATTTTACGACAAAGTATTTTTAATGCGATTATAATTTACAAAACTTTTGAAGGTTACATCCAGTATCTCCCTATATTTTCCTGTAGGTTCATTGTTTTAATCGGATTGCGTCTAGTACAAAGTGAAAACACCAATTCCAATCGTAGTAAACTCTTAGAAATATCTTAGGACAAACCGCTTTTATTGCGAATTTGAGATGTACATAATACACTGTTAAATTTAATTCTAAAATAATCGTTGTTGTTGGTTTTAGGACAAGATATTGCAAAAATCAAATTCAAATTTTTCATTCGTAATACCATTTATCGTTCCGATTATGAACAAGCGTTCTTTGCGGATTATAAAGGAAAATGTTATTTACATTTCACTCAATAACAGTGTGTATAATTCCACTCAAATTCGTAAAGGTACCTGCTGTTTTAACGTTTATGAGAAATTCTATAGATCTAGCTATCGACATAAAATTTAGAAGTTTGGTGTGAGACAATTGCAGATGTTGGTTTTCGTACAATTTTGGACGCGGCAAGCTGAGCAGATATTTAAATGAATATTGAAACCTGTTCAATGCAATGCACAATTTAATATTTCATGTAGCCGAATATATAGATATTGGAAACTGACGAATTATAAAAAGAATGAATAAAATAATTTAACATTCTATCATTTTCAGTTTAATACGACAAGCCTGGACGAAACATGCAGAAAAACTACTTCAAAATTTTAAATTTTTATGGGTTGATCTTTTTATTGGCTAAATAAAAGTGAACATAAAACCGTATTTCATAATTTTATCATGGAATTCACATAGTGACCACAAATAACGCTTGGGGGATCATTTTAGCGTAATATTACGATGGGTTACCCTCCTACCCAATAATAACATCTAGATTTGAGTTAAAATAATGTAAATAAAAAATTCCCTAACAAAACATTTCAATGACCGGCTACATGTTACACCTTGTACTACGGTGGGTAAAAAATCTCACATACAATTTATAAAAATTCGTTTTCTGGCTATTTGAGCATTCATGACAGTTTGTCGTTGAATGCCAAGTAAACTTTAAATTGCGTAACCCAAGGAGTTCATTGAAACAAATAGAATTAATGTTTTAAATGTCTTACAAAATTCTTTAAGCTGCTTACAGCTTCCCTGTTAACACATTTCTCATCCGTTTTTTGTTTATGTGTAAGCACAGACGAGTACATATCTTGTTGTTTTTAAATACAAAAAGGAAAAAAACGGGAAATTAATTCAAAAGGCCCTTTTCGGCGGGATTATATAAATGATAATATTAATTTTTTTTGCTGCTGTTGCGATTTAACTTTATCTTATCTTAACAATAACAGACTACATGAAATATGTTGTTTGCTGTTAGATGGCACAAACGGACACCGAATATTTGGAATTAAAACTAAACTGTGTACGTATCTTTTGGTTTTGTTTGATACACAATGGTAAGTTTTCATCCCAATTGACTAAATACAATACAAATTTAATTATACGTATTATGAATTTGCACCAAAATATGAATCTATTTGTAGAGATAGCCAGAAAATCAATTAAATGGAAATCAAGAAAACAAAAATTTTAATTGGAAAATTCAAAATCAAAAATAACAGTACACTCGTATTGAGCGATATAAAAACTACTATTGAATGAAAATTGGGAATAAATGTTTACAAAATAATAAAAAGAACTTTACAACAACAATAAATATGTTGTATTCTGTAGCAATATTTTTGCTCTATTGATCTATTAATTTATAACCGAAAACAGCAGTGCTAGCGTAAAATAACAATAAAATCTACTTTCAAACATCAAATAATAGCATTGTGTATACCAAATTGGGTGGTGGTGTTGGAATTGTATTTATTTGTTTTCTTTTTTTTGTGAAACCTGAAATGGAAAACCCATAAATTAAAAAATAAAAAGTTATTATTGTTATTTTGTATAATATTTATTTATATAAAGTTAAAATTATTTGAGTGGAACGAAATTCTATTTTTACTTGTATTTGGGGTAACAGAGAGATTTGAATTATTCCGAAAAACTTAATTTTAGTATAACTTTGGAATTTCATATTTTTTGGTGAAATTTTTATTTGCTGCTGTAGAAAATAGTTATATCGTTACTGAAAGGAGGTTTCAATAGAAAAGGAAATGGGAAACACATTGGAACTGTGTGCAAGTTTTGGATTTGCATTTTCTGTACTATTCTCCTCAAATATTGACTAGACATTTACAAACTTCGGTATATGTATGTAATTAATTTTTTTTTTAAATTTGGTCATTCCGCCAGTTTGTGAATTGTCAATACACGTTAAATAAATACCTATGTAAGCTAAACTTTAATACTACTCACAATAATTTTGAACCTTGAGATTTTGCGGATTATCAGTTTACACTGAAATTTGGTAGAAATCAGCCTCCAAAAAACTTCGTTTTCTGGAAATACGTTGAATAGCATTTATTCGTAAAAAACGTTCAAAATGAGAAAATATTAAATTTGAATTAAAATTAAAAGCCTTTTTCCAAGCAACCAGCATCAATGCATCTTGATGTCCACCGCGATGCAACAGAAAAAATATGATTATAAAGATCCTGGAAAGTTTGGAAGAAATTGTCATTTTTCGAGGAAGCGACAGTGCACAACGTACTCATTGAGAGAGTCAAAGATCGTCTTGGTGTAATGGCAGAATATTGTTGTAAATTACTCTTTTCTGAAATACTTATTTTCTGGCCAACAGATGTCAATAAAATCTATTACAGCTCTAACCACTCGCTCGTACTACTCACTCTCAGCGATAACATAATATCAAAATCAAGTAATCTCACTATGACAAATACTCATACAGATTGAATCGGATTCAAAGAAGAACTAAGTATGGTGATAGAATAAAGTTTAATCTATCTTTAAAATATAAGGAACAAGTGGATAAAGAAGTTGAAAAATTCGTTATAGAATTAAAATAATCAACATTGAATATTACGCGGGAAGTATGAACAAGTTACCCAAAAGTAATTAAAAAACAAGTTACAGAAAACATAAAAGTTAAAATAAATGACAAAAAAACTTAATAGTTTGGTACAAGATAAAAAAGAAAATGATATTGAATATTTATTGAAAAAGACAACAAATTTATCAAAAGCCAAATAACTCATACTCCACCTATAAAAACGAGTTCTGAAAGTTGGGTATAAAGGGTAACACGATATTTTTATGTAAAACACTTTAACGACTTTTTGTTGTAAATCTATGAACATAGATTAATCACAGATTACAGGTAAACCAACTATTTTGCAATGTTTAAACCATGGTAAACCAATGGTTTTATCCGCTATTAAATATTTTACCTAAGGTTGTTGGTGTGTGAAACAGTGAATGAATCTTGACATAATAATTCATATGATGTCCGCACTTTTTGTTCGAACCAATGTTATATCAGGAATTGAAGTATAATTTGTATTATTATAACAGTTTTAGAAACGGATATATTGTTCTCTTTAAGGCTGGACGAGGAATATTATACGGACCATGAGTTTAAATTAGGACACAGGTTTTCAAAAACGTGATTGAACTATTTGATAAAACTCGAAAAAAATGATGTCACTCAAAAAAGCAACAAATAATGCATTGTTTCCGATTTTATGCAACAGATTGTTACCAAATAGTATCAGCTAATTTAATTGGAATAAGTCAATCGACTGTTTGCATAACCATCCATGACGTTTTACGAGCATTAGTTTGGGTATCACGGAAATTTCTAAGTATGCCTGAATCATAGGAAGTAAAGTCGAAAGTAATGCGATTCCATGAAATCAAACAGATTCCGGAGAAGACTCAGCTGAACTTTGCAGAAATAGAAAGAGGTTTATCTCGATTAATGTTCAATAAATGTGCGTTCAACCCACGCTTACATAGAGATCCCTTTCGGAATTTGGAAGCGCCCATTCCCAGTTCTTGCCAAAGCTATTTTTTAAAACATGCTATTTTAATTTTTTAATTATATTCAGCTTCCAAAAAATATGCTTACGACAATCGTTGCCACAGCAGTTCTACACAATATAGCCATTGACTTCAGAGACAAATACCTGGACAATCAATAAAGTATGACAAACATTGACGAAATCCAACTATACCTTTTAATCTGGTAGAATACGATCGTAACACTGAGACTAGAGATTTAATTTGTCAGAACTTTAAAAATTGCATATAAATTTCAAATATCTTTCAATTAAATATTGTAATTCAAAATATTTAAATATAAAGTACATACTTCATAAACTGCGTACATTTAGTTAAGAAAAATAAAAATATTATCAACTGCTGTAGGCACAAACTTTCTATTTTATGATAGCAGTTGCTGCCCTTTATACAGGCTCTATTTAGTCATTAAAAGCGTCTTTGTATTTTCCTTTATTATGTTAGACCGTATTTAATACATTCTTTTGTTTCCTTAACAATTAATAAATTTTTGGTTAATTTTATTTTTTATAAATCTGGACCAATCACCAAAAACTAAGTGAACCATTATTCCAACATTACTGCAAAGTAGAACACCACAAAATAAAATTGCTTCAATTAGTAATGACATGAATAAATCATTTAATCTAAGAAGGCGAGGAAAATATATGTACTATTCCATCTAGATCTCGGTAAACTATGCGTAAAATTTTTATTTTGTTTTTTCATGAAAACAATTAAGATCGCAAAAATTAATCGAAATAACGCTTTGGTTGGCCATTACTGATCGGTTTATGTTTTATCTTATAACTTTAAAACAGATTAAGATATCGAGATAAACCAAAGTGCAGTTTTCTCTCGTGATTAACAGCTTGATATCTAAAATCGGTGCAGTGGTTTTAGCGAGAAAACTGGACAACGAAACTGGTGCGGACCGACAAACAAACAGGCAGACAGAAATTTGTTTTAAAAACACTTGATTATGATTACTCTCTCATAAGATGCAAGAAACAGTAATTTATTTCAAAATTACAGCAGACAAACCAACTTTATTTATATGAATAGGTGAATGAATCTTATATGATTAGTTGAATAAATTAGTAATCAAATATAAAATTTGTACTTTTTCAATCTAACGAAATGGCGCATGGAATTGTATACCAAAATAACTTCGGAAAGAATTTAAAAAATACTGGACTGAACATGTACATATGAATTGTCTATATAATCGAATACACAAACAGGCTTGTACTCGTAAATGTGCATTTCAAACATCATCTGTAGATCAAAAGTTATAAGTAATAAAATAAGTGCAAGTACATGCGCTTATTTGCTGCAAGAGTAACACAACCCAAAATTCTCTCATTTCCGATATACTCTTATTCGAGCAAGTGATTCCAAAAAATTCATATTTTTATTATTTTGTATCAATTCGCTATAGAGATGAACATTTTAAGATATTGGAAACTGCTCTAATAAATTTTGCAAAATATTAAAGGATTATAAAAATCAAGATTCGATTAAGAGTGCAGAAATAAGAAAATGTTGATACTACTATAATCAGATCGTGTTTTCTTTAATTTTGAAACCCGTCGTTTTTATTAACAATTAGAATTCATTTCGCATTTATTAGTCAGTTGTAATATTGATTAAATAAATGAAATATTTAATCAATATTACAACTGACTCAGATCATTTAGCAATTTTTCTAGTTTGAATTGTTTTCTCGGCTTAGGATGAGTAACCAATTAGTTACACATTTTACAATAATTTCTTATTTTAATTCGAGCCGCCCAACTCCAGCGGTTTCTGCTTTTGAAGTCTCCTCGCTCCATTGGTGGTATCCAACATACGACGGATATCTGCATTTTCATGACGAGATAATCGCTGTACGTGTTTCCTTCCTTATTTTTTTATTTTATCGGTGTCGTATTCCATCTTCAAGTCCCTATGAAGGTTGTGGTTCCTAATGTATCATGGGGCATTCACAATCCCTCGCGGCACAACTACAAAGTTGAATATCATAGGTCCATACTGGTTTGTTTGAAGCAAGTATATTTGATGTTAACTGCTTTTCCTTCTTGATGTGTTCTTTCCATCTTAGCTTATAGCATCGAGGGTCATGCCAAGGTATTTAGCTGTATTTGCATATGGAATTTGGTTTTAGTTGAGAACCACGGGAATACAGTTTACATTTTGATTTGTAAAGTTGACTTGTACTGATTTGGCTCCATTTAATAAAATGCGCCATTTTTAGGCCAGTTGCTCACAGTGTTAACTGCTTTTTGATTGTTGCTTCCGAAATATCTTTACCAACTGCTAGGATAGCTGTATCGTCTTCAAATGTTGCTATTGTAGTAAGTTGAATATTCGGTAAGTCTCTCGTATAAGGAATAAACAGAATAGGTTCAAGTACGCTACCTTGTGGTATACCTGCTGATATTCTTTTTAGTTCAGAGTACTGATTTTCAAATTTGACTCTAAAGTGCCGATCTGCTGTGTAGGATTTAAGAATATGATAAAATTGCTTAGGCGCGTCTCGATACAGTTTAAATTGAAGTCCTTGGTGGTAAACTTTGCCGAAAGCTTGAGCTACATCCAATAAAATACTGGACCTTATCTTCTTATTCTCAAGTACATCCTCAATAACATCCGTTTTTCTGTGAACTTGTTCAACTGTAGAGTGATTTTCTCTAAACCCAAATTGCTGCGGTGGAATTAAGCATCTCTCTTTTATTATAGGTTTGAGTCTCTTCTGCAATAGTTTTTCTAATATGTATCTTTGATATGACCGGAAGTAGTGATACCGGTCTATATGATTTTTTATCGTTGCCTGGTTTGCCTGGTTTAGGAATCATAATTACTTCAACCACGATCTTTCTTCTGCGTTAATTATTTGAACTAATTTACGAAACCTGCAAACGTTTGCAAACCTTATGCAAACCTTTTATGAGAATGTCTCACAATTTCCCCGGTAATAAAATCATATCCTGGAGTTTTTCTGATACTTAAGTTATTATTGATTTCAGTCTTAAGTTCCAAAAACGCCACATGTCTATGTTAGGATCATCTACTTTGTTTACGACCTTTGTATTTTCATTTGCTGTTTGTCTCGGCAACGGTTGAAAAATTTCATCTAAATAAGCAGCAAATAGAGAGGCTTCTTTTTGTGACTTTTAGCCCAGGATCCGAAACCTGCATTTTGTTTCTTTATAGCTCCTTCGTTGCTTTCCAAAGCGAGTAATCGTCAACGTTTAGTTCAGAAAGACCTCGAAGTCGCTTATTTTTATGCTTTCGTTCTTTATTTCCTTTGTTAGTTGTTTTAATTTGCTGCACAGAAAGTTGAAGACATTTTTGTGTTGCAGAGCACAAGTCTGCTGCCAGATTCTATGAGGTTTCCGTTTCGCTTTAACTAGTTCTCTGAGTTCAAGAGGATAGTTATGTTCTAGTTCATTCATCTTACAACTGCACCTTCGTTCTAATTGGTTTGCCGAAATTTGTTCGCTCTTCCACTAATTTCAAAAATAAATCCCAATTGGTTTTATTGTTTGTTACTTTAGGTGAATTATTTTTTAAATTTATTATCATTGTACTCAGAGCCATGATCACAGGTGAGTGGTCAAATGATAATCCTTCACTATTTTCAATGCACGTGAAAAATTCCTTTTGTTGCACAGAAGTCAAGAAGATCAGATATTTTATGAATGTCAGTAGGCCAATATGTTGATTTATCGCCAGAGAGAAATTCACAGTTGTCCTTGAATTAAAATCACCGCCTATGATAAAATTTGATCCTATGGATTTAAAAAGTCGACTGTAGTCCTCTTTTTCCAACTGATGGCATGGGAGCAGTAAATAGAGGATTTACTAAGATCCCTATTATTGATTGATTCAACTTTTATGGTTTAAACTATGTAATTTCTTCATCAATACCAGGCACTTTATAATGTTTAATGTTATTTTTAATAATTACGGTAGACACAGGTCTAGCGTTTCCTCCTATGGATGAATAGCGTGGTAGCATTATAGTCACGTATTTTAATAAATGAAGATTCTGTTAAATGAGTTTCCGACACAAGACATATATCTATTTTTTCTAGGTTTAGAAAATGTCTAGCTCGGAAACATGCTATGGTAATCCACTCGTATTCCAAACAACAATTCTAAGTGTTCTATTCATTTGATTAGTATAGCATTGATGTAATCTCATTCGTATAGCTTTTTATCTATCCAGCCGCTTATATATAGGTTCTAGACCACGTTATTGTTTTGCTAGGCGTTCATTTATCGTTTCTATACTTCGAAATATCCTTTCCAAAGGATTTTCTTTAGTAGTATTAGTTAACTGCTGCGTTATCTGCGAGAAGGATTTCTTCTCTAGCCCTAGGGGTATCTCTTCTCTGATCCTAACCTTAATTTCTCTGTTATTTTTATCTTCATTGGTATGCCACTCTTTACTTTCTTCAGTGAGCTTTGTGGTTAAAGCTCTGTATGTATCGGGACCTCTTGTGTTTATCTTTCAAACATTATTGTTTAGTGCCACTACTCTCTTTGTGGACACTGATTTCATCAGAGCTTGGACATTCGCAAACTCCGTAATGCCTAACCCATTATTTGGCGGTTGTTCTAACTAACAATTATTTAAGATATTTTCCAACCGCTCTACTGAGAAATGAAAATAATTTGGATGGTGTCCCTACTACAGCAATTGAGCAATATATTGAAAGCGATACAGGCAGACAGAAATACACAATACATATTAATATACCAATTTTGCGGATTTGGTAAATAAAAATACATTAAATAAATAAAATTTAAAAAATTATTAAAAATCTCAACGTACGAAATAATTTAAAAAAATTTAGGGAGGAATATGTTGAGGCCAACGCCTAAGTTTCTTTCTACTACGAATGTATATATGTATGTAGATCTCATATATAGACCACACTTGATTTCTAAACCGAAAGTTCAAACTTACCCAACTTTTGATAGAAGTGTCTTGTATAATCAAAAACATTATTACTTCTTAAACTTCAGAAAACCTAGGTTAACCGTTGTTGGAAATTTAATCTTTAAATATATTTGAATCTTTCAATTCTTTGTCGTATTTTGTAAATTCTAAATTTTCCAACACCCTTGCAAAATTTAACAAAGCTCCCATGAAAGCTGTCATTTCCAGTATTGCAGATTTACATCAAATTTCAAAAAAATCTCCCAAATAATGAAAAATGTTAAATATAAAGTTTAATTCCGTATAGGATGTACGCCTGTACAGATGTAGAATTTTTGTGAAATTAAGCTTTGTTTACTAAAACTCGTCATTTCCGGTAAAATTTAAAAAAGATCGGAAAAAATTGTTTGAAGCCCAATTTACAATCTTTCTTTTTTAATGGCTGTTTCGTAAATGCCATAAGCTTTTCACAATATTTGAAAAAAATCGTAAAAGCTCCTATGAAAGTACTACCGGACAACCGATTTCGGCCAAACATCACTAGGGCCTCCTAATTTATGGAAAAATCTTAAGTAGTAATTTTCATCCCGATGAGTAAATCCGTCTGGGCTGTACATATGCCGATGTTTTGTTGGAAAACAGTTTTTTGTCAAAAGTTGTTATTTCCCGCTCTAATTTAAGCTGATCTGGACCGATATTGTTATAAATTTAATTTAGAATCTTTCAGTTCAACGTCATTGTTCTAGTAAACTATATAATTTTCAAAATATTTACAAAAAAGAAATCCTACTATGGAAGCCGTCACTTCCGAAGGACGGATTTAGACCAAACATCATATTAATCTCCTAATTTATGAAAAAAGCTAAAGTATGAAATTTAATTGAGATCAATCAATCCGTCTGGGCTATACAGAGGCCGATTTTTAGATGAAAATAGTTATTTGTCAAAAATTGTAATAATAACGGTTTTTTCATACAAAAACGATTCCTATGGCAGTCTGGTGGACCGATTTCGACAAAAACTCAATCAATACGTCTGGGCTTTAGAGTGCCAATAAACATTTAGTCTGAACGGAACCACACAACATAGATTTTTTTAAAACTACTGTTTTAACTTTAGCTATAGCGAATTGTAAATTCTCAAAATCTCGAGGTCAACATTTTTCATGAAAAAAAAATACTAAAATTGATTGAAAAAATATATTATCTAATTCAGCACCCAACAAATAAACCGTTCTAAAATTATTATCGCCTTTAAATGTTTTGTGGAGTTTAAATCTAATTTTGCTTGAGATAATGTGAGTAACCATAAAATATCGAAGTTCGGTCGATTTTGTGTGTCATTCTCCACGATCTAAAGCACTGAGAAAAGTGCCCGCAATTAACTAGCGCTTGTTGATTTTGTAATATTTTTCTAAATACAATTTACGAGTATACGTTTAGTTAAACCGTAAGCCAAAAATAATTAATTTAAATCTTAAAGTTCATATGAATTATCTAAATATTCAATTATTAATTCATCGATAAAAATGCCAAACATATCGAATTGTCAGTGTTTCTCATCATCGTTAACATATGGCAACAAGCTTATAATGAAAACAGCAGAAAATACAGTCACACAGTTATTGATGGCACTGCATTCTAGCGTTTCTTTTTATTTTATTTTTTCCAATCTCATATTAAAACAAAGTAAATGTGCAGATATTCAACGTCGATGCCATATCGTATATAAAAATTTTATAATAAGTTTTCTGCTTCTATCTTATTGTAGCATGAGTCTTTTCTTGAGAGCGACAAAGGTGATGAATAAAAAATATGCATTGTACTAATAAAACTAGAAAAATTATGACAGTTAACAAATCGATATTTAATATTTGATTTGCTGTAATATAGCAACTGAGATATGTGCATATATGTATACACTGTACGAAATAGTAATAGGACCAAACAAAGTAATGACATTTTCCATAAGAAACAAAACTAATAATTTACTAGCATATGTTTTTTCATCACTGATAAAGAGGTTGTAATTTCTAAAACTAGCTCGTAAATGGCGGTTGTACAAAATTGCTGTGGTTATAAATTTGCTGAAATTGGTAGAACGGTATGGTCAAAAGAAACCTCCATGTTTTCTGGAGAAAACAAAATCAGTTATCTCTGCTAGAGTTTTGCGCGAGGTAAACAATTGGCAGTTTACAAATTGAATGATGTTTATTATGATAAATACTAGACAAGCCGATGACTTTCGAATACCTGCGTACGTAAACAAATCATCTATACACGAAGTATATTCTATCAAGAACTTAAACTTTTTAATAAACTACCATCGAATATAAAAATACAAATTCCTAAATTCAAAACGTATATTAAAGAAAATCTGTATTGTGATTTAATAAAATTGTAGTGATCAGAGTGGCTCATCTTAAATAAAATTGTAGTGATCGAATCTTAGTGATTATAAATCGATTTCTGTTAAAACTATTAACTTGAATATCCGTACACCATATTGAATTATAATATACTGAGCAATGGATGATACATACAGTAAGTAATAAGAAGCAGTTTGTTTTCTGTTGCAATGGTTTTTATTGCGATTGCTCGGTACATTGGCCTATTTTCAGTATTCTAAATTTAATACACAATCGTATGAATATAGTCAATTTAGCGTCAATCTGAATGACAACACAATCATCTTCAAAATTCAAAACAAATGCAAAATTTATCCGCGGTCCAGAGCTACGGAACGAAAAACAATGGCTTATTTGGAAGTTGATTGCGTATAAGTAGGGTTATCGATTATCATAGTTGTTGTCACTCAGATTGACGCTAAATGGAGTATATTCCTACGATCGTCTATTTAATCTAGAGTACTGAAAATAGACCAATGTACGGAACAAATAACAATCACAATATAAACCATTGCAATAGAAAACAAAATAAAGGATATAAATAAAAAATCTTAAGCATGAAGTTCGGTGTGAGAATGAAATATAGATGGCAAATATGAAAGAATCGATTTCGTAGGCTAAGCAGTAACTTGCTAGTACTAGACCATAATCCAATGTCCGTAATACAACATCCGTCCGGCCACGTACAATTTTTTCATAAATTTATGTAAGCAAATGACATTTATTACTAAAATTAAAGCACATTCATCATAAAGTTATTATTTAAAACATATTTGTATATAAAAATTTCCATGTTTATATAAAATTGTATAATTTTTGTTGGAAATATTAAATAAAGAAAAATGTAACTGAAAATAGACGAAACCAGTTGCAAAACCACAGTTAACAGTTCGTCATCAGACGAGTGAGATTATATTTTTTATTTCGCGGAAAATGTACCATTTAAGATAAATGGGATATATTTGCAGATGAGGAAGAGATTAATATTGATAGTTTAGATGGATCGCAGAAAAATTTGCACGACACTCCTGTAAAACCGCAAGAGAAAATGTCTTGTAATCTTGGCGGTGGATCCATGATGATCTAGAGGCCAATGAATATTGTGGGAAAATTCCTATTTGGTGGTATCTCAATTTAAATAAATACAATCAAGTAAGTTAAATTATTAGACGATTTACTAATAACCTTTGGAGACTAAATTGGTGTAACAAATTTTATTTTCCAACAATATAACTCCCCTGTTCATTCGAACTCAGCAGATTTTAAAGTCTAATAATACACTATTATCTGACCACTGGATAATATTATGGAACAAGTTGTAACCATTGGCATGCGCAACTCGTTTCAAGGCACTAAGGTTTCATACCGCTGTCCGGTACATTTTTTTGAATTAGATTTTATGATAGCTACTCAAATATAAACAACTTAAATACGATAATGAGGAGAATCCAAAACTCAAAATACGGTACTATCCTGTTCAAAAAGATATTGGAAATAGATAGATATTTTTTTTTTTTTTGGGTACGCGTATAAGTGATGAAACGTTTTGAAATGGGGTGATCAGTCGATTTTGGGATTTTCTGTAAAATTAGTCGATGTGATTGTACAAATGATAAAGTAAAGTGTCGGAGATTGTGATTTAAAGTAAAGTTTTTCTTTGTCGTGCACTGAATTTAATCAACCATTGTGATTAATATAAAAAATGATAATCAGCAAAATGGAAAACAATATTTTCCGAATAACATAGGATTCTTAAATGTCAATATATAAATTAGTTAAGTACAAAACTTGTCGTGAACTTAAAAGTAATTAATTTATGAATGTCATTTTTGGTTAGTGAAAACTTTATCATACGGACGCTTGCATAATACCATATATGTGCCTAAAGACCATGTGATGTCGAAAAAAACATTAAAAAACTAAATAACTAACTTAAACATAAAATTCATAATAACTATTGTTATAGCTCTGTTATAAAATGGAAAACAAGTGTACTTAAAGCGGAAAATGTGTTCGATAAAATTGTCTTACGACCACTAAGTTTAATTGTATACCGCTTAGAAAATCGTTATATTAAAATAAAACTTATATTAATACAGTACACGAACTACTTATTTCGAAATAAAAGTTAACATTCGAATAGTTGATTTTCCTTGAAAATACCAGATTAAAAGTACAATACTAATGTGTAATGGTGTAAATGAACAAAAAAAAACAAGTCGACAAACTACGAGTTTTTGATAACGGCATACATTTAATAGCGGTAACTAATTATGTACATATTTAAACTTTTACTGGACTTTGGTATTTTGCTCATCGATTTCGTTTTTTTAGCTACATAATTAGTTGTGCCATGACATCATCTAGATTAATCATTAGTAATTACATTAGTCAACTTTCTTTTTATATATACTTTCCCTTTGGTTGATTATGATTTTTCTTAATTTGTTAAATTCAAACTTTGAATTGATGTTCGCAACATTTACTCTATTGTTTTAAATTTTTGTTTCGGGAATTGTAAGGTAACCTAATTTCTCTCGTTTTTTTCAATCGCCATTTGTGTTGAGTTTCAGAATGAGACACTAAGTTAATTGTGGTTAAGGTGGATCTGGGTGGGTATAGTAAGTATACAATTTCTGTTTGCAATCCTTCCCTTTTCATTAATTTTTTCCACATTTTCTTTCACATATTCGTACCTAGCAGTCTAACACGTCCCACTCGTGCTCGGGAAACCCCATCCCTTTACTCTGAGCTGTAGCCGGCCAAAGAATGACTGCCCCGATGCCTCTGAGTAGAGAAATTTATATAACAGTACAAGCGTTATTTTTGATACTGTTAAGCTGTGAAGACCGAATGGGTCAGAACTGATCAGGACACGATTCAAAAGCTGATAAATTACATGCCACGCCTTTAAGAGTGTTTTTTAAATTGTAATTGGTGCAGGTTCGATAAGCATCTGCGGAAATATTTTCTTCTAGAGTTTTTTGATATTCAATAGCTATTATGAAAAACGCGTGCCTAATTTTTTCCATTTCCCGAAATTTTTTTAAACATGGAGAAGTTGTGCAAGCTCGGACGGGATAACAACAATTCTGAATTTTTTTTTCGCAATAATAAAGTTAAATCTATAATCCCGTGCCTAGTTTTGTTTATTTTTAATTATTATATTTAAAGGTAAAGGTAAAGAAAAAATGTATCAATAGACACATTGAAATTAAATTTTTAGGTTAGGTTCAACACAAATTTTATTTAGTAAGCAAGGTGCAAATACGAACTATTCAATTAACAAAAAAAATATTTTATTGTGAAAAAAATATTTGTGGTCTTATCATTATTTCGTACCAGTGACAAATTCAAAGTTACTTATCCATGTATTTATATTAGTATCCTAAATAAAGTTTCTGCTAGATTTATCTAACTCTTATCATTTAATCATTTTGTGAAATCAATAAATTTTTTACAACATTATTTAATTAAAATAACAGTTTTTTAATTTGGTCCTATCATTATTTCGTATAGTGTATATTTTAAAATGAAAATACATTTTTTACGTATCGAATAGTATACGAAACGTATACGTATTATTAGACCGGAGAGTAAATAAATGTTCAGGCTTTTCCAATTAACTGGGAAACTAAATAAATATATCATGTGGTTGTAAAATATATAATAAAATATCTCTGTATGTACACCATCCAACAAGGAGAATTTATATTTTTCTACTTTTTTATCACAACTACATTATATAGGTACTCAGAAGTAGGATAGTTTTTCAAGAATAATATATCTCATACATACAAGTAAACATTTCTCGAAAAACTCTTTTTGTTTAATTTTGTTTGTTTTCAAACAAATATGAAAATGAATCTAGTTCGCCTGAACATTTTTCTTTTAGTTTTCATGTTACATTTTGAGTTCGTTCAAGTGTCAATAAACCGCAAAAACAAATTTGGAAGCAAAATGCTATTTAAAAGTTTTGAAAATTTGGAGAACGGTAAGTTTTTAAGGAAATAATTGTATTGCAGGGTGCCACAAATAAAAACAAACGTGCAAATGATAATTGGATGTCAAACGTCTAAATATGAACATTTTTTTTAACATAAATTTGACATTTTAGACCTAAGTTTTATTTTGCCCATTTAGTTCTATGTATATATTTTGATTTAACCACATGGTGGACGATATTGATTTTAATCTCCTTCCAAAATAAGGCATTTTAATATTTTGTTCCGATGGCAACATGAACTTTATTATATTTTTATATAGGGTTCATACTGATGAAAGAGTTCAATACGAGTACATATTGAAAATAATCAGAAAACAAAATATTTAGTTATTTATGCACGATCATGATGAAGTTGCTAAAATAAATCTACAGAAGTACTTTATACTACTACTAGTAGTTTACAAAAATATGCTTCCTATTAAATTTTTAATACTTTATATACTTCAATCAGATAATAGGATTATTAATTTCTTGAACATACTTTTTGAAAATTTTTATATTTTGAAAATATTAACAGGTAGGCTATGATATGTATATTGTACAATAGTGTTACTGCTGTTCATTTAAAACCAAAACAAATGATGTTCGTTTAATAATACAAAACAATAGCTGAGTTAAAACCCACCCAATTCTCATAATTTACGAAACTGCCTAATCGATCTGGTAATGAGAGATATGGATTCTGCTCAATTTTCTTAATTGTAACAAATAATAACCTAGCAGTTTCCAAAGTGAAGTAGAGAATTTTCGAAAAGTGGAAAGTCCCGATCCCGAATATTTCATATAATGCTCGGTACCTATGTTTTTTATTTCCAAAATGATACAAATTTGTGACAAGGATATAGCTATGCTGTATTCTGGATTTATCTCAGCTGTATTTCAAAATTTTGTATTACAATATTTTATACAAATAAATTCTATTTAATTTGTTTACGGCAACAAATTAACTGAAGAATTTATTTTTTAAGTATTGAAAAATCATGCAGGTTAAAACTGCTATACAAAATATTTCTAATGCTTGTTATATTCGGGAGCATTTACTGAGATGACATGTATCTTGTTCATAAGAAGGAGCATAGCCTTCCACAATTTAAAAAAGTTAATTACTTTTGGGAGAATAACGTACTTTGTAACATTTCAACAACCTCCCAGTCTGATGAAGTTACTGCACTCTATACTTAATATTACATGGGCGAGTTGATACTTTTTTTAATACAAACATATTGTCAATAGAGATCGCCCTAAATAAATTTCACGGCAATATGGTGAGCAAAGCCCTTTACACTATATTTCACATGCCTCATACTTGTAGCTGGTTTCAATTTATTTTCTCTACAAGGAATGTGCATAAAAAACTTTTATTGCAATAAATTCTCCAGAAACCGATTGGTCTGGAAGTGTCGTGAATTAAAGATATCTGGAAATACAGTGTTGTCTAACTGGGTATAGATTTGGTCACTCTAGGGAAAAATAACTTAAATTGGTGAGTTTTACCTACAGCTAGTCAAAGTCAAACTCATACACTATAAAAAATTAATTTATTTAGCAGAAGTTTTTCAATAAATTAAATAATAGAAATACAGTGCTGGAAAAAAAAATTGGGCAAACATATTTTAGTGCAAATTGAAGTCTTTTTTTGCTAAAGTTACAAAACTTTTGAACGTAATTGGGTTATTGTTTCATTTTAAAAACATGTATGACGTAATTTTTTGAAAACAAAAATTTACCTGTAATTTAGGGGATAAACCACGAAAAATGTCAAAATATTCAAAATACGTTGATTGGAGTTAAAGTAATGGAATAATTTAAGTACCTATTTTTTTTTTTTTTTTTTTATTGATTTATAGAAGTTCTATCTTTAATATTAATATTTTGTTGGACCGTCTTTTGTTTTTATTACACCGGTACAACTCCGCAACTGAAGTGCAAAAAAATTGCTCAACCAATTATTTTATTTTACGCCTACCGTTCTTGGCTGTCATTAGGGTGCAGATGTTTTATTGCCTGTAAATTTTTTTTTGAGTATAATTAGTGCATATTTTGTAAGATTAAGTTATTCTGTAAGTGATCCTAGTCAAATATAGAATAAAGTGCAATTGTAGTTTAAAAAATGGGAAAAGTTAGTGAGCAGTGTAAAAGCAATATTTCGATTTTGGTGCGAGAAAATTTAACCACGCGTGAAGTAGCAGAAAGATTAAACATTCCTAAAAGTACTGTCGCGTGGAATATTAAAAAAATGCGAGAGATGGGCAGTACACAAAGAAAGAAAGGCTCTGGATGGCCCAGAAAGACAACGCTAGTGGAAGATCGTTTCATAATACTCCAATGTCGTCGGAACCGTTTTAAAACTTCATCGGACATAAGACGGGATGTTGAGCGAGCAACGAGAAAAGAAATTTCAGCAAGCTTAGTGAGGAAAAGACTTGTTGAAGCTGGTTTGAGAGTACTTTAACCAGTCCAGAAGCCTGAGTTCACATTACTAGTGTAAAAAAAACGTTTGCTATGGGCCCAGGAGCATGTTTCTTGGACTCCAGAGATGTGGAATGATGTGATTTTCTCCGATGAATCAAAATTCAAGCTGCATGTTGGAGATGGAAGAATTCTCGTAAGAAGAAAAACGGTCGAGAGGCTTAGCAACGAATGTCTTTTAAGACTTTCACCGAAAAATGAAGGAATTATGGTCTGGGCATGCTTTTCTGGAAATGAAACCGGTCGATTGTGCTTCCTTAGTTCCAGCATTACAGCAGCTGTTTATCTGCAGGTCCTACACAACGAATTTGAGCCTTCTGTGTTAATGCCTTTTGGCGAAACTTGCCTATTTATTTTTCAACAGGACAACGCTCCGTGCCATACCGCCAATGTTGAGAGTTATTAATTTTGAATTGTAGATAGAAAAATTGCCTTTCAGATATATATAAAAAATTTGTTAAAAACTTGTTTTTTTTCTTATCTCTTCATTTAAAGGTAAAAAAGTACTTCGAAGAAAGAAGTGTCGATGTGTTGAGCTGGCCCCCGTATAGTCAGACTTAAATCCAATTGAAAATATTTGGCCTATAATGAAGCTAGAACTAGCAAGAAAACGCCCAGAATCGATTCAAGCATTAAAAAGTTTGTTCATGACGATTTGGGAATCCATACCTCCTACGACTTTGAAAAATTTATCAAATTCAATGAATCGGAGGTGTACCGCTGTAATAAAAGTAAATGGCGGTCCAACAAAATATTAATATTAAAGCTAGATCTTCTATAAATCAATAAAAAACAAAACAAAAATTAAAAAATTGGTGCTTAATTTATTCCATTACTTTAACTCCAATCAAAGTATTTTGAATATTTTAGCATTTTTCGGGGTTTTTCCCCTAAATTGCAGGTAAATTTTTGTTTTCAAAAAATTACGTCATACATGTATTTAAAATGAAACAATAAGCCAATTGCTTTCAAAAGTTTTGTAACTTTAGCAAAAAAGACTTCAATTTGCACTAAAATATGTTTGCCCAATTTTTTTTTTCCCAGCACTGCATATCAAAGAAGCCCAGTCTAGTGAAAGTAAAACGAAGAAAAAAACGGTACAAAACAAATTCAGTGTGGAATTTTTTTTTTAAACGTTACTTTGTATACGTCAAAATATAAGTCATACAGTTTAGCATAAATAAGTTTTAACTTAGATAATTCAGTGTTGTTATTAGTTTGTGATATTTCTAACTGCTCCAAAGTATAAAGTAAATAATAAAAGTTCGTATTTCTTTAAAAAAAGTTGATTCTTATTAAAATGGGACGTCAAAGGGGACAATCATCTGAAGATGAAAGAAAATTAATGATTTATCATTATAAACAAGGGAAATCATTTCGTGAAATTGGCAAAATCGTTAACAGGAGTCATGCAACGGTACAATGCGTTATAAATAGGTATCAAAATGGGCAAGGTATAAAGAATAAGGAACAAATCAGCGGCAGAAAAATTTTTAATTCCCAAGATGAGCGGTGGATAGTAAAGCAGGTCAAAGAAGATCCGAAAATTAGCGCACCGAAACTAGCCCTGGCAACTGAAAAATATTTAAATAAAAAAGCACATCCCGGAACAGTACGAATTATTTTGCAGAAAAACGATTTTCATGGAAGGGTAGCGAGAAATAAACCACTTATTAATAAACAAAATCGTAAGAAACGGTTAAACTTTGTAAAAGAATTTGGAACTAAGGATTTTGATTACTAGAGGACTGTAATTTAAGCTGATGAAAGCAAATTTAATTTATACTGGTCAGATGGGAAAATTACAGTATGGAGAAAACCTAATCAGGAGTTGAAATCTGCTAATTTGCGAGGAACAGTTAAACATGGTGGTGGAGGCGTCGACAATGATCCAAAGCACAAGGTTCATAAAGTCCGTATGCGGCTGCTTTTTAATTGCCCAAAAGTGTTGGAGACACCCCCACAGTCTCCAGACATGAATGTTATAGAGAATCTTTGGAGCCATTTAGAAATTGCTATCAGGAAACACAACATTTCTAATAAAAATCAACTCGAAATGACTTTACAGGAGGAATGGGAGCTAATTAGTCAGGCCTACTGCGCAAAATTAGTAAGATCTATGCCTAACCGTCTAAAGGCTGTTAAGAATAACAAGGGCTATCCAACAAAGTATTGAACGCTGCAATTGAGGATTAGCTACTTTGATTTTGTATAGAGATTTCTACTATTGTAGCAATTATGTATGAGTTTTATTTTGACCCATTTTTTGAATTACGCAAGCTAATTTAATTATTATATTTTTTAGATAGGATGAATTCAATTAATTTTTTTTGTAAATTATCTTAAATGATAGTATGGTAATTATTAATACAAAAAATAAAATAAATTATGGTTTATAACCTGTTAAAATGAACATAATTTTTTTTTCTAATAGTGTATGAGTTTCACTTTGGCTCACTGTATATTGGCTAGGACCGAAACGAAATATTGGCCCTACTAACAAAAGCGAGTTTATTGCAAGAACGAGACTTAATGAGACTTGAAGTGAGACTTAAAACCTCCGATGGAGTTGAAGTACAAGCTGCATCGTCTAATAAACGCCAAATACTGACTCGCCCTTTTGGAGATTGCATTTATAGGTTCTTTCTACGACAGATCGTTGAAAATTTTCATATCTAACATTTTAAGGGCCAGCTGCAACATATGTAGTGTTGTACGACTTTCTGACATTGCTTTCTTTTTTATTGATAAATTCAATGGAAGCGTAGAATCGTCCGCAAATGAATGGAAGTCGCACGTTCTAAGGTCAGTAGGTTATCGATGTAAATCAAGAACAGCATAGAGGAAAATAACGATCCTTGTGGCTGGCGTACCTGCATTTATATCCTGAAGTAAATGCATCCCTACATTTTTCGGCTCGATAGATAACTTTTAATAGGAAAGGTATGTAAATTAAGCGATCAAAGTATACTGATTAACCATTTACGCCACCCTTTATCATATGCTTTTGAAATATTTCCGAACACAACGCTAGATTCTCCAAAATGTTCAATACATTGCTCCCAACAGCACCTCATATAAGTTATGGGTATAGCGGATGAGCGGTTTTTCCGCTGTAAGGTAGAAGTCGACGATTCCATTACTTTCACAAAACAGATTACAAAACATTAGGCCGGTAGATTAAAGGAGATGATTTATCACCTTTTATGGAACTGGTTGAATATTCGTCGTTTTCCAAATGAAAAACGAAGCCTTCAATGACAGATGAAATAGTTTGCTAAGCAGCCTAGCGAGGAAGTTGTGGCAATGTTTGAATACATTTTTTGTCTATGCAGGTCGCCAATATACCGAACTCATGAGTTGTATCAGGATCTGACAAATTATCACTACGATAAAGGGAACTAACGAAAAGAGAGTGTTTTGAAATTTAAGTTTCAACCACACAATATTAAAACTGGGGTTATAACCAGTAGGGATAAATTTAAGAATATTATATTGGATACCATCTCTGATAAATACAATGAGTTCTCGGTTCCAGACAGTTAATGCGCGAGTAAACACAGACGCAATGGAAGAACCCAAGCAAGAGACCTTGTGATATAATTCAAAATAAAGTAGTCTACAAACACCACCCTGCAAAATGAGTTTCGAGGGGAAATAATGAATTAAAAGTGATAATCTGGCGTTTCGTCTTATGAATGTTTTTGATTTCGTTTAGCTATATGAATGTTTTCTTACGAAATAACCCCTAAAACAGCTTCCGTCATTTCATATGGGTTAGACTGTTGCATTCGCTGCTTATTAATTTTTCGCTACCCATGACAGTATTCATTCGCTATATGTGGGTTTTGAGTCCATTACTATTTATTCATAGTTGCAGCAAAATTAAATACAATTTGAAGTTCATTACTTTTCTCATCAAGTGAAAATAGACACAATAGCACATAGATAAAGTTTTATTCAGATGAAACGTCATAACAAAATTTTTTTTTTCGTGAAAATGAGATTTAAGCTATTGCGGTCTTTTTCATTCGAATCAATACACGATGTGACATAATTCACAAAAATTCATCCAAAATTGACCCGAAGTATGCATTTTCTTTATATTACACTTTATAACCACCATAAAATGACCACCCTTGTTTATTTATCGGAAATGGGAAATTACCGCGTACAAATTAGATTTAAAATCGCGTACAATTGTGAAATGGATTTTAAAATGAGATTAGTATTAACTAATTATTTAAATAAAATGATTAAATATTTACTTATTTATAAATAAGTAAATATTTAACCATATTATTATATTTTTACTCCGAGTAAGCGACCATGGCGATTTCATTTGATACAATTCAGTGCTTTGAACACTGAATTGTTTCAAATGAAATCGCCATTGGCTTACATACAAACAAACAATTTATCAAATAACGTGATCTTTGGTTTTGCACTGTTGCCTCGCATTTTCTTACTGATAAATAGTTATTCCACCATGCTCTGTTCAAAAATAAGTAAGCCATACTAATTGACACGTTACAAAATTTCGTTTTCCCTTATATAACATATCTGACATTATAATACAAAAGGCTTCTTCCAAAGATATTGTAGTCCTTTGTATGTATTTAGATTCATGGCCTTTGTGTGGATTGGTGTATTCTAACCAAGCGTACACTTTCCATACTTGGAGCGGCAACGAGAAATTTTGAGTTGTTTCATAACGATCAACTTTTAACATTATGTTGGTGGTTCAAGTAATCAGACCTATAGGTAAAATTGCATTCAACAGCCATATTGTGGTTTGTATCGACATTTTGTCTGACCTCTGCTTTACGCGCTTTAAACTGCGTACATAACATCGAGGAGCGAGTGCGGCACAAATTCCACAGCATCGCACAGAATGTATTAAAACAACAACAAAATTATAAATATTGCAACTCGAGTGCGGAACTAGTAGGCGGGGCAAAAAGCATTTCACGAATTGTGATTAGTTTTAAGTGCGGGAGTGAGTGTGATGCTCTTTATGTCCGATATCATGCGTACGCAGAATTAACCTTACGATTGAATCCACCTTCTCAATCACAAGTACTTTGAGTTGTGATCCTTTTAATTTTGGGGTCTATTGTGACAGATTGATAGCCACAATTGTAGCTGATTCGACTTCTGAAATTATTTCCCATTTACTCCTTCGCTAAAACCACTAAAACCATGATCTTTCAATATGGTTTTCACTGATCCTTGCGATATTTCAACGATGCCAGTAAGGTCTCTGCCTGTTAATCGTCGATTCTCGAGCACCAATTCCTTGATTTTATTAACATGTTGATCATCAGTTGATGTTGATGGCCGTCCTAGACGTGGTGCATCGTCAACACGTTCTCGACCCTCTTTGAACAATTTGTTCCAATCAAAAACACTTTCTCGCGACATGCAATTATCACCGAAGGCCTTTTGCAACATTCTGAACGTTTCGGCAATACAAAATTGATTCCACACACAAAATTTAATGGAACTTGTTTGTTGAATAATTTCACTCATTGTGAAAATCGCCGAATGCACTTTTTGTACTTCAGACAGACAAGCGTATACTAAACACTAATGATTATTTTGATGTAATATTTGGCACAGATGTCACTGACAGTCATACCAACATAGAAAAAAAATATTTCGACGAATGGTTTTCCGCGCGAAATTTAAATTAAAAAGTCTTACTACTTTTTGCCCACAGTAGTATTATAATAATCTGGTATTTCATCAGGCTTGAAAATTTGTTGCCGTGAGACCTTCATGTTGAATTCGTCGCCATAAAATTTGGCCAAATGGAAAAACATCCCTTAAAATAAGTAACAGCAAGGATCAGTTTGGCTGCCGAAACAATCGCTTTTTCGAAATCAAAATATTGAATTTTGGATTTATATGTATCTTATTTTTGCACGCGATTGCAAAAAGTTGAAAAAAAGACTCGTTTTAAAGAATTTGAAAGATGTTTCAGATTATTTATGGTTCCTAATGTGATATTTTTTTTACCATCGAAGTCATGTGCATTTAAAACAAAAATTTCCCCTTCTGCGTCTCTTAATTTTTCTGGTATATTAATGATACTCAATATTTGCGCTTCTGCATTAGGTTAGTACGACCAACATTCTTCCAAAGTATTTACTGAGCTTTCTACAATAATGTTGGATCGATGTTTGTCCGAAGATTAGGCTACCTGATTCTTGACAAAATCATTTGTCTTATAGCAGTGTAATTTATGAGCTAGAGGAGCCTGATTATGATGTGTAGGTATTTTTGTTATTGAAACAAAACTCTTCTTATTCTCACAAATCCATCTGAACGTATCCTCCTGTTTTTTCTCTAATTAAAAGCCATCAATTGCCAGTTCAATTCCATCTTTATTGGATTTGGTAACGCAAATATTCATAATTATTAATAACCTTAGAGTACAATTGATAAACAGGGTTCGAAAATTATTTTTATTGAGTTACTTTTATTTATAAAATAATTATAGAACTTATATTATCAACGCACTGAAATAATTGATCTAATCTTCATATATTTTATCTTTGAAGTATATATCAAAGATAAAATGATTTAAAAGATCAATAAAGTAAAAACAAAACATACAAAGTAAAGAGTACAACATACGTCTACAGACATACTCATCGGTATATGAGGCTATGGTAACCTTTATGAAGTTTGCCATAGCCTCGTATACCGATGAATTCCGTTTGGTTTTTCTCAAATCGTCGATTTAAATGTTCATCGTCTGTACATTCCCTGCGTACACGTTTTTTCCATCATTCACGAGAAAAGTTTATATGTACAAAATATATTTTAACAAATTTACACAACTTAATAATCTTAATAAATAAATATGTAATTTAAACGATATAATATATACATAGGATACCTTATTATTTATAATTTCAATGTGTATTTTTAACGATATAAACAAAAATATGCACCGCACGCAAATTTATTAATGACAATGACAGTTGCTTAGTACCGATTCCGGACAAACATCGCAGCACCTTATTTTATTTTTGAAACAGGGTTTGCTGTACTTCATGGTGTGTCATTCTAATTGGATTTGTAGTAGATTAACTAAAGTAGTTTAACTAAACGAATTTAACTAATCGCTAGTATGTCAAGGGTTTAATGTAATAACGATCTCACGCGAAATTTTATTTTTTCGAGATTTTCGGAGTTTTCTGCCGTCAGGATTTAGTTGCGTTAGAATTTTATCGAGTCAGGATTTTACTTAGACGAGTATTTCTAGGATCGAGATTTTCTGAATCGGTATTAACTACCATACCCTATCATAAAACGTCAAATCTGGTGAAATTAGTCCATCGGAAATTGCTACTATGTTTAAACGGTAGGTAATTGTTTTCTCTATTCGACCACAGGTAGAAAAAATCACACGTCTGTTTTAGGCGTACCTAAAAACTAATTTGTGTAAAATTTTACCGCAATCTAAATTAAATTGCCAAATAATTTCTTAGACATGTCTTCTAGTTATTTTGTAAGATTAAATTATCTTTTAGGCTAACTTTCACTTCAAATACATAAGCCCAATTAACATCTGTCTCAAGGATCGCGAGAAGAAAATAAAACACATAACCGTAAATTTTCACAATTAACTTCATTGAAATTCATGAAATTCACACCACAAGATTCATTTAACATTTTTTTTCAATTTTCCAATTTTCAACTTTACATTTTCCCAATTACCCATTTGTTGTATTTATTTCTGTTTTCACGGTTGGTGTTGTTTTTTATTTTTATTTTAAATATGATTTATATTTATTTATTATTATTTTCGTTTTAAATGAAATAAAAATGATCATAAAAAATAATATCTTTAATGAAAGCAACAAAAACAACAGAAACATAATAACAAAAACAATGTACGAAAATCTTAAGGAAAATGAAAGGAAATTTTTCTCTTTCAAATATTTTATTTTTATTTTTATTGTTCTTCATGTTTAGATTAAGTGGCTTTTCGTTTTTTTTCTTGTTTCTACTGTTGGTTTCCTCTTAGTTTCAAGAGAGAGGAAAACCAACTCTAAACAAGCAGCACGAAAAATACAACGAATGACTGAATAAAACGAGAAAATCTTTAAAATAATAAAACGCAAAGTGGGAAATTTATTTTATTTGCTTTTTTATATTTCTTTATACAAACATACATCACACTCCACGTTGCGCCGGCATATACACATATAGCAAGCATACAATCATGATAGTGATTTGAATCATTATGCTGATGATGATGGTTATACTGATTATTGTTGATATTTATGATTATGATTTATTAAATCACTTCTTCGTTCAATAATTTGTTCGAATAAACGAATGTAAGGAAATACGTATGTGCACGCGAGACGAAAGTACTGTAATATCTAGATATAATATGTAAATTGAAAAAGGAAAATTTATTCGGTGAATTTTTTTATGTTTGATTGACATGTTTTCGCGATAAGTTTCTATATAATTTTTAACTTGTTATTGGAATTAACTTCTCATTTTTTCAGATGAAAATTGAAAGATTGGTTGGTGGTTGGGATTTGAAATATGTCTTTCTGTATTAAAAACATGTATGATTTTTTTACGAACATTGCTTTTGTAAAATAGGTTAATTTGGGAATATATATCAGTGAGACAGTTTAATAATTATGTTCTTTATTAAAATATAACATTATAAGTACCTTCACTGATTAGCCGGGTTTCCTTTGGCGTTAGCAATGGAACACAAGTTTGTTACTTAAAAGTAAAAGATAAGAAAACAAAATGTTTAACTAAGTATTTGTGAGTAGCTAGAAGTACTTGCGAGTACTAACGGAAATGGGACCCAGCTATTAAAATAATTGTTTTTAACGGCCACTAAAGCATCTAAAGCATAGCTATAATCTGATGAACTTGCCAAAGCTGGTAGATCATGAGAAGCAAACTATATATCGACCACATGATCATGATTCAAGTGTGCTTAACTTTTTTGTAGTGGCTTTTCATAGCATCGCTTCGGGGCTCGCTGCTATGGTAAGCCCTCAAGCATAACAGGGATTTTACAGCTAATGTTACTAACAGATGATTTGGCCGTTCCAGAGTTCTTTCATTTTGTCGTCCACCGTACTATTTACGTTAATGATTCAGCGTCCAGTCAACTGTTGGATAGTAGCTTTTTAGATAATTTCTGCAGAGCTTCATTAGTGGCACGAGTTGTTTTTTGTAAATATTCATTGTTTTTAATTTACCACCGTCCTGCATGTGATGATCCGTTTTGTAGACTTTACATATTGTATGTGTTGGTCTGTTGTTCATCAATATCTGCACACCTTCAACCCTTACCACAAAATATAATAACACAACATCTCATATAGTCTTCGGAGTCGAATTGCTTGGTTATAACGTATATGATAATTTGATCCAAAAAGTCGAAGTTGACTCCGTGTTTTTTAGTAAATGCAGGCACTCATTGGAGGCACCGATGATCCGTTCTGACATCAATGTTTTGAATGCATCTTTCTTTGATAATCGATATGTTTTGTGATGTTTTTAAATAATTGAGCTTCGTGTATTCGTTATAGCTCTGTTGTGCACATTAACTTACCAAAGACATCATGAATTGTCATCTAATTGATGTTCTCTTCGTTAAAATATGATATAGCAATTTTTTTAAGTATCACTTCCAACTGTTTTTTCATCGTTTTGAATCTTCTAATAATTATGGGACGGCTATTACCGTGTCATGAGAGCTAGTTTCAAAGCGTGTTCAGATCTTCCTTCGAACATTTTTAGTGTCGCTGCTATATTTTTCCACAGGTTCTGCATTTACCTGGTTGTTTAAGATACCGCTTAAACTACTCTCTGTTCAATGTGTTTTTATTCATCTGTATTTGGTGGGAAGAGTCTAGATTTATATCGGATATTGTGAAGTTTTAATAACGTTAAGTGGAAAAATAAATTTGTGCCAAAGAGTATCACACATAATTTATTGTGGGATAATTTTACTTTAATGTGTTAAATGCTTTCGTTTGGACATTATTAGTAATTAATTGCAATTCTTGTCAATAGTTTTATTTTTAAATTAATTAAGCTCAAGCTCTAACACTTTAATTAACTACGACATAAAAAATAATAAAATTTATTCAATTTAGAATGTAAATTTGTGGACTTATAAAAATGGACTGTGACCGTTGGAATTAAAATATTTATTCAGCCATGACAAACATTCGAATAATTTACTAGATCGTATTCACTGCTACCCATACTTTTGCTTAGTTTTATCTAAGTCTTTCCACAAATACAACAGAACCAATAAATTTATCATTTCTAATTTTATGTTTATAGTTATGTTTATAGGGGTGTTAGGGTGCATTTCAATAGGGTAGGAGTTGACCGTCTATAGCCACGTAAGACATCGTGGACTATAGTCCAACTCTGTAACTATGTAGAGACCACCAAATGTGACTAGTATGTTTCGATCTGCTAACACTCGAGTAACGTTTTTAAACAACGGCTAAATACTAGAGGCGAGTGGATTACACTATAAATTATACAAGATGCATTGAGTAAAACAGAAGGAAGAAATACCTCAAGTGGTACACCAATGGAATCATTGGGCAATCCATACTCTGAGAAGACTGGCTCTAAGGATTCTGAGGAGGGGCGATCCTTGCATACACAAAATAAAAAGAATATTCCAATTATAAGCAGTCTGTTCTAAAGGCGACGAAGGGTTACTAGATCTCCTGAGAAAACTTTTAATTTCTTATTTGAAAATCTTAACATGGAACAATTCTAAAATAATATGAGCGCAACAACGGCACCTCTACAAGCAGGTATAACAATCTCATATAATTATGATGAACCATCTGTTCTTCAAAGTTGTGCCTCAGAGAAGAAGCGAATGTCTTGTTTGTAAAACATGGTAAAAAGTAACTGATGAGAAAAATCAGCAAAGCATTATTATTCTCAATCTACAACAACAAATTGAAGAACTAAAAAAAGAAATGATGCTTTACAGCATAAAACCACCAAAGAAGCAGAGCCAGAATACCAAACTTAATGTGAACAATAGTAAATGTCAAACCGAATCACCAATGGTACAGAACCAAAACACCACAGACCAACGGCCCGACGAGGAAGACTTAGCTAAAGATACAGAATGGATTCGTGCTAAGTCTAGGAAAAATAAAAATAGAAGGTTAAATGATACACCGTCACCATCACAAACATTGGATCAAAATATTCGGCCGCAAAAGGTTGATACAAACGTCAAAAAAGATAAAAAATACCTCCCCCACCACCCATTATAGTAGGTGATGTTAAAAATCATCACGCGTTCTATGATATTATTAAGGCGAGTGTTTCAGAAGATTCATTCATCACTAAATTGATGAATCAAAATAAAATAAGCATCAACGTAAATAGCGGAGATGCATATAGGAACGTAGTGAAAACTTTGAGCGTAGGCTCATTTATCTTTCAGACGTATGGAAGTAAACATGAAAGACCAAACAAAGTCAAGTCAAGGAACTTACATCATACATATAGCCCAGAACAAATAAAAGATGAATTATCATCAAAACAATTTAAAATAATCAGCGTAATGAACAAAATTAGCTGGAGAAATAAAAAGACCCTAGACATGTTTGTACTAACATTAGAAAGTCTAAACTAATTCCGCAATTCAAAAGGTGTCAAGCATATGGACACACGCAAAAATATTGTGACAAACTTCCAAGGTGTGTTGAATTTGCCGAGCACCACCTAACTAGAGAATGTGACAATCCGCAAGCACATCTAAAGTGTGTGTAAAGGATGTATTGTTGCAAAGGAAATTCAGAAAATTAAATCCCAAAGGATGAATAAAACTCAAATGTATGGTCAGGCAAATCGATACGAGAGGCAGACAAAACAAGACAATAGGCAACCATTTGGTTACCATCTAAGAACTGAAGGTGTTCCATACAAAATCCATACAAAAATGAACAGCACAATGAAAATCATGTCACACTACTCATCCAGATAATTCAGCCAGAGGAGAAAGTGCAGTCATCATAAAAAAATGTTGGTTAAAGAAGCAAAGTATGAAAAAGAAGTTATTCTTGGTTTATATAAAAACCAACAACTTTCCTATTGTTGTGGCAGGATTGTACTGTCGACATTCTACTAAAAGACATTCTATTAAAAACAAACAATACTCAGAGTTCTTCAAGCGTCTGGGAAAAAGGTACATAATAGGTGGTGACTTCAATGCGAAGAATACTCACTGGAGTTCTAGATTAACTACAACTAAAGGAAAATAATTACTGATTGTCATTAAAGAAAATGGACGTGAATCCATTTCAACAGAAAAACCAACATATTGGCCAACTGACCCAGGAAAAATACCTGACCTGATCGATTTTTTTATAACCAAAAATAGTTCTAATAATTTTATGACAGTCGAAGAAAGTCAAGATATGAGCATATGAACATTCTCCGATAGTCCTAACCCTAAGCGAGTATATCATCCAAAAAGGGAATAATCCAGTATTAACCAACAAACATACGGACTGGGAAAGTTTTAAAATACGCCTAGAACAAAAAATACTTTTGAAAGTTCCTTTAAAAACTATGGATCAACTGAACAAAGAAGTAGGAAAGTTCATTACGGGTATTCAACAAGCAGCATAATCCAGAAATAAAATCATGACTAAAAGGCTCCTTAGGGATAAACGAAAATCCGGAAAAACGTGATACCAAACTAAAGCTCAAAAAAGACTAAACAATCTTAGTCAACAATTAACAAACGAAATTCAGAAACTAAAAAATGAGTCAGTTATTTCTACCTAAGTTGACGAATCACAGTAATACGGGTTATCCGCTCTGGAAAGCAACTAAAACTCTGAAAAGGCCAATAATGCCGATTCATCCTATCAGGAAAATGGATGGAACATGGGCAAAGAAAAACAAAAAAAGCTGAATGATTTGCTAATCATCTTGAAAATATATTTTAAACTCATGAATGTCAATTACGAGAAACATTGAATGAAAACATAATACAAATTCTCGAAGACGTCCCACCTACATCGCCTACTGAAGTAACAAACGAAATTAAAAACAATTTAAACTTGCAGAAAGCACCAGGGTTTGATCTGATTACTGGAGAAATAATAAAGCAGCTACCGAGGAAAGGTACGGTAATGTTAACTAGTATCATAAACGCTGCATTCAGGTTCAAATATGTGCGAAACTTTGAAAAGTGACTGAGGTTATTATCATGATTCCCAAACCAGGAAAACCGCCACATCTAATAACATCATATAGGCCTATATCGTTACTGCCAATAATGTCTAAACTCTTTGAAAAGTTACTATTAAAAACACTCAAACTAATAATTGAAAAAATTAACCTAATTCCGAATCACCAATTTGGTTCGCAGTGAGCACTCAACTATTGATCAAGTGCATAGAATAATCAATATCATTGAGAATACTTTAGAAGAGAAAAAAGTTTGTTCCGCAGTATTCTTTGATGTAGCGCAGGCCTGAACCAAGGTTTGGCGCGAAGGTTTAATCAACAAACTTAAATTAATCCTACCTGAACAGTACAGCATAATACCGAAATCGTATATATCGGAAATATATTCCAGGCTTAAGCAAGAAGATTAATATGCTGAGCATAAGCAAATAGGAGCAGGAGTTTCACACGGAAGTGTACTTGAGCCACTTCTGTATTTACTATACACCCGAGATGTTCCAATCCCACACAACAACACGAGAGCCACTTTCGCCGATAACACAGCCATCATGGCAGTAGGTCATAGCAACTCAGATACAACAGAGAAATTACAAACCGCCATAGAGCAAGTACACAACTGGACAAAAAATGGCGCATAAAATTAAATGAAACCAAATCAGTACATGTCGACTTTACAAACAAGAGATTAGTACATAAACCAGTATATTTAAATAATCAAGACATACCACATACAAACACTGCCAAATATTTTGGTATGACATTAGACGCTAAGCTTCGCTGGAAAGCTCATGTAAAGAAGAAAAGAGACGAGCTGGGATTAAAATACAATAAAATGTATTGGTTACTGGGAAAAAACTCTCATCTATCAATCCCTAATAAGCTTCTGCTTTATAAGCAAGTATTGAAGTCTGAACTTATGATATACAGCTGTGAGGATGTACCAAGTAGTGCAACATCGATATTATCCAACGATTCCAAAATAAAGTGCCCAGAAATATCACCATGCATCATGGTTTGCCAGAAATAGCGACATCCACAAAGATCTGGGCATAGAATGCATCAAAACCGAAATTATGAAATTTGCTACAAGTCATGAACAACGGCTACTTCACCATGTCAACATAGAAGCCATCCAGCTACTGGATAATATGGATTTAAGCGTAAAGCCTTTTGAGTTAGGGTAAAATCAGCTAAAATAAATCTCTATGTAGCGCACAACAAAAGCGCAATCAAATAATACATATCAAAGCTAAAGAGTACATCGATGGATGAACCCTTAAATTTCAGTAAAATGTTGTAATTGAAGTTAGAATAAAATTGCTTATTAGTATTCGACTAGATTGTAATTAAAAAAGAAATAATAAAGAAGAGTTATTTTCAAGAAAATAGTTATGTTTATATATTTAGAAGGAAGAAGACTTAAGAGGTAGAATATACTAAAATAAGATTGTCTGTATGGATTACTGCAAAAACCATTATATTTGCCCAATTTTCTTGTATAAAAGTCCAGTGTTTCAAGTGTCTGATTTGACAACATTTTTGGATCAGTTTTCAAACCACATAACAAGCAAAATTTTCAACTTATGCACAACTAGAAATATTTTAAACTAAATCGAGTACGATAAATATGACGGCTTGTAGAAAATCTAAAATAGGTAATAAATTTCATAAAATGAAAATGTTTAATATTTCATTTAGAGGCACTATTAGCTATCAACAAACTTAAGGAGCGTGCAATGCTTTATTTCTAGACTATTTACTAATCCCGTTTTTGAGAAATTGTAAATTAGAACAAATTTAAAACAAGCAACGGGTGTTTTTTTAAGCCCAATAGAACTTAAAACGCATAGATTTTTGTAGTTTACTCGAAATTCTACAATTCTAGTAAGATTATCCCGGGATTAATGAACTGAAATTAAGATATGCTTAAGAAGGATTTGATTAAATTTCAAAGATATATCGTAACTAATTATGACAGAATATTGTGATTTTGTACACTTAGAATACAAGAACAGCCTTTAAAAGGTTTAGCGTTTACAACGGATGAATTGTAAATAATTCTTAATCACACGTCTTTACCGTTACGTCTTTAAACATTTGATTTGTTTTAGATCTTTATCTAACCGTATCTTGATTTTGATATCATCAAATAACTCCGACTATTTTCCAATATAATTTATGGGGATATGCGTGATTCTAGATGGCTTTCATGTATATGCAAAAATGTTCGTTCCTAAAGGTTGTATTTTTGAGTTATTAAGCATATAAATTAATTAAAATTTCGTTTTGACGTTTAACGTGATCTTGCTAATTTGTTTTCATTAGTTTTATCTTGTATAAAAAAATTGTTTAGAGAATACGATTTAAAAATTCTAAAATATGTTTTGTATAAGATTTGCACCGGTAAAATTACCCATATCACAACCCATAACAACTTGAACTGTTGTTTGTGAATATATGCTATTTAGAATAATTTGCATAAAATTAATATTTGATATTTAAATGGGAACAATAGTTATCGGATCCCAAAGTCTAAATATGCAGCTAGTAGTAGGGTGCATGGGATTCTACATTAACCTTTGAAGAACTGACTGCTAACCAACTATAAAACAAAATCTAGGCAGGATATCCTGAGAAGTGTGTTTTGTTTGCTCGAGTCAATCAATTGGAACAGCTAGACAAGAGCACTCGACTTTGCGCTCGAGTTACACACAATATTTTTTCTACGACTCACAATAAAAATTACATAAATAATTCTGAATCAAGAACTCACCTTAGTAGAGGCACGAAAGTTAATTAATTACTTGGAATAACCAAACATAGGAAAACAATTGTTTTGCGATTTAAAATTGATGTACAAATGGTTACTTTCCATGGCAGTCGTAACAAAAATCAATTTTGTTCTAACATGTTAGGGAGCATAGGCAACAATTTGTCATATCTAACAACAGAAACCTTGCAGCAGGTTCAAAAGAAACTATTTGACCAGAAATATTAAAACTCTAAACGGGAAAAGAGTAAACAAACGCGAACCTTGATTATGAGTAAGTTACCTGTTGATTTGTCAATTCGTTGTAATAAATAATTGTATAAAACAAAAATAAAGACTGGCTGTAGTTACAAATACAAAGTGTTTAGATTATCTTTCTACATTATCTACATTATTAGTTCCTTGATTATTAGCACTCATTATTAGTTTCCGTAACTTTAATTTATTAATAGCCATTAAATCTAATGACACGTTGAAATACGATAAAACTCATTTTATCCACTTAACATAACAAACGACTTAAACACCTAGCAGCTTAGAGGGCATAATTTTCACAACAATTTTCATCAAACTATAACGATACAATTAAGAGAACACGAGCAGAAAAATGGATTCAAAGGTAACATAAAAATAATAATAATATTATTATTGTTATTAAAAAGTATAATCCAAAACATTCTTGAAATTTGTTTATCGTTAATTTGGTTAACGCGTAAAACGATAACAATAATCATAATGATTAAAGCACAACACGGAAAAAATAAAATACACAGGAACTAGGAAACCGAAGTAACGTACAACAAGTCATAAAAATTCAAACAAAAATTAAATTGCATGCAATTAACATAATTTCCACTTTTATTTCATAACAACAATATAAACAGTACAGCAACAAAAACACTGTTAAGTTATGTTATTATGATTTTAAATAAATTGTTTTGTTGTACGCTGTACTAAAAGGGACGAGACGAGAAAAACACTTTCTCCTTTTTAATATTTTTTTTTACATCTTATTTAAATTAATTTTTTAGAAAATGTAAGTGTAATAAAGCTAAAAATGAATCATAAAACGGAGTACAATACAAAAGCTCTCCGGTTACATATTATAATTATTATGTTTGTATATGTTACTCTGTTTGTACGTACTACGACAATTACCTACACCATCTACTTAGACATCTTATATTGATTTCTTCTAAAATTTAGTTCAAACTGTCAAAAAAATTGAAAAATAGCACCCCGTAAAATTAATTACGGTGAAAAAAGTTTAATCCTGGTCGCATTTAGAAAAATTAAACACGTTTCATATTTCTAAATGTGCCATAACATTTTAGATCATCACAAAGGAATTTTCGGATACTTACCGAGTATTGATTATGTTATTAGGAAACATGGCAGTGTCTTGTAATGTGGAACTTACCTAGAAAGAAAAAATATGACTTAAGTATTAAATATTCTTTTATACATAGAAAATCAAATAGTTCTCTAGTTATGTCATGGTTTACTAGAACCATACAAAAACTATTGTATGCAATTATGCAACACACAAGGTGAACAAGTGACTATCAAATTTATGTGATTAAAAAACAAGGTATTGATGAAAATTGGTGAGCAAATAGTTTGATTAAAATTCTTTTCAAACGTTCTTTGAAAAAGGTTTAAAAATTTTTGGCCAAAAAATTTTTTGAGGTGATTTATTTTTGGCTAAAATTTTTGTCTTATAGTGGACCGATGCATTTTTTGTTCACTATTTAATGAAATTAGGCAACATTTTTTTCAAAACATTTAGTTTCACAGTCTTTTGGTATATGCCTTGCACTAATTAAGAATAGGAATTAACCAAGAAACCAATGTCTTAGTTTTATTTGAAGCTGGCAATACAAGTTATATCCTGATCTGTTTTTCTTATAAAGGCAACGCTAAAACAAATTCATTGTATATAATGAAAGACGAGAAACATTTGTTTCCTATAGTGGTAAGGCCAAAGAGGCCCATTGTACTTTACTTTGAAACAGAAATGAAAAAATGCGTAAACAATATAAATTTAGAGAAAGGAGAATATTGCAAACATTTAAGGATTGGCAACTTGTTGAGCTCAGTTTCAGTTCCATGACGTTACCAGCTAACTAGTCACATAAACATTAAGCCCCTCTTTATTTTAGACAAGAATTAATTTTTGAATCGAGGCTTGCTTATAGCAGCCTCAGATTCTCTCCAAAATTGACATTTGTTTCTGTATTGGTTACCAAATCACCATGGAAAGAGACACAGTTGCACAGCGTTTAGAAATTGTTAAAATTTATTACAAAAATGATGAAACATTTCGCCACGTGTCGCGCATTTTCGCGTAAAATGTATAATCAACATAATCGACCTACAAAGCTTATTATTCATAATGTAATTATAAAATTGGAGACAAATGATAGCGTTTGTGATGTTAAGCATCCAACCCTTTAAGTACGTTTACGTACTGCACGAAATATCGATGCTGCGAACAGAAGTGTGGATGAAAATCGAGAAGAATCAATTAGACGTCGTTCTAAAAAACTTGGATTTTCTTATGTCAGCACATGAAATATTCTACATAAAGATTTGCATTTCAAGGCGTAAAAAATTCAGTTGACTCAAGAACTTAAACCAAATGACCATTGATTGCGTATAAATTTTGCAGATTGGGCTTTAGAGCAACTTGAAACAGATCCATTATTTCATAGAAAATCATCATCAGCGATGAAGCTCATTTCTGATTACACAATTGATGTGAAAAACCCACTATGCTGTTCACGTTTATATCCATATAAATTAACAGGTTGGTGTAGTTTATGGTCTGGTTGGAAGTGTATATAAACATATTTTTTTGAAAATTAAATGGCATTGCAGTTACCATCAATGGAGAACGCTACGAGTACGTACACATGATTACTGATTTTTTGTGGCATGAATTAAATGATTTCGACTTGAACGAAATGTGGTTTCAACAAGATAGTGCAACATGCCATACCTCTCATGACACAATCAATTTATGTAGATAAAAGTTTAATTACCATGTAATCTCCAAAAATTCCATTGTGAATTGTCCACCAAGATCATCGCGATATAACTCCATTGGACTTTTTCATTTTTAGATAAAAATGTCATCAACCAATATCTCAAATAAATAAAAAATTATATTGATTATTATTGATTAAATGTATAGCTCTTAATTGATCACCCTTTATAATCTTTTCGCACAAAATCAAATATGGATCTATTGGCACCCATCAGAATAGGGCAGGGTTGCAATATACCCATTCCAATTGACGTTAATACATACCTTATCACCTTATGATAAACAGTAAACACCAGATGATGGCTTCAATGGATTTTAATAATATTAAGGTACTAAAAGGAAATTACACAGCACAGTATTCAAGGCCAACCTTAACATCAGCTACCCCACACTACAGTTGCATAAATAATTAGAGACTTTATGACTGCAGTATAAATTAGACAACTATCTCATGGTAATTTTACTACCAATTTACTTACTGTTTGTTGCTATCAACATGCAGTTTCCAACATAGCTTTCTGTCAAGAATAACGATATTCCACCTAATCAAATATTATTCACGTTACCGTTAAAGACGTGTAGGCTTCTACCGCAAGACACATTTGATTTTTATAACAACTGTTGATTGAGTAGGGTTTACATTTAATTTATGTCCAACACATCGTTTTACCATAACTTCAGATCCTTTTGTGAAATTTCACAAAGTATGTCGCGGAAATTCTCAGATGTGATAATAACTAAGTTGTTATATCATTAATATCAAGAACACAATAATGTCAACTGGTCAATATCCATATAAGACTATTTGTTGCCATGCCATGCACGAACAACAGTGAATATAGAACACATTACGGCAACCATTGTTGATGGTCTATGATGAATAGTTACACTTGTCTGCTTTTGTATAAATCGTGTATCAACAAAAATTGACCAGAATTGAATTGAAAAAATGGAAAGTCTAAATGTTGTGGCCAACATCAGACTTTTTTTTACGACAAATGTACATGGAGCTCGAATACACCACATTTCATTTCTAAAGCGAAAAATAGAACCTATCGGAATTGTGAAAAAGTTGTCTGGTAAATTCACAAATAGGTATTCTGCATAAATTTCAGAAAACCAAAAAATTCGAAAACCTCCTACAAAAGCTGTCACTTTTAGTACACAGATTTTATGCAATAAATTGTTTCTATCAAAACTCGTCATTTCCGGTAAAATTAAAATATGATCTGAACTTACAATCTATTTATTTTAATCACTTTTCGTTAATACTATTTAATTTTGAAAATATTTGCGAAAAACGAAAAAGCTGCTGCTGCCACCTCCGGTAGACCGATTTCGGTCAAAACTCACTGGGGTCTTTCGATTTATAAAAAAAACTTAAATATTAAATCTCACCTCGATCAGTTAACCCATCTGAGCTGTAGCGAGGACATAGACATTTTGTCAAAAAAGTCGAGGTCAAAAATTTTAATTTGTAATCATGAATCGCTGTTTCTTAAAAATCGACCTTTCCGTTTAAATTTTGGAAAATTCATCTGAATCGATAATGTTGCAAGTTTAATTTACAATCTTTTAGTGCATAGTACATTTTCTTAAAATTGAGATACTTTTAAAAATATTTGCTAGTAAACCGATTTGACCAAATAACAATGGGATCTCCATATTTCTGGAATAGCTTAAGTATGAAGTTTCCGATCAATCAATACGCCTGGGATGAAGATATACATCCCACGTACCTTTCAAAAAATTTTGCAAAAACTGGAAAGGCTTCTATGGAAGCTGTCACTTCCGTTTGAATGATTTCGACCAAAATTCAGTGGGATCTTCTACTTTGTGGAAAAAGCTTAGCTATGAAGTTCCAACCCGAGCAAGCAATCCGCCTGGGCTGTAAAGGCTGCATTTTTCTTGAAAAATAGATTTTTGCAAAAAACGTTATTTCCGCTTAGGTTTTTGAAAAATGATTTCGACCGATATTGTTGTAAATTTAATTTAGAATCTTTTAGTTCATAGAGGTTTTTCTCGTAAACGATATACTTGTCAAAATATTTACAAAAAAACAAAAAAACTCGCATGGAAGCTGTTACTTCCAGTGGACCGATTTCGACTTAAATTCACTGCACAGGCCTCATATTTTTCAAAATATTGTTTCAGGAAACTAATATATTTTGAATTTTGGTGATTTGAAAAAATTAAATACAGCACAAAATCATTGGATAATTATAGTTACGAAGACAATTTAAATGATGAAATTTAATGCCGATTAATGAAAATAAGCCTTTGAGCCTGAATCATTCACAAGGATGGTGACAGTTTCTATTAAGGTAAGGATTGCACAACTTGATATAAAACTCCTCATAGATATATTGGTCGAACCGCCACTGCTAACAAGTCTTTGCATTGAATCATTGAATGTAGGTAACAACCGAACTAAAATATCAATATAGCCACTCAACGCACCATAGATTTAGAAATACGATCGTATATTTGGTCCCCCAATACCAACGAGTATAATACTGGTATAAGTAGCCATCCAGTTAAACGTTGCCTATCAGTTATAAATATAAAATAAGGTGTGTCAGTATAGAGTGGATTCTCGTAAACAAATTGTAAAATACTAATAACCAAGAAATATTTCGGAATAAAAGTAATATTTGGATGTTTCATGAGATCCAAAATGTCCAATATTATAGTGAGGGTGACCGACGAAGAGGTGACTGAGTTTTACTGAATGAAAATGGAAGAATGTTACAACAGTCGAAATTAATATCGTTCTTGGTCTACTATTACCAGGAGGCGTGTTGCATTCCGGGTTTAATAAGATTGAGAGAATGAATGGTTAATTTTCGGAGCAGCTATGAATAACAATGCCAGCTGTCTACATATAAAGCTAGGCATTTGCGCTTCGATGATAGAAATACACGAATAGAACACCAACTAATCTATGGATTAGTGACCGTGGGGGATCAATGGCAAATGGTTCGGACGTTTTGAAGAAATTGCCATTTTCGGCTATATCGTCCATCAAATTTAGTAAAGTCATAAAAGTGTTTTGAATTTGCAACTCTAAAAATGCTTGTAAGTTTAAGGAAGAAATATATGCAAATTCTCTCGAACGAGAAACATCTAAAGAAATGAACACCATCTAAACAAAGGGTAGTTCACCCTCGTTTATTTGGATTTAACAAGTTAATGACACTAGTGAAGGTCCGGAGCATCACTTATGGTCAGTACTTTATACATTATTTAGACAGTCAATCTGGTTCAACTGACAAGCCTAAAATTATTATGTTTTATAACCAAACTAGCTAAATTACCCCGCCGTTGTACGCGGATGAAAGTAGCATTATTTTGAATTTGGAATATTTTGTAGGCAATCTCTCAACGTCGCTGGAATTCATAAGGTGCCGAATTCAGTAACGGAGGCAACATCTTCTTATTATTGCAGATATGTAACCACATTTGATAATAACTTTTTTACGGTATTTACAGAAAGATCGTATTACTGTCATTTCCTTTTGGGAATAATTGTTTTCCCTAAAGAGTCGTTCACTTTCTATTTTAGCGTACATATCGACAATTAGTTGGTGGAAAAGTTGACTGCACTTCAGGGTGTGATCTAATTGTTGGGCTCTAATCATAATACGATATGCATAGAAATGTAGGCAGGAAACCCTGTTCTTCATTGCCGCCTCTGTTGCTGGGCTAGTTTGCTTCATATTAAAATGATATCCATGTTATCCTTGCCAACACAGTATTGGGTATTGAAGAGCTGCATACGGTCTGTGTATTTGAGTAACCACACATAATAATAATAATACCACATCGATCGAAATCTTTCCGACTATGAGTATAGCAACTATTTTATCATTGGGGCATCCTTCATATTCATCAGAGGGTGGTTTGTCTGCTCGAATGACTACTTTGTGATCATCTGATGGCAGTTGCTCCAATGCAGTTTTGAATAAATTTACCAGATGTTTGCGTGCATGGAATAAAACCTGTAAAATTGATAAAATATATTGCTTGTCCTTGTACTTTAAACGTGGGCATGCAATTTTCGTTAACAATTTGTGTTGTTCCAAACGAAGTAATTTCTAACTCATTTGCATGAGTTGTTCTTTCGAATGTTTGTAGAAATTGTCTTGAAAATTCTGTAGTTTCGGAGACGTACGCTAGAAGATATTCAGGTAGACCTCAGAGGTGGCAACTTGACTTTTTCATTCGAACAACACATTCTAGTCGATTCATTGTGGAACTTTAAAGCTTGACAATTCAAACAAATGTTTTCTACTTGCCTGGTTCTATGGCCTTTATCGTAATTGAAAACTGCTAACTTTAACTCAGCTCTGGAATTTTCTACTGATCGAATATAACGTAAGCGACTATTTTCTAGCCGTATCTCACTCTGTTCAATTGCTTGAGCAGCTCTAGACGTTCTGCTTCGATCCTTTTTATTTCGTATATCGTTTTTATTCGTACAATATTTCAGTTTTAACAGTATTATCTTCCGTTGACTTGGATGATTCTATTTCCAATTGCTGACGATCCACTCTCTTTGATAACTTTTTGCGTATATATGTACTATACTTTATGGTTTCTATGGGCTCCATATATTTTACATAGAAGTGTAGTAACGATCAACCAAATTATTATAAAATACAATTTCTTGATAGCTCTAATTAATTGGCAATTTACTTTTTTCATATGGTCACCACCTTCATGCATACGTCGTAAATCTGGGTAAATGGAGACAGGCGTAAACCAATTTCTGTGATTAATTTAAAAAAAAAGTGAATCAACCTCTTGAAAAATATTATGAAAACCTGCACATTCTGATATAAAATTCCTATGCAAAGTTTGAATTCAATTGGATGATTGGCGTAGAGGAATATAAGAAGGGCCCCCTCGCACTCAAACATGCTATTCATTTCATATAATCCCTATCCTAAACTCATTCCCGTGAAAAAATTAAAAAAAAATTATTTTACAGAAAACATCACAAAAGCAACACAAATCCCCATCCAAAATATCGTAAGGTTGGTTCTGAACACACATCTTATACATGGTAAAAACTGCATGACGATTGGTTGAGCGGCTGAAACGCCCTTTTGGAACAAACAGAAATTTCTGGGGAAAAATTGAGAGCACTTAGACCCAGGAGCCGACCCCTTCAAAAATATTACGAAAATCCCCTCATTTTGATACATAAATTCTATGCACAATTTGGAAACTTGTCTAGAGTTTGTTGAATGACCATTTACATTACGGAAAATTCTTGTTTAACTTTTTCCTTTTCTTAGAATTTTATTCTAGTAAATTTGTTATTAGCGCTCAAACTTGGAGATTTTTGTAAACACTAAATCGAAAAATACGACGACAATAAGCTCAAGTTTGTTTTACGAAAACCTTCTCGTGGATAGTTTTATTTATTCTTAAAGATTATACGAATAAATTCTAATCAAAACTACGAAAAAAATTAAAGCCTAAAGAAGAATTAAATAACAGAAATTGTTCGTAGGTTAAATGCGTCAGCAGTTGATTATTCTTTTTACCTTCTGAAGCAAATATTACTATGAAGTATATCGTTATCCGGCTGCGATTTAATGCAGTATGTCTTCAAGACTATTAGGCGCTATTCACATCAAATGCGAATTGCGAACGCGATTATTTATATTCGAAAATAAAAAATAGCGATAGTTCAACACATGATTACTTTATATAGTTAAGGCGAATAGCACGATCCGCATAACTAACAATAAAACAAATTTGAAAATCATCCGTCTAACATAGAAATATAAAAATTCGTAAATGAAATTTGGGTTGTTCTGGTTGATAGCCAGATATTGCTTTTGATAGCCTCACCTAGATATAAAAATTCGTGTTTAAATTTGAGAATTAATTATAAAACAGCGATTTTGGGAAAATGTTTTAAAAATACAGGGTGGGCAAAAGGTCTCTTTTCGATTTAAAAAGTTAATAACTTTTTTATTTTTTAATAATTTTTTTATTTCAGACCTTAAACTTGGAAGATTTTAATATGGAACAGTTCACCATTGCAGAGCGAACTAAAATTGTTTTATTATTGAAAAGAGGTCAGTAATTGCCACTCAACGTGCATCCCGGCGTTTTATGTTCCAAAGCAGTTTGCAATGTTCCAACGCTCCCACTATTTGTGCTATCAAAATTTTAACGATATGGGAACATTGGAGATGTGAGACTCACGGGTACACGTGGTTCTTGGTGATCCACTGAAAACATCGAGAACATGTTTAGACAGTGTTGTAGATAACCCTGAAATATCAACACGACGACGTTAAACAGTTGGCTGCATCGCGTGGCACGATTTGTCAAATTTTGAAAAAAGGTCTGCACCTTTACCCTTACAAAACCCAGTTGGTGGTCCAACTGTTTAATCCTGGTGACTTCAGAGCTGTCCTCAATCTCGCCGAGAATGAGCAATTTTCTGAGGGAAACTTTAAGATCACGCTCGGGATTTACGAACAAAAAAAACTACAGATTTCGGAGCACACATAATCCTGAAAATCTCCACCAACGTTCATTACACCTACTACGTGTGACTGTTTGGTGTGGCATAACCTGGCGCAAGACTGATGGATTATATTTATTTGCAAATTCTGCAGGTGAAAGCTTCACGGTCAATGGAGATCGCTACAGAACAATGCTTCAGGACTTTCTCTTTGAACTCGTGCGAGGGAACAACAACAATGGGGACATATGGTTTCTGCAAGATGGTGACAGATCGCTCGTGCGACATGAGCTTGTTGCGGGAAAAATTTCCGAACCGTGTCATCTCAAAAACCAGCGACTTAAGAAGGCCGAATCGATCGCCTGATATGACAGCTCCAAACTTTATTCTAAGGGGCTACCTGAAGGGGAAGGTCTACGTCAACAAATCACAAACTTCAATGCGTAGGTGAATTCTAATGGAGGATACTTAATATAAACAAACTCTATGAATAAAACTTTAATTTGCAATTAATTTGTTAGTTTTTATCGCTTCGTTTAAAAAATTATTACAGATATAAATAGGAAAGCGACTTTTTGCCCATCATGTATATGTTTATTTAAGATCTCGGTAATTTATGGTTTCGTAAATAACTCGCGTTTTCAATTCGCGTTTGGTGTAGATAACGCCTAAGAGTTCCGCTATGCAAAACCACCTTTGTACATCATTTTAAGTCGAATGTGACCACGCAATTTCATACAGCCTGAATTTATCTAAAGTGTTTTTTTAGAGTTTCACATCTTTAAGTTGGCAACACTGTTTTGTTTGACAGCCGATTTGACAGCTGATGTTTGCTTTGTCATTAGTTTCATTTGCCATTTCATAACGAAAAGACTAATCCTAGAGCAACGCAACGCTTGCAAATTGTTGAAATTTTTTATCTGGCATACTGAGGTAAAAAGTTAGTGTTAATATTTAACAAAATTAATTCGGGAATAATTTTGCCTGCCGATTTAGGTATGAAAAAATTATTCCCAATTTATAAATATTTACATCAAACTTTTCTCCTCAGTAGGCTGGAAAAAAAAAAATTTAAATAGGAATTACATACAAGTTCGGTTAATTATGCATCGTTCTCGCACCACGTATACTCTAACTGATAATACGCATCCAGTAAGACGTCAAACAGTGCGTACCGAACAAGCGATAGACGCTGTACAGCGTAGCATTGAGAAAGATCCAAATCAATCAATTCGACGTCGTTCTTAGCAACTGGAGCTGTGATCATCCACTTTATGTAAGATTTTATCTAAGGATCTTGGTTTACGTTCTTTCAAAATTCAACTTGTGCAGGAATTAAAGCCATTTGGCAATCGCACACGCCGCCAATTCGGCCATTGGGCTGAATCACAAATTGATATGATGTTGATTTTCCAAACAAAATTTTGTTCAGCGATGAAGCTCACTTTTGGTTGAATGGGTACGTTAATAAACAAAATTCTCGGATTTGGAGGGAAGATAATCCACAAGCCGCTGCCGAAACACCATTACATCAAGAAACAAATCCATGTTTTCTGCGCTTGTTATGGGCGGAATGTTACAGTCAACGGTTACCGTCCATCAGAGACACGATTTCTAACTTTTTGTATCCCAATTGGCTGGCATATGGTATAAAGCATACGAGTACCTCCAAGATATATATACTTATGCAACTATCCATTATCCAATTTGTTGCTTACACGTATTTTATTCAAAAGATGGTATGTTTTTAAAATCTCGTGTGTCACTCCAATTCATTCGGTTTAACTAAATAACATTACATGAAATGTTACATTCATTTTTAAAGTTAGACATACCCTATCTACCTACTCGAAACAGAATATTTTAATAACTATAATGCACGAGTACAAGTACGAGTACCCCCACCACTACATGTGCATTAACATATCATTTCACAGAATTTTCTATTTTATCTTACTGTATAGTAGTACTCGATGTTATTCCTTCTTGTATTTATGGAATTTCTTAAGCTAAAATATAAAAGAATATGTTGCAAATCTATACATAACACATCCATATACGTAAAAAAAATTAGAAAATAAGGAAACATACAGAGTATTACAGATATAGTGTATCTCGTATTATAATATATAAAAATACTTCGTGCAAGTATTACAAAATTTATTTTTATCTTGAATAAACATTATGTTCTTTATTTATTTATAAATAAATTACGCTATCCTTATTATTATTACTATTTGTACGATATTAAGGCAGCAGAGTATATTTTAATAAGACTATTGTAACTTTTTCAATGTCTGAAATTTTGAATTGCAAATTCATTAAAGAAGACAACTAAACTAATTTCAGTTGACTTCATAAGCTAATATTATAACATAATTAATACGAGTAAGTTATGAAATAAGTATGTGCATTTCAAAAAATACAACAAAATTTGTTTACATCAGAACGAAATTATAATGCTTTGGCACATTAATCCTTTTTATGTAAATTTAATATTTAAAACGCTCAATAATACACGTTACCCATATTATTATAAAACACATACGATAATCGTACGCCTTTATAAAGTTAACATTTATTTTAAAAGGTAATATTTAAATGCTTTCAGCTATTTTATCAACATTAATTCAAGCGCGAATAATTTATAACAATATTACGATTAAATAAAAACAAAAAAATTCCAAAAATTTAAAGGTAAGGTGAAATAAAAATGTTGTTTATCTACCGCGAGGAATACTTCAAGGTGAGAATTGCTAAATATTTTGAAAAAAAAAACAAGAATATGAAATTTGATAATAAAATAATAAAAATTTTGTTTTGAAGCCTTAATATGTCTTGAAGAAAGAAATGCTTTTAAAAATAATTCCTTATCACGTTATAAATATAAACATATTCGGGTAATCGTGCGTGATATTAGGCTGGTAATGAATTTTTAAAAATAGGTAACTAGAAAATACTTTTATGTATATTGTACATATACATACATAGTCATTCATATGAAGAAGGTTTATTTAACATGTAGTGGCCTGTGGCAGTACACTAGCTTTCCTTGGAAATAGCGAATTGAAAAAATTTAACTTGTATAAATTTGAGAATTGGTGTAGTGTAACAATCTTGTTGGATAATGTGGGGAAACCCGGATAAAACTATTGATGCAGGTCCTGATTTCTATAAAACATGCCAGTTGCTATCAGAAAATGTCTATCCAACTAGAGGTTCCAGATTACGGTCGATTGCGCGGGCTCAGGAGCTTCGGGTGGGCTTTCTAGAACTTAGAGGGATTTTGAATGATCGTATATGTGTACATATTGACGAAAGAAGATTTGAGAACGGGAAAAATGGAAAACAATTATCAGTCACTATGCCTACCCAATGCCCTACTTACCTAACTCATCCTCATTGACTTATAAAAATGGGTTTATCTCATTATATCACTTAACTTGAGATTCCAATAATATTTAAGGAAAAACGAACGCAAAATTAACATTATGAAACTAAATATAATTATGCAATAAAATGGAATATTCAAAATATTGACATATGTACAAATTTCTTCCGTCAATTAAAGGTTTGGAAGGAACCAGCTAAACCCTAACGAAGCTGACCTATTCTTAATGCTAAAAAAATCTAGCAATAGATATTTGGGTAAATTTATATTTTTATACATAAGAAACAAAATAAATAAATATTTATGTATGTATATAAAAAAAATTGTTTAAAATGAAATTCTTAATAAGCACATTTTATTAAACACTTGTTTTTTATTTCGCAAAGAAACAAGTGAAGTGAAAACAAGTGTTTAACCAGATGAAAACAACAAGTAAAAGTTATGTAGTTCAATATTTAAGTTAAACTCCATTTGTACAATCAGCAACGTCTATCGCATTATAGTGGCGATGGCTTAGAAGGCATAGGCGACGGCTTAGTTCTATTAAATTTGCATAACCCTTAAATTTACATAACCCAATATAGTTAAGAAATGGTTTAGATTAATTTAAAATGACAAATTTCCACAGGCACGACCAAAATTTATATTAGATTCCTGTGTTCATCATGTAATCTGAGTTTCGCCTCCTTCAATTGAGACATGACTTAGTTCTATTGTAAAACAAGACGCGCCATAACGGCTAAACCGAAACACCCCTATACATTTCCCTTATCATGAACCATTGCAGTCAATTCCTGACACTCGAAAATTTCTTCTTTAAATTTTTTTAACATTCGAGCCATTTTTTTTTAAATGGGAAACCCCATCTGAGAAGAACCATCTGAACAAATGTTTCTGAACTAGAAACTCATGACAATCCATTCTTAGCACTCGAAACCCCCTCATTAATTTAAAAAAAAATCGTTCGACTCGAAAAAAAACCTTAAATAAATTTCCCGAAAATCCGGACTCAACGCAATCCATTTATGGTTATCTCGAATTAGACAACTCTTGTCATTTTTTTAACATTCGAGCCATTTGTTTTTTAAATAGGGAATCGAACGCCATCTGAGAACCATCTGAACAAATGTTTCCAATTTAACGTGATAATCGATTCTTAGCAGACGAAAACCCCCATTCATTTTTATAAAAGTCGTTCGATTCGAAAAAACCTTAAATGAATTTTCCGAAAATCAGGACTCATCGCAATCCATTCCTGGCAATCTTGAATTAAAAAACCCTTATCAACCGCTATGATGTGTAAATTGTTATGAGAATCGTTCGAGTCGAAAAACATCTAAAAAAAAGGTCTCGAAATGACCTCTAATGAGACCAGAATCTATCACAATCGATGTCTGGTACTCTAAAACGTCCTCTCAGCTATTTAAGAAAACCGTGCGACCATAAAAAAATTAATGAAAGGAACCCGTGCCTACCAAACTACATCAAAATGATTTGAGGCGGATTAATATGTGTAAAGAGACCAAGCTCGTAGCAATAATTAGATAGTGAATGATGCAAATCAATATTGTTATTCATAACAACAAACATTTTGAATGGACGCGATTAACGAAAACATACAACATATCATCGTAAATTAACGCAACCAGCACAACATGGCGCAACATTCCTTAATATGATGAACATAACGCAAGACATCTAATTAACGTAAAATCCAACGCAAAGCAATTTGATACAACATAGTGCAACATCACGCAACATGTAGCAACGTCACGCAACATGTAGCAACGTCACGCAACATTCTACAACATTGTGAAACATGACGCACCATAGTGGAAGATCACGCAACATTCCTAAACAAGATCCAACATCAACTTAATGCAACAACACGCAACATGACACAACAAATTTTATCAAAATCGTTGAAACCAAAAAAAATGTAAAAGAAGGTACCAAGAGCAACGAAGAGCTCCTTTGTATAAGGACCCATCGTAATCGATTTCTGGTACTCGAAACAGCCCTCCTCCTCCTCACCAATTTGTATCGGAATTATTCGAGCTAAATTTATTTAAAAAAATGGGACTCGACGGGGGACCTCATAACCGTTCATTAAAAAACCTCATTCCATTCGTTAAAAAAACCACTATCACAAAATTAATTTTTATCGGAATTGTTCAAGTCCAAAAAATTAAAAAAAAAACCGGGACCCTTCGAATAACTCACTAAACGAAATTACCCGAAATTGCCGTTCAGCAAAATCAATTCCTGGCCATTTTATCTAAAAATCATGCGAGCCAACAAAAACAATAGAACCCGGCCCCCAGGACCACTCTCTCAATATGCTAGTGAAGTTTATTCAAACTAATCCAAAAAGTACAACAACAACACATTTATTGTAATATTATTGGCGAAAGTAAACATTCAGGCGAATTTATATTAAGTAATTTAGAGGAGACTTGATTTTTTAATGGGCATTTTTTACATTCCAAAGCCATTCTAAGTATTTTCTACGCATTTAGCATGAACTTCAGTGATACTGGTGCACTACTGAAACAAGAAAAAGTGTCCCAAGCAAGTTATATGATTATCTAATGGGTCTGACAGGGTGTTCCATGAGATTTAAAAATGTAATTATTTTAATGGGCCTTAGGTACATTCCAAAGTCATTCTAAGTATTTTCAAAGCATTTAACATGAACTTCAGTGATACTGGTGAACTACTGAAACAAGAAGGAGTGTCCCAAGCAAGTTATATGATTTTCTAATGGGTATGCCAGGGTGTCCCATGAGTTTTAAAAATGTAATTATTTTAATGGGCCTTAGGTACATTCCAAAGTCATTCTAAGTATTTTCAAAGCATTTAACATGCACTTCAATCATACTGGTGGAGTGTGGACTAATGAAACAAGAAAAAGTGTCCCAAGCAAGTTATATGATTTTCTAATGGGTCTGCCAGGGTGTCCCATGAGTTTTAAAAATGTAATTATTTTAATCAATACGTAAAAATTTATCAATTTTATCCAATTTGATTATGAATTCCATTTTGCTATTGGATTTTGTGTTTATGCGGAAATTAAACTAGATAAAATTAGATATATCTTTTGTTTCAATTGTGCATTTACTACTCGACCTACATTATAATTTCAATTGGATAATATGAGTATACTCATCTCTCTTCATATTATATATCTCTATAGGTGTTATTGATCATTATCGTTACGTTTTCTCTTTTTATGAAATAAATAACTAAACATTTGTATTGTTTCATTTTCTGTAATTATTACCGTTGTAGAATTAGAAAATAGTAGGAGTAATATTTGAATGGATAGGATTTGAACAATTTTATTGTTCTAGGGTGGTGTATAATCAACTGTCTGTTATTTAAATTTTAAACGCAATTTCATCTGAATTTTTGTAATAATGGACGTTTTTTGTGAAGTTAGTAGTGCTGAGTACCGTAGGATGACATATGAGGAACAACTAGAATATATGCAGCGGTTTCTCGCTATATGTGATAGTGAAAATGACGACACTGCCATGGATTTGGAAGATAATGAGACAGATGATGAATGATTACCAAAAGACGACAAAGCCGATTCGGATGTGGTTGGAGATTGTCATGTAGAGGTTGAAGATGAAGAAGATGTGGATGAAGATATCGGGGAGGATATTGAGAATGACAGAAATGAAGAACGACTGACAGAAACACTACAATAGGTGAAACTAGTTCATGTTCAATTTTGCTTGGGATAAAACCGAATGGCGTACTAATTTTAGTGGAACTAAAAAAAACATTAAACACGATATTTTGCGGTCTAAGTCCGGCCCCATTGCTTCAACGAAAACATTGTCCATCCGGGATAGGTTCAAACGAATATTTTCGAATGAAATGTGTTTAATTATAATTCGAGAAACAAATAGAAGAGCTGATTTCGTTTTGGCAGAATATAATTAAAAAATCCATTGAAGCCAGCAAAACAATGGAAACCGTTGACAATAGAGGAGTTTGATGCATACAGGGTGGCTGAGACCAAGTATTACTAACTTCACTCTGCTGTCACTTGTGTAGTTGTCATTTTCGCGCGTCAATTTTTTGACAGATTGAAGTTTTGTTAGTTGTTTACATGTGGTCAACAAATAATTGTTCTAAATTAATATCTTCATAAAAAATCGTAATGGAATTCAAACGTAATAGTGTAATTGCACTGTATTTGGGTGGAAATTCACAAACAGCAATAGTTCGTCAGCTCCAGCATTTGAATGTGAATAAAATGTTTGTGTATCGTAACCATAACTCGATACAACAAAACTGGTAGCATCGCTAAACGCAACAGAGGCGGTCCTAAAAAGAAAGCAACATCAAAAGAAATGATACGAAATGTGAAGAAACGAATCCAACGAAATCCTCGTCAAAGTGCCAATCAATTAGCCGCACGTCTACATGTTTCACGATACAGCATTCAAACCATATTGAAAAATGAACTACACTTGAAGCCCTACAAGATACAAAAAGTTCAAGATCTTACGGAGGCACAAAAAAAAATTAGGCTTGAAAGAACACGAGCATTGAAGGCCTTGGCAGAACGTGATGAGATTCCAAAAATTGTCTTTTCTGATGAGAAAATTTTCACCATTCAACAGTATGTGAATAAACAAAATGATCGTGTTTGGTTAGAGCACAAGTCCAACGATAATTTGGACACAAGAGTTGCCATGCGCAAGCATTCACCAGCTTATGTTATGGTTTGGGCTGCAGTGACTGCAAATGGACGCACTCCTCTGGTTTTCATCGAACATGGAGTCAAGGTAAACCAAGAGGTGTACCGCCAAAAGATCCTAAACGAAGCTGTGCTACCTTGGGCACGTAAACACTTTGGTACGAACAGTTGGACATTCCAACAGGACTCGGCACCGTCACACAAAGCTCGAGCGACACATCAATTTTTACAAAATTGCGTTTCGCGGCTGATTTCGTCGAAAGAATGGCCACCATATTCACCAGACTTGAATCCCATGGATTTCTCCATATGGTTCATTTTGGAGAGTAAGGTGTCCACTAAAAAATACGAAAGTGTTGATGCATTGAAGTCAACTCTTGTTCGAGAATGGAATAAAATTCCGCAAGCAAACGTTCGGTCAGCATGCAATGCTTTCTATGGAAGACTGAATCAAATAATCAGAGCCAAAGGAAGTCATATCGAGCAGTAACATGTTTTTCATAAAATGTAATATGTTTTCAACATATTCCACGATATTTAAATAAAAAATAATCAAAATTAAAAAAATTACAGCGTTTTCATTTGGTAACACTTGGTCTCAACCACCCTGTACATTGGGATTCGTATTATGGCTACCCATTATTTCGAACTAGCATGTCGCTGAACCGCTTCTGGCAACTAAATCGATTTTTACGGTTTAACAATGTAGATACCAGTCCAGAACGTTTGGAAAACCATAAAGTAGTTGCAATTACAGATATATTCCTCATGTTAAATACAAATTTGCCATCAAACTATACACCAAGTGATTCAGTGACTGTGGATGAGCAGTTATTCCCCTACAGAGAAAGAACTCGTTTTACTCAATATATGCCTTCCAAACCGACAAAATACGGGATAAAAGTTTGGTGGGCTTGCGATTTACGGAGTTCTTATCCTATTACAGGGCAAATCCATACCGGCAAATCTTCTTCGGGTAGGGAAGTAAACCAAGGAGAAAGAGTAGTGAAAGATTTGTGTTACCATTTTAAAGGATCTGGAAGGAATGTTGTTACCGATAATTTTTTACAACCTTACCACTAGCTCGGCTTTTGATGACGTGAGACCTTTCAATTGTTGGTACGGTAAAAAAGAACAAACTTGTTCTACCGAAAGAAATGCTGCCATCTAATTCGCGTCCGGAAATGTTTTCTATATTTGGATTTAGTTCAGACAATTTAACATTATGCTCTTATGTGCCTAAAAAAAAGAAAGCAGTAATAGTTTTGTCAACGATGCATTATTGTGATCCAACATCGGGCCCGCTCAACAAACCAGAAATTATACATTATTATAAAAGTACTAAGGGAGGGGTCGACAACATGGATAAGATGGTTTCACATTACACGATAAAACAGAAAACGCAAAGATGCCCAATGGCATTTTTTTCAATATAGTAGACATTTCAGATCTAGCCGCATACATCATTTACCAGGAAAAAAATCCTCAGTCTCAAGTCACAACGCACCAATGAAGAATTTTTCTACAAGACTTTGGGAAACAGTTGGCGATGCCAAATATTTACATTAGATCATCTGCTCCGAATTGGATCCGAGGATTTTCAACAAAATCGGGGATAGAATGCATGTTGGGGAAACAAATTCTAAATCAGCGCTTGGAAAACTTGCACCAAATAAGTCTGTTTTTATTATATTCTATTCAAAGTTTCTGTTATTTTGATTTTTGAAATACGTAAAATTAAATATAATTGACTTTTATACACTGATTTTTAATTTGGATCGGAACGGAACCTCTAATTTCTCAAATTTGGCTTCCGGGGTAACCCAATATTGACTAAGAGATACAGTTTGTAAATCGATGAAAATTTAAAGTACCGTTAGAGACACAGTTGTTTATGATAACAAAATGTGTTCCCACTTAAATAATTTTGGAAAAGATTACCCGGGTAACCCACCATAGACATAAGGGTTAATAAAATATGTTTATTAAGTGTTAGTGTGTTTCGCCAAGTGCCTACGGCAAACATTGTAAAAAGTAAAATGAAATTATTTGTCAATAAAAAAAAATTAATTATTAATCGAATTATAATTATTTAGTTTGTTTATTTTATTTAATCAGTATCAGATGCGAAGTACTAGAGGATACGAAGATTAGAAAGTACGAAGTATTCGAATGCATATTATGTATTTGTTTAACCCTTTCGTTCTATTTGTACAGTATTATGCCCACTTTAAAACGAACGGAATATGAATATGGATGTATTAGTATCTTGATCTGTGTATTTACCCAGTGCCTTCTATAGCACTGGCCTGTGAAAACATTCATTTTTTGCTGATGACGTCAGTTTAAGTCGACAACGAGAGGTCAGCCTAATTATGTAAAAATAAATAAACTTGGAATAGAAACGTTCCGAAACACAATGACCAGTGATCGATTTTTTCAGTTGCGTAATAATCTACATATCACGAATAATTTGGAGATTCCGCAGGTTTGCACAGACCGATTCTATACATTTCGGTCATTCATTGAGTCCAGTAGATCATATTTACATACTATTCAAATAAACGAAGAGTCCGTTTGCGTAGATGATCCCGTTTAAAGGAAAACTTTCGGTAAAGCAATACATGAGAAGAAAACCCATCCGTTAGGGAATTAAAGTATACGTATTCTGCAGGAAATCAGGTATGACATAAGATTTTTTCTTATACCAGGGCGCGAATTCCGAGATGTCACTCGTTCGTGTCTCGTGATCCATTCTGACCTTTTTTTAGCAATGCATGCTTCAGATTGATGAGTTGTTATCGGTAGCGTTGCCAATTGACAGTTTTGCCCTATTTCAGCAGCTCATAGTACACGTTTCTTTCCTGGACCCACTAAACGCAGAGCATTGTTTTCTTTCCAAAGCGATTTGGCCGTGCCATCGATTTTGATGCTTTGCCAGGTGAAACCCACGACTTTTTGTGTTTGGGATTCTTAAAAAAGATCCACTTGTCATCTCCCGTAACAATTCGATGCAGGAAGCTCTTTCTTTCATGCCGTGAAAACAAAATTTCGCAAGTGGCTCTTCGATTTTCAGTCTGTCTCTCAGTCAAATCATGCGGCACACTTTTTCCCTTGGCGAGTCGTGTTTAATGCCTCCGCAAGTTGGTCTAGAGTTTGTGTAACATCTTCATCCAATAATGCTTGCAGCTCGGTGTATTCAATTGTTTTTGATCTTCCGGAGCGCTTCATACCCTCAATGTCGATATTGCGACTTCTGAAGAGTTTAAACCTATCTTCACAGGTAGTTTTCGATGGTGCATCTTTGCCGTAGACCTCCTCAAGCAAATGACGAGCCTCAGCTGCATTTTCTTTTAAAGTCTAAGCAGAAAAGCAAAGCTTCCCGCAAATGTTGTTTGTTTGGCACAAAACTCGACATTTTCGTTTTTTTTTTAAATAATTTTTGCGTTGCGATGACAACTAGATGTGTCGCTAGCACCATCTAAGTGTGAAACCCGGAAATTTAGTTGAGTACCTAATAAATACAACCTCATTTGTTATTCATGGGTTTAAACGGAAGTATAATCAAAAAACGTTAAAAACCATAAAAGAGTGTAGTAAAAAAATATAGGTGCAAAGGCGGTGAGATTTGATATTTAAACATTGTAATTTATCAAATAAGTGCTTATTTTTCAGTTTAATTTTTTTCAATGTTTTTGAGCACACGTGCAAGTACGAACACATGCCTGTACTCAAATTTGCAACTGTGATCGTACTTACACCTGTGCACGTACTTGCATCTGTGGTTGTACTTGAACATGTGCTCGAACTTGCACTTGTGCCCATACTTGCCCCTGTGCTCGTACTTGTGTCCTGTACTCATACTTGCAATAATTTTTTTTACTGTATTAATCTATCGAAGAAAGCGTGCTATAAATAATATCCTCTATAATGTTGAAATCTGTGTAGTAAATAGAAATGTTAGTCAAAAAGTTTCCAAACCTGTAATTAAGATAAATTCAGGCGGATTATACACAACCCTAAGCACAATCTAGTTTTTTTAAAACAAAATACTACAATCGGAATTAAAAATATCTTATATTTTAGATGTAATAGATATTTTACATCATTGTTTCATCTATATACAACTGATTCAGACCTCACTTAGTAATTTATCTACCCCTTTTGCAAAAATTTCTTCTAATTAGAACTGTCCATCTCCAAAGGTTTCTGCCTTTCAAATCTTCTCACTGAATTGGTGGTGTCCAACATAACATAAGACGTATGCGAAAATAATCGCTGTACTTTGTTTTCAGAGCAATATATTATTTGTAGATTGGGCTTGAGTCAAAGTTGGGTACCATATAGGTGGATAAATCCATCAAAAAGTATAGCGAGTATACGACACACCAACATGCTTCACTGAGTAGCTTTGGGAGCTGGCTAGGATGTAAAGGGTTGACCATTCATTAAAGCTAAGTAGACCAACTAAACAAATAATAAAATTGCAAAGGGGAATAGCTGACGGGTTACAGCTCACCATACGAGGTCATAAATCATGAAAAAAAATGTATTCGTAGTACAAATGGCATTCAAATCCTCATTGAGACGGCCAAATGCCTTATAAACGTTGTTATCAGTTTGCAAAGCACGAATTTCGCTTGTTATTTCAAAATCAAATTTAGCTTTACTAAATAATGAAATAATTTCAAAATTGACTCTCATCATATTCACTAAACTTGTAACCAAATGGTTCATTCTGAAAACAGACCTAATATATCATCTAAAATTATTAGCTACTAGAAAAAATAATAAAATATAAGTAGGTACCTTTGAAAAAGGTCTAATTTGGCCTAACGGACGTTACTCTCGATAAATCTACATCGGAAAAATCGTTTCTAAAAAAATTTCAATTTTCTTTGAATAATGATATTGTATTTAAATATATTCATAACCACATTGAAGTAAAGATAATAATATTCATAATTCCCTATATATGTATATCCATATTATGACAAATGGTCATTCAAATTGACCCCAATTCATCTATGTAAAATACGACTACATAGCCCAAATACGGTAGATCCATGTTCGGGATAATCCATTTTGAATTATTAAAAACATTTCTTTCATATGTTGTGTATATCGATCGATTTTAGCTTTATCATATTCCGTCATACATTGTTTATTAGCATCTTTGACCTGGTGTACATAAATAAAAATATAACGATATTTTATGTTTTATATCCTCATCATATCATGAATAAAATATGCCTAGTTATGTATCAAAATAAAGAACTATACACCAACTGAATACTATTAAAAGAGAATACCTCGTAAAATGCAAACTCAATATGTGATTAATCAAAATTATTTTAGAGAGGTTACCAGTGGTTTTTTCTGGACCATTGACTTAATACTTGGTACAGGACATACCGCTGCTGGCTATATAAGAATTTGATGCTGTACTAATGTGAAAAGGCTGGGCCAATACAAGCCCTGCACGACGCTTATCGTGTTATATCTGTATTTGCTAAAACATTTCTGTATTCATTTACCCTTATTCCCAATTTTTTTTTAGTCTCATCTTTTGCGAAATGTTGTTTCCTCTCTCTAGTCGTGCAATAATTTTCATTTACCATCATTTTTTTGCTAGAGCTTTCAAAAAGTTAAGTTTCCCCCGTTTTGTTTGGTATACGTTCAATCCTTCTCATATTTTTTATAGTCTTCTTTGTGTTGAAATTTTGACGACCACTCATAGTTATTACATAAGTACTCACAGTTATATTGTTATGTCTTAAGATATCCTTTTTTATATTTTGTTTGAATTATAGCGATGAACAAAAAAGGATACAGTAGTACGTTGTTGGATGTATATGTATAAATAAAAGGATATTCTCTAACACTTTGTTTTCATTAATAAAGTATAAGGTTGAATGGAAATAAAAGAAATGGAAATATTTCTATACAATTTTTTGTGTCTTGGCAGTTTTGAACTCTCGTCGAGCCATTGTATATTTTACCCTTAGTTTAAGTTATTTGGTTTATTTGTATTTTATTTATGTATATGTGCCACTCGTAAAGTATATATTTAGAATTGGTTGTGTTTATTTTTAATTAAAGGCGATTCACATCTTTATGTGAAAAGTGTAGAAGACCACTTGTGTGGAAATATGTATTTTGTACTTTTCTATCGATGCGTGATTCTTTTGTAAATGTTCATGAAATAAGTGTTAATTAAAGGGTGGTAGCAATAATAGATTATGTGCGGCGATAAAAATTGAAATAAAGTGTGACACTATGCCATAGAAAAAAAAATGTAACCAGCGATGTTTGTTTTTGCGGTATAATTCAACGGACACGTATTTAGGCAAATATTACTATAGCGCTTTAGATACTATTTACTGAAGTATGTAAATTCCAAATTGGAAAGAACAATGATATTTAATTTCTACTTACAAAATATTTGTTTATACAAACGTACCAGTATTTATAAAAAATATTTATGTAAATAAAATTTTTCGCAACTAATTTTCATTTTGTTGTTTTATAAATAACGCGAACAAAATATAAATGAAATATCAGGAATCCAACAACAATGCTCGTTCTGCTCCCCAAAGTAAAGTAAAGTGAAAGTTTCCAGCCTTGAAATACAAGCAAACCAAAATGAAAATTGATTTGCTGTCGCTACAAATTTTCATCAAGGTTATTGTGAAAGAAGCTGCAGGAACCGCTGAAAACAGGAACACAGAAAATGTTCAAAACACAAAAATTAATACAAAAAATATAATAAACATATTGATATTACACATATTTTTTAATTAAAGTATCACAATATCGTAAAGTTACACACCCGCATTATAGCGCATGGAGCAGATAACTTCAAAATATTAGTTTTACATTTCAGTAATACACACGCAATATACCGGGTAGTCCACTTAAAACGTTATCGACAAAGCATTATGATTCTAAATGTCATAGTGGTCAGAAAGAAATAATTTCGATTAATATTCTTATCATCGCAACACTAAATTAGTGGAAATGGCGAAAAATGCCTCAGTGATATTTCCAAATCTCGTCACCCGGGCTTCAGGAAAATTCACTTGATGTTGGAAATATTATCTCAGTAAATATGTGCGTTATGAGATTCCGAGTTGCAGGTGCAGCTAACAATAAGCCCGTCAATAAATGATCGTATCACGATGATTGGTGTTTGGGATCTTTGAGTCTACACCCTATATATTATTTAATTTATTAATTTTTCATCATTCTGTGTGAATTGAAACTACATTGTAAATATCTTTGAAACTTTCACTACCATAATCATTTTTATATTGATTTAATTTCAGTTGTTCGGGGAAGATTATTTTAACAAATTGTAGTACTGTTTTGGCTTCCTAACCAAAAAGTATTATTTTAGAAATAAATTTGAGTAAAACTCTTTGTGTTAGAAATTGATGAAGAACAACGTAACCATTAAACGTTTATTTTTGTAGATGAGAATTGTATTGGTTTGTCCGTTCGGTAGGTGTCTATAGCGGGTCGTTGTCTTTTGTTATATGTAAATAGGCAATAAGAATAGGCTCGGCGTTATCCGTGCCACTTGTCCAGTACTTGGTCCTACTGTCCAATCAATATATCAACCCCTCGGGGATAAGTTAATAGTGTCGTCTATAACTTATCAAATCAAGCGATTTGAAGAAAACGAATATTAAAGTATATAAAGGAGTGACAAAATTGTATATTAATCAATATGTAAAATCAAATAAATATCGTATTACAAAAGTCTTTATAAAGACTATACTACCCATCGACTATTGTATCCTCACTATTACCTCTAAGTGGTCGAGGGGAGGCAACAAAGAAGTGGTGGCACCGCCTAGGGTGTAATAAAAAATCCACTGCACGGCTTAACATAGTGCAGTGACGCAAGTAGTGTTGGGATAGGAATCCGTGCGATTTTAAATATTTAATATATTAAATATTTCAAACAAGCATACGCTAAAATTTTTTGTTAGTGAATTACCCAGAGATATGGGTAAGGGTTCCAGGCGTATCAGGACCGGATCAGTCTTCGCGAGAAGCTGTCGGTCAGCGAGCACCTAAAAAGGTGAAGCTTCACGTGAACCTTAATGATTCTAACTCGGATGCCGAGCTTGTCGGCAATGATGAGGACACGGCTGAAGTTAAAACTACTTTGCCAAGCAGTGGTCAGTTAGCACCAACGTGCGAAAGACCCCATGAAAGCCTTATGATGGAAATCGTTTCTCTTGAAACGATGATCGGGCATACTAAAAACACGAAACTTACTGAGCCTAAGTTTCGGGAATTAAAGAACCACTTTAAGAATATCAAGATTAAAATTCTAGAGGTGGTTGCGGAAACTAATCTGGTTGTTGGAAAACTGGAGGAAGCACGCAACAATAGGTGCACTTGCAGACAGAAACCAAAACAATTGGTTACTGTGGAAAAGACACCAGAGATGGCTGCACAGGATTCAGTTCAAGTGCCTACCTAGAAAACACAAGAAAAGTAGTAACCAACCAAAAAGAAAATGAATGGCAAACGGTCGGTAAGAAACGCAAGAAACGGAGAAAAAGAAAGCGTTGGCAGAATAAGACGGAAACAAAACGGATAATTATCTCAGCTAGAGATAATGATTCCAGCCTTTCGACTACCGAGATTACCAAGAAAATCAAGGAAATCATACGTCCTAGTGAATCTAACATAAACATTCACTATCTAACTAACGCTGGACCTAATGGCGTTGCAGTTACTGTTTATTCTTCTTCGGATTTGAAGGCTTTCACGGAAAACGCCAAGTTAGAAGGCGTGGGTCTAAAAGCCACCGAACCAGAACCTGTTAAGATGTTACCTAAAGTGATTATCTTTGATGTAAGCTCTGAGCTTGATGGCGACATGGTTAAAACTGCCTAATAAACCAAATCTGTCTAGATCAAAAAGATTTTAAAGTTCTGTATAGAACCGGTGCAGAAATAAAGAGACCGCTCACTGGGTTGCAGAAGTCGAACCAGCAACCAAAAACATGTTGCTAAAGTGTGGAAGACTGCACGTGGACTGGGTACGATGCCGTGTGAGAGAGTTTGTAACTCCAACTAGGTGGTTTAGGTGCCAGTGATATGGTCACATTGCAAAATATTGTAGTGCGCGCGCAGAGACCTGCTCTCACTAAGCACATCATGGTCATGGCTACAAGGTCTGTCCCAACAAAGACAAACCAGCCAGTTGCGCAAGCTGCAAGGAATTGCAAAAACCTCATGACCACCAAGTAGATCGCGTTTCGTGTAACGCATACAAAAGTGCTGAGCAAAGTTTGAAATTAAGAACTAAACATGATTATTAGTCATAATCAAAGACATTGTAACAGCAACCTACGTATCGCCTACCTCAACATGCAGGGCGCTAAAATAGTCGGATCAGAGATATGTGAACGCATCTCCTCTCACCACATAGATATACTATGTATGCAAGAACCACACTCGGTCAATGGTCAAATCAGTGTCATGCCTTCTACAGCCAGAGTAGTTACAGGCTGCTCTGAGAATCCTAAAACTGCAATTAGTATTCACAATGCTGGCATGAGCATGATGAAACTAAGTCAGATCTGCGATAGCCACTGCACATGTGTTGAAATATCATCGGAAGCTGGTTCACTCTACCTATTTTCAATATATGCCCAATACAGTGAACCGATCGAGTACCATCTGTGCAAAATCGAAACAATCTTAGGCTCTCCGTAATGATTCTCGGAGACTTCAATGCAAGAAATAAAATGTGGCATGACCGTTTAACCGATGAAAACGGAAGAAAAGTAGAGGACTTCGTGTCTAGGAGTGACCTCTTCATAATGAACTTGCAGGGCCACCCAACGATGTTCTCGTCTAATGGGAACTCCAATATCGACTTAACCATAGTCAATGGAGCCTTGCTGGGCTCGATAGTTGGGTGGTGTGTCAGAGAAAGTTGAACATCTAGTGACCATAGAGTCATTACGTTTAATTTATCAAACTCGCCTCAGAGCAGTCCGCTTGCAAGTAGCAAAACTCCAAAATTCGCCATTAAGATAGCCGAGTGGGGTCTGTTTGCTAGACACTTGGTTGGCTCTTGGCAACAGTGTAGAAGCACTTCCAGAAATAGATTCGATAGATGAAATTGATGCTCGTGTGGAGCTGATCTCAGCACAGTTAGCCAGTGTCTGCAACAACTCAATTCCTAAGAAGAGAGTTGTGAAGAAACAGAACAGTTGGTGGAACTCTAATCTAAGGAAACTTAGATGTTCTATGCACAAGCTTAGAAGAGCCTACCAGTCGGAAAGGAACCAAATAGCAAAATAGTTAAAATTGTCTCGCTTTAGGGTAGCAAGAAATAAATACTTCCATGAAGTATTTATTGCAAAACAAAATAGTTTCCAACGGTACGTCACGGAACATGGTAATAAAGACCCATGGGGACTTGTATATAAATTTGCCGCTGATAAAACAAGATCCCCAGAAGTCTTAAACACCATCAGGAAGGCAAATGGGGCCGTCACTGATACGTGGCATGACACACGGAGTTACTCAACTTACTTCTTCCGGACGAAACGCCAGACGAAACTGGGCCTCAAGCAGAAATGCGCGAGATCGCTACCGATAGTAGTTGGAACGATGCGGAATACCCCCATTTACAAGAGAGGAGGTCACCAGTGCCTTAACTTGCTTCAAGCGTAACAAGTCCCCTGGACTGGATAACTTGAACGCTGAAATCATCCAGCTGGCATGGTACATCATAGGGTCTAACATAATAAAATTATTAAACAGCTGCTTAAAATTTGGTTACTTCCCCAAGGTGTGGAAAAAGGGTGAAATGATCATAATCAGGAAACCTGGTGATAGAGATCCACTATGTTCGAAATCTTATAGACCCATAATGTTACTACCAGTTATCTGCTAGTAACATTATGGGTGGATCTGGAAGCTCTTAGAAAGGTTGTTTGCCACTCGCACTATACCGCGAGTTGAACAAAGCGGACTGTTCTCGGACAAGCAATTCGGATTTCGGCGTAGCATGTCTACTGAGGATGCGATAGTCCGCCTAACCAACACTGTCAAAACCTTAAGTTCTAAATATGTTATGGGTATATTCTTGGACATTGCCGAAGCATTTGATAATCTTACGTGGCCTAGTGTCATTGCAAGTTTATCGGTCTACAATCTCCCTAGAAATACGATGAATGTTTTTAGGAGCCACTTCAGTAATTGATACGCAATAATCAGAGACATGTATGGTTCTGTTTCAAAGCAAATTACAAAAGGATGTCCTCAGGGCTATATTTTGGGTCCTCTAGTCTGGAATATCGTGTTTAACACAAGCATGATCAACGACTTTGAGGAAATTGTTTTCGCGGATGACAAAGTCATTCTGATACATGGCAACTCGAGACTCGGATTTCTTTCAGGGTCAAATCGTAATAAATAAAATGATCAAATGGTGTGAAGTAAATAAGATGTCACTATCAGCAGAAAAAACAGTGATGCTGCAACTAAAGGGCAAATTTGACTCTAGTCGACCACCAACGATATCACTAAACGGTAAAAACATGAAAATGGTAAAGTGTGTTAGATATCTAGGTATTGACCTGGATGAACGAATGGGCATAGCATCCCACGTTCTTAGAGTCTGTGAAAATGCTAAGAAGCTATTCCACTCTTTGGCGAGAGTGTCAAGAGAAGGATGGGGTCTTAATCACAAAACACTGAAGTTAATATACAAAGGTGTGGCGGAGGCGCTTTTCGCGTATGCGGCGGCTGGTTGATATGATAGGTTAAACTGTCACCATATCAGATCACTAGAAAGTGCTCAGAGGAATATCCTGTTAGGAGTAACAAAAGCTTACCGAACGGTATCTAAAGATGCTGTAGTGGTTCTGGCTGGCGTACTCCCGGTTGATATTCTAATCAAAAAACGAGCGAACTTGTACCACCTAAGAAGGCGTGGCAAAACAAAATATGTGAATATGTACATGCTGCTGATAGTAGGCAGGATCAATATAATAGTAAAAATGATATAGAAGCGATGGCAATTGACCTCTGGCAACGAAGGTGGAATGAATCAGCCAATGGAAGGCATACCTTTGGCTTCATTCCTGATATTAAATAAAAACTAAAAATGAAATTACCACTGACGAGCTCGATGTGCCAAGTTATCTCTGGACATGGTAAGTTTAAAGCATACCTGCAGAGATTTAAGATAACGAACCAGTGTCAATGTTTATGCGGATTGGAAGTAGAAGACGTTAAGCACCTACTTTTCGAATGTAACGAAGTGACGGTTATGTCACTAAAACATAAGTGGCTTGGTAACATGAACATACATGAATTACCACTGCCTATATTACTAAGCAACGACCTACTCCCGCCATATTGTGCTGAACTGATCAACGTCTTAAAAAAACGGAACAGTGTACAATAGTAGACCGGTAAAACGGGATGTACATGTCTCCCCGAGACTAGGGACATTTTTCCGGGAATGTTGACTACGACGAATGAATGAATGTCCAATCAATATCTATGACGCCACGAAATGAACAAAAAGTATTTATTTATTTTTAACTGCTTCACCAAACGTATAAGTTCTAATTTAAAAAATACTGACTTTCGTTAATATCTCTCAAATTGAGTTTCAAGGTTATTCCAGATCACCACTAAATGTCCCACTCGACACTGAACAGTTTATATTGCACAGTTTCCGAAATTATAAATCAAATAGAGCTAATTTTTTGTACCATATTTGCCATTGTGTCAAATTCTTGATTGTGAGACTGGTTAAAATTAATTTAAATAATTTGTGATTAGTAAACTGCAATTTTAACAGTGGATTATCTTAATGATTAAATAAATTCTTGCAACCTAATACCAATTTTCGTTTTTTGAGTGATTTGTTTATAACATTTTCTGCGAAGACTATCATTTGGAACATTATTTTAAAGCCCGTTATTTGATGAACTTAAAATCCTGTGCATAATACTGACTTTGAAACTTTTATTACTGGACAGACTTAAACGCTTGACTTTTAACTCGATCATTTGATTAATATGAAAATCGAGTATCAAAAACCAACGTAACTGAATATTAAAAATAAGAAAACGTTCACACATGTGAAAGGTTAGTGAAAGTGATATTTATCGCAGCGCTCAGCAAAGTGAGTTTTATATTATCTTTTCCATGCTTTTTACCTTTAGCATCAGTAGTAAAAGTGTTTTCCTAAAATGATGAACTCTACAATATAATAAACATAATGGCGTCAATTCCTTCAAAAAAAAAATATATTTTTATTTTCCTGTATTCTGCTGCACAGTAACGTATTCGTGAGCACATTCTGCTGCGTATTCGTGAGCACAACAGTTATTTTCTTAATTATTTGTAGTTTGTCATAGCATTGAGCAAAACATGCGTCAAGTACACGTTATCTACTTTACATATGGCAAATTAACTTTAGAGAAAAGCACAAAACATTTAATAAAACAATACAATAATAACCTCACTCGCTCGATTCATTCACATTTTTGTTGTCATGATGCGTTGTGCTCAATACTCGCGTGGAAAGGCACACTGCCAGAAACCAGTTTAGTTTTGGACAAATTAAATGAAATATTTTTAGTGGCGGGCTTTCTTAACCACAATTTGAAACAATCTTTGCTTCATTTGCGACAAATACTTTTTTCAACATTTAATATAACTCTGTAATACTACCAACTGTTTTTCATTGAATTGGAACGAAAATTATTTTTACTGGACGGAAAAACCAATCAATAAAAAACAGTTTAACCATTATACGGTTTCACTGACAATGATTTAAGAAATTTCTAAAAGTATTTGTTTTGGAAGAACCATGATAAATTCCAATCACAAAAACGTTGATCGGTGTCAAGTAGAAAATCAAAAGAGAACTGGAACTGTTCTCGGTACAAATTGTGTCGGCTACAAAAGAAACTTCATATAATAATTTGTTGTTCAGTATGACTTTAGATAATTTTCCTAAAACGAATGTTCAAGTCCGAACATGTGTACAGACACAAAGTAGATAATCACATATTCTACATTATCTAGTTATTTTCGCCTGTCTGTGCTTACACGATTTTGTGAAAAGAGGATTATTATGTTTTCAAAACGAGATAATCATAATCGCCCTCACCAAATTTTATATGAAATTTTATTTTATTTTTAATGAAAACTCAGTGTGCTGGATATGCCAAATGTTAGAAAGAGACAGTAAAAATATATTGAGATAGAATGTATTTTTATAAATGTCATGTATTCTAATTTAATGCATATGGCTAGTGAACCACAGAAATTAAGACCTGTGATAATAAAATATTAATATATTATATGTGTATCAAATAATTATAGTAATTACAGAGTAATTACATTCTTCAAAAATGGACAACCGGTATTGTATTAAATGAATGTATTAAATGAATTGAATAAACTATTCTATAATCGAATGAAGTTTGCATGAATTCCAAAATCAAGTTTGTGTCTCTGTACACCATAATTTTTAGATCAGGATCCGAATCGCGATTGGAGGTAATCACGATAATAGTATTTGTGTCTGTACACGGTATAAGGACGGTGAGATGCGTTACAACCGTTGCTTGTAAAGTAATTGTAAAATGGCGATAAAGGAAAGAACGCCGGCAGGCCTTAGATGAAAAAGTCCGACTTTAGTGTACAATTGTACACAATTGTTGAAATAATATTATCTTTTTCAATATATTTTCAATGGAAATGTTGCCAAACATTATCTATGCATTTATCGGGTTTTTATTCATTCTCAGATTATGCAGTTATACAATAGTTTCAAACACAGGGCATTTTCTGATAGAAGGTAATGACAGTACTACAAATACATTATACACTTTCAACATAAAAATATTAATACTCACAGATATATCATATTAGTTAAACACATATTAAATATTTCTTGCATTAGAACTAAAAATTCTCTTCCTAAAGGAGAATTTCTTTTGTCTATAACCTAACAGAGGTGCTCGACACACGCAAATAATAGTCAGAGGCAGACTTTCTTCAGCAGAATATAATTTCTGGAAATGCGATGTTTTTAAATTATATCTTCCGTGATGAATATCTTCTTATTTCCATTTGGTTTCTGGAGGGAAATGAACCTGTATCTTAGATGTTTAGTCAAGCACCTTTTATATACTTTATATCTGTAATAAGTAAAAAAAAATATTACTGAATAACAAACTGCTACTGTATAGCACATATTTGGAACATTTCACGGAAACACATTCCTATCCGTGCTTATCATGTGCTAGTCGATTGTTTGCATCAAGGACATCTCGTTTCTTGGAATACGAGAGTAATATCAGCATCCATTTTCTTAACGTGTAGCGAACCCATTATCATAATTTGGAACGCATTTCGATGGAATTCGGTTGCTGTAAGCCAGGCTGGCCAGAAGATCTTCATAATCTGTAGTCTCCAAATCTCGCTGTAGGTGATCTGATTTTACTCTTCCGTCGACAACACAGTTGGGCAGTTGATGAAAGAAGATGATGTAAAAAAACGTAAATTACAACAAATTGGTGTATTTTACAAAAATATGTAAAATATACTAAAAAACGTGAAAACTCCCAATCATAATTAAAAATATTGAATGTTTAATACAAAAGTGTGTTTATAATTATAATTAACATCAAAAATTACAATCAAAAAGTTTAATTAAATGATTTCGAAACGGACTACGATGAACATAAAATTGCAGTGAATCCCATTCTCGGTTCGCTTCTTAATTGCGGCCATGAACTTATCACATCTGCGTTACAAAATGAAATCTGGCACGGAAGTTTGCTGGTGCTTGAGTAGAAATAAACACGAGCGTCATTAGATTACTTTCATTTGCTTTGCATTACAGTTACTCGAAGCTGAATGGGCTCTTAGCGACATTGAAAATTTAAAAAAAATCTTGATCATTCTGCAATTGTGTGAGCTCGAAGTAGTAATGCAGATGACCGGATTAAGCTGTCGCAAATACAAATCTTATCGGACCATGATTGGTTGAAATGGATGCGTGTCTCACCCAGGAAACACAAGTGTAAGTGCAAATAATGGAGTAGTACATAGGCTGCCGTAAAAGTTTTTAGAAAATGGAAATACTAGTGTTTTCCGATGCAAATTTCTATGTCAGTCAAAAAGTGTAACATTTTTGATATTATGTTTCTCAGAAGTCATCTGTCAATTCGTATCGCAACATTGTTTTTTATATAGTTGAACAATTTAATTGAGTGAAAAAATGGAATTATCGCGTGAAAATTTTTGTGTGATGATTTTTTTACGATTTTCGGAAGCGGCTAACTCAACAACAGTGTTTCGAATCACTTCACTCGACTTTTGGCGACGAAGCACCATCCTTGGCTAGTGTTTATTAATGGTATAATGAATTAAAACGCGAACGACGTTCACTCAAAGACGAGCTCGTGAAGGTCGTCCAAAAACAGCTGTTGTGCCAGAAAACATCGATGCTGTGAGAAAACTGATTCAAGAGAATCGTCATGTGACTTATCGTGAAATCGAGGCATGCCTAGGCATTAGTAACAGCAGCGTACATACGATTTTACATGAACATTTAAAGGAGTGGAAGCTATGTGCACATTCGACTCCACATTTCTTCACAGACGCACAAAAATAAGTTCGTGTCGATTGGTGCCGCCAAATGCTTAAAAAATTTGTTGGAGGTACTTCCAAAAACGAATACAAGATCGTGACAGGTGACGAATCATGGATATATGCGTATGAGCCGGAAAGAAATGGACAATCGACTGTTTGGGTCTTCTAATTCGAAGAAAAACTAACAAAAGTTGTGCGAGCTCTGGAGCGTTGAAAAGCAAATGGTAACGTGTTTCTTCACGAAAACCTAGAAAGAAAGTTAAAATTCTTCATTAAAAAACAAAACGAAATCCATACAAAACCGAACATGTTTTATTTTAATCAAACTCAATATGTTCACATAAAATTACAATAAAATAAATTAACACTGGAGTTTTTTCTGTTAATGAAAATTTACGATAAAAAGTGGTTTTCACAACGAAATCAGCAAGGTCACAGGCTCCCGAAATGCAGGTTCCCCTTCAATGAACAAACTTAGCATGAAGTACGTTATAGATCACCATCCTAACGACTACCCTACGTTGTAAACATCTTACCTTATCTTTAGCATACTTTGCTAGGATCGTTTAAGTTTATTATCCAGTTTTGAACTGTCTTCAGTGATCAGTTCTAGTGATCAGTCCAGAACTAAATCAAATTGTGATTTTTTAAACGATTAAAAAAGTTCGAGCCGCTAAAACATAGCAATCGATGATATTTACATCTATGAAGAATAATAATTTAGTAGACTTAAATAAAGCTCCCTAAGACTACGGTCCAACTCAAGACTTATTTTGTGTAGACTGACTTATTTGAAAATATACAATAAGTCACCTTGACAAGAGACTTATTGTAGAGTTTTCGAACATTATGACTTTCTACAAAAAATGAAATTTTATTTAAAACGCACTTGTAAGGCAAAAAACTAATACTAAATTCGTTTGCTTTTACAACAACAATTTGACCGGATTTTATGTAAACGAATATGAAAGAAATTTGATCGACTTTTGTAGTAATATTTGTGAAAAGAAAGACAAAAAATTGTTTATTATAAATGGCGGGTTTATCATTTCAGCTTGTTAGCATCGGTATAATAAAAAATTATATAGCAAAGAATTAAAATGTTCAATATAGTGTCTCCCATTTCTCAATTTAATTAATTTATTTATCAATAATTTTCAATTAAAAGCATAAGGAATTATATAATTTCGCACATAAACACAACATTTTAGTACACAAGATATTTCGAAAATACGTCGCACAAACAAAATTACAAATTATCCTTAAAATTTTAATAAATCTATTAAAAGCAAAAACACACAAGATATTTTGAAAATACGTCGCACAAAATTACAAATTATCCATACAATTTTAATAAATTTATTAAAATTAATTTAAAATTTATTAATTTAAAACTGAATTGTACAAATGGCGCGGGGTCTTTGTTTTGATGTTATGTTTTGACGTTTACTTTTGTATATATGTATGCGTAAAAATCTGACAAAGTATCAAGATTTTTTAAAATTGATCTAGGCAATTTGTTAGATCAAGATTTTTGTGTGAAAAAAATTTGTAATGTCAAAAATGTTGATCTGACAGCTGAATCCGATCAAATCTTTTTGATCTGACAGTTCGAACGAATTTAGTATAAGTAAAAATGAAACTACGATTTTTTGTTTGTTTTTATTATGAAAGTTTATTGTATTTTCACTACCAACTAATACATAGTAAAGCCATAATTACCGTTAATAATTGCCTGGTACCTTTTGCCCATACTATCAACCAAATTTTCTGCATACTGTGTAAAGGCGCCAGCGTCGGCTGACGGCGTTACTGGGGCAGCGCCTTCTTAAGCGATATAAAAAAAAAATTCTCTAGTACCTTTTAACTTTGTTTTGCCTATTGAATCACCCTGCTGTTGATCGTGTAACCGGTCAGAAGAGTATAAATACCATCTAAAATTAGTGCTTGAGTTTTGTTTAATTGTAAACGGGCATAAAGAATCCTCATAAAAACAACAAAGAAAATTAACAAACAAGACACGCGTGGGGATCCCGTATAGCGTAATTTCATAATTTCGAGCGGTGAAAAAATTTTTTTGTAGGTGGTGTCATTTGGTTAAAGAACATAAAAATCCCTTATGAACTATAAAGTGAGATGTGTGCATTAAAAAATCCGAACGTTGGAATTCGACGTGACGTGTATAAAGTTCGATAAAATAAGTGTATTTGAATCATACGATTCTATAGATTAAGAAAAGTTTAAAACGGAAAAAATTTAACGGAGCGAACAGTTTCCACTCTTAATGTGAAAAAAACTGTACATTGCCATAGACACCTACATGTATCCAGGCACAGTATTATGTTTTGCACTAACACACATATACGGTCTATTGAATGAAATTGAACAACGGACACAAATTAACAAAAAATGCATGGGAATTGTTTTTTGTGTGATTTTCATTGAAATGCAAATAAAACTACAAATTTTTTTTTTAATTTTAATAATTCAACAATTTTTAATAATACATAAATAATAAAATAAATAAAACATAACTTTTGGAATTCAATTCATTTTTGACTAATATATAACTAATATTAACGAAATTAAAATTAAATATAACATTTTTAAACAATAAGTAGGAATAACGAAAATTCATCACAATACATATTTCATTAGGTAATTACTTATAAAGAAAATTATAAAGGTATATATTATCACATATCAAGAAAATTTATAAAAAATTGTTTAATTTTCTTTTATTAAAATTTACTTTGGCAAAATTATGGTTTACTTCCTTGCAATAATTTAACAATATAATGTTTGCCATGGGGAATAATAACATTTTGAAAATGTTAATAAAGGGTGTTTTTTTAGGAGGTTTGTTTTTCCGATAGATGTCGTTTTATTTTATGACAGTTGTTTTGACAGCTCAAAGTGGCATTTCTACTCAGTATTGTTTGGCAAATCATTATGAATAGGTTAACTCCAGAACAACGTTTTCAAATCGTGGAAATTTATTTTCAAAATCAGTGTTCAATTAAAAATGTTTATAGAGCACTTCGTGAATTTTATGGTGCACATAATCGTCCGTCATTTTTGGTTAAATGGATACGTCAACAAACAAAATTGTCGCATTTGGAGCAAAGATAATCCACACGCCGTTCAAGAATTACCAATGCATCCTGATAAATGTACTGTTTGGTGCGGTCTATGGGCTGGTGGGATCATCGGTCCATATTTCTTTAAAAATGAGGAAGGACGACGCGTTACCGTGAATGGAAATCGATACAGAACCATGTTAAATGAGTTTTTGTTGTCAAATCTTGAAGATATGGATATGGATGAAATGTGGTTTCAACAAGATGGTGCCACTTGCCATACAGCACGTGAAACAATCGACTTATTGAAAGAAACTTTCAACGACAACATTATTTCGAGAAATGGTCCGGTGAATTGGCCTCCGCGTTCGTGCGATTTGACGCCACTCGATTACTTTTTGTGGGGATACGTGAAGTCATTGGTTTATGTGGATAAACCTCAATCGATTGACGCTTTGGAAACCAATATTCAACGTGTCATTGCTGACATACGCCCTCAAATGCTTGAAAAAGTGCTGGAAAATTGGACCTCCAGAATGACATTTGTGAAAAATAGTCGTGGTAGCCATATGCCAGAAATTGTGTTTAAATGTTAAATGCCAAAAAATTATCTACCAAATAAAAAAAAATTTTGGTCATTTCATAATTTTATATGTGTTTTATTCAAAAAAAAAATCGGCAACCTCTTAAAAAAACACCCTTTATTTGTTTGTCCGCAATTGCAAACTCTATTGGTGTCGATATAAAAATTTTCTTGCTGAACGCTATTTAAAGTAAGGCAATGTAAAATTTTTCTTTGACTTGTTTCGCAGAAAAATTTTGTTTTTATTTCACCATTACGAATAATTTCTTGGAAAATTGCGCACATATGGAAAAATAGCTGTTGCACCACCTGAGTTGGTTGAACCAAGCCACCTCTTTGCATATAGTCGAAATAAGTCTCATGAATTTTAATCCCTTTTTCTTTAATGAACACAAACTGGCAATCGGAACATGAAATCTTCTTACAAATTGAGTGTGCCGCATAACCGCATACGTAATTATTCGAAATATCATCCAATTCCACATTCGTTAAATAATCCGAGTTTAATACATTTGTGTAATCAGACATTGAAACCAGATTTGAGTCATCTACGTACTCAAGGTTTTCGTTATTTTTAAAAAGATTTAATGGAATTGATTTTCGAAAAATTTTCCTAATTCGCAATTGGTTTTCGGATTCAGAAATATTTCGAAATGAAACGTTGTAACACCGTCCCGATAAAAATCTGTATTTACTAAACCTTTTTTCGATGTCATCAGATTGAAATTTACCGAGAAGAATGTAAGCTATACCAAACTGTTTAAATGAGTATTCTGAGATCTTTATTAACGCTTTCGTAGATTTAACCATGGCAGTGTGTGTTTCACGAAACAACCTACCATTATTATTTTCTGTGTTATGCCAGTCTTCAAGCCATTCTATGATTTTTTCTAAAAAATTTATTTTACTGTCTTCAGGGCTTGTAATTGGTTCGGAATATTCATTTCGTTTCGCTGCTCCTTTAAATTTCGATTTTACGTTTAAAATATCCCACCATCTTCTAATTATTTCCAGGAAATCAGCTGTTTCATTTTTATTATTTTGTAGAAGGGCAGCAATTGTGCTGCAGTGAAATACATTATCGACAAGTGTAACTTTTTGGCGTTCTAAATTGTTTGGATACATAGATTTAAAGTTCAATTTGAAAGCAGTTTTAGCAGGTAAGCTTATTTCTTTCATATATTGCTCTTAAATCGGAAAATCGAGCATATTTAATTTCTCGGGTTTCGAAGTCTGGGTATACAAATGAATAATCAAAATGTTTAACATTTAACCAATTATTGCGTATATTTTTAAAAATATGGACAGAATCATAACAACAAAATACAAGACGTTCAGAATCGCAGGGATGGAGGAATGAGAAACTATCTTTATTGCCAGTAAACATTTCAAACATTGTTCTATTTATACTATTGTTGTCGGTCATAATTACAAAAACTTCTAAACCAATATTGTATAAATACTGCAAGATGTTTTTTGTTAGCTGATGCAGTTCTTTCCCTGTGCAAGTTTTAACGGGTATTAATTTCACAACTTCCTTGAAATTTCCAAACGCAGATTTAACCATAAAAGTTTGAACAGTCTTAGCTAAAGAATCTGAATTATTGTTTGCGAAACCTTTTACACTACCACTTTTGTAATCAATCCCCGATTTAACGTAAATTTCGTCAATCATTAAAATTACTTTCTTTTCCCTATCGGTTAAAGTTTCAACAATGTTTTTTAAGTAATTATTATTGGAAATTTCTGTGTTAGGAGAAACGTTTAAAGATGTGGAAATGTGGCGAATATGTTCCGGATGTGGTAGAGTTAAATAATGCCGTATAATATTGTAGGCTGCACTAGACTGCGAATGTAAAAGGTGGGAAACTAGATATTATAGTATTTTGGGAATATCTAGGTACTTTACTTTTCATTAATAATAATTTTATTTGATCGGTCAAAAAATTCAGCTCGTTATAAAATTCAAGGTCGTCAGGGATGTTTTCTAAAGCCAAATTCATTATGTTAAGCGCATTTTCCAACAGGGTGTTACAATCTTTAGAAGTATTAATATTTTCAAAATTTTTATATCTTACCAACAGATTTTCCAATTGAGACCAGAGTGTTAATTTTAAAGTATTTGGAAGAATCCAATTTAAATCTTGCTTAGTTACTAACTCACTATATGTAAAAATATTGACCTTCAAATCACTGCAAATCACTATTCTTATTTTGAAGTTACATCCTTTTTGTAAATCACCATCAACTATGTAAAAAGTCAAACTAGCTTTTTGTTCGAAAGTCTTATACTCTGTTAAAATGTTTTTGTTCATTTTCTCTTTATAATTTTGTAGAACCTCCTGATATCCCTTAATCATGTCGGCTTGCAGAATAGCTTCATTATTTTTCTCAATTCTACAATTGATTTCTTCTAGTCGCTTTTCTGGTGGCTTACGTTTGTTTGGTGGTTCGTGTTGATGAGGTTGGCCGGGAAAAACTGTTGGAATGCTCCCATTTAACAATTTTGATCGTGAAATTGGGTAATTTGTATCTTCGTTTCTTAGCATTAAATTTTTTTGCACTTGACCTGGAAAAAAATGTTGTACGCATATCGCCGAGTACTTCGACGGCTCCCAATTTGGCTTTTTAATAGCTGCTATCCATTTAAATTTCAAATTTGAATCCACAGGAAAATAAAATGTCGGAATTGTCTCACTATTGTTTTCTTTATTTTGGGTCGAATTCCTCAAGCTCCCATCAACACAACATCTTCGAGGCATATTTTCTAATTGTATTCCATTAAATACGGAATTTGTTTATAAAAGCCGAACTGTAATATTATAATAACACAACACTAAAATAATTAATTGAAAACATTAAATAATTCAAATAAATCCAGTGACATTACCTTAAAACACAACCTTCCACTTCGAAATATAGAGAGAAACTAAACAAATTCAATAAAGAAAAAATTCAATACACACATTGACAAAAATATTACTGTGTCTGGATACATGTAGGTGTCTATGACATTGCCCACGACGGAAAACATTAAAACTCGTAGGCATTACAAAAAAATAATTTACAGAACAGAAAAAAAAACAAAAACTAATTTCTTTGATTAAATCGTGATTATACCATTAACTATTGTGAGCTATTTAAGACATTATCAAAGTATAGTTTAAGTTTGTTTCCTGGTCAATATTAATCCGAAACAACCAGTTTAATACTTAAGTTTCATATATGTATATTAAAAAACAACAATTGTAATAATTATTGTTAAGTTACGAGAAAACTACTGCAAGGCTCATGACGTAGTCATATCCAGTTACATATATATACCACAATAATCCAAGTATATGGGTATCGGTATCTTCTGTACGATACTCGATCAGCTGTTTTTTGGATATTCGAATGGCGATTACAGTCACTTTTACCGACGGTCACCAGCTCAACCGAGTTTAAAGATCATATTTATTATTATTATCTTATTATTACATTTATCATTAAGTCAGTTAACCATTAGAAATTAGAATTAAGTTGGACTAATCTTAATTAGGAAAAAAGGGTCCGGACTTCAAATTAGATTTTTTTTTTTTTGAAAATTTAGATACATTTTTGTTTTTGGAAATACAAAACATGTTATTAACTATTAGTAGCAACAATTTAATTTGGTGTCTTTAAACAGTTGCTAATTTTCAGTTGGTTTGTTTATTTTGGTTTTGTATTTCTCGACGTTATTTTTCTTTTTTTTTTTAGTTCTGCTCGGTCGTCTTTCGCCTTGTTTTTTTGCAGTATGAATAATTAAAAAGCTTCAAAAGGGGATGCGGTTGGGTAGATCATGAGCTACGCGTCTGAGGTTGACTCGTTGTGCTCCTGTCCAGCGGTATATTCTAGGTCTGTTCAAGCTTCTGAAAACACCCCCCGAGAGCGAGCTCTAGCCGGCTACCAAACGCCAGATATTCTGTTAACGGTTCGTCATACTTGGGGATTTTAAATTTATAATCACTTTGACGATCCGTTTCTGCTCTTTGTCTTCCAGTTAGAGTTCCCCGCTCCAAATCATTTCTGGACAGGCAGATGGTAACAAACCTCGTGAATAGATTTTATTCATGAACGTGCGTTTAGGTTCAATGTGGAAACGATTAATTTACCAAAACCTTGATTGGCGAAGCATCCCCATACATGGAGCTTGAGCTTCACAGATCAGACAATCCTATTTTTTTGTTTAATTGACCAACCACCAAAAGGATGATTCATCGGCAAACAAATCATTCGCCCAATCTTTGTTTTTATGTTCATTCACCCCCTATAGTCGCTTTTCAATATATTTTTGTGTTAGCAGTGGTTTGACGAAAGTATTTCAATATGCGTATGCCATGTTCAATAATTCTATTTCGTATGGTTGTTTTTGGTGTAATAACATTCCTTTTCGCCAATTTTTCAACAGCTGCATACAGCGTAAGCGAAAATTGTTCATGAAATAATTGTATGGATGCGTCATCCTCGTTTTTTGTAGTGGTTCGGATTTTGGCTCTATCTGGCAAATCGCCAACAGTTTTATACATTGAATAATGTATGATCCTTTTCTGTACAAATGTTTTTCAAATTACTTTTTTATATATTTTGCTGCACTTGCAATCGAAATTTGTGGCCCTTCGGATGTACAAATCGCACTAATTTCTTTCATTTATGTTATCTGCTAACAGTTACAGTTAAACTAATTTTTTTTGGTTTAGAGCAATCAATATAAAATCGGTTTAAGCCCCGCCCATATTTGTTCCTATAGTTTTAAGTACAGTTAAGCCGTACGCGCTCATGTTGCACCCAAGCTGCCCGAAATGTACACGAAAAAACAGATTTTTTGTTTTAACCTATTAATTACTATGTTTCCATGTACCGAGTTAAAATAAGTTTAGGTTTCGTTGAGTTGAAAATTTGTTGGTGCTAACTCTTACCGTTTCCATGAGACCGAGTTCAGCTGACAGCTATGCTAACATTGATTATTAATTAATGATTAATTATTAGTTTTAAAATATTTTCACTAAAAATCTATATTTTAATAATTTACAATGAGCGTCATTTTAAAATATACATTGAAAAGTTGACAGATAAACCTAACCCAACCGAACTAGTTTCGTTGAGTTAAAACAGATTTAACAAAACTCAACCTCAATCTACGTCTTCATGCACATAAACCAGAGTTAACCTAGGCTAACTCTGTCATGGAAACATGCTAAATATTAATATAAAGTGTACTGGGCACTTAATATTAACATGAGTGCCATCTATAACTCCCACCGCTTTGCTGAAAACATCTGATGTGACCCGTGTCACAAACCCCTTTAAAATCTTACTTAATTCGTTGATCGTTGGTAAATGGATTATTTTTGGTAAGAACGACTGAAAAATATCTAAAGATTTATGTCAAATCCGACTGATAAAATGGTTCGTAAATGGTTTCTCGCCAAACCACAATCCCCATTATTAATTTTTCCAATAATTCCTAAATTTAAACTCGTTTTACAATATTTTTGACTCTACACAAAAAAGATAAATTAGTTAACTAATTAACAGTAAACGTTAAGTTTATATAATGAGGATCTTACAAATAGCTTTTTATCTCAGCATCATAATACAGTGGTTCTGAATAAAGTTTAATATTCCGATTCAACAGAACGGATACCACAAACACTTATAGCGGGTTTCCATTTCAAAAATAGTACAATTTCGCTACACTAGCCAATTTATAAACATACGAAGTGTCAATTAATAAAATGTGTGGGTAATATAAATGAGTCCGGTTGTGTGAATAAGTCAAATTACTTATTTGAAATGTCTTGAATTGGACCGCAGTTTGAAGTTTCATTTTGTGTTCAACATGATCAACACGTTACAGGAAGTATTAACAAATAATCTTAGTTTGCATAGTTTTCTTGCGATACATTGAACTGAAATGAAAATCGAGTACATCACCAAGCAATGGAAATTATTTTATTACAGATGAGAATAATTAAATTGAAACCAGATTAAGAGTGGTGGTAACAATAATAAAAACAGCTTTAATGCTTTCTTTTATTCCCCTAACAAAGATCCAAATCCACATCTTATTTCTAATAAATTCACTGTAAACCATTAATCAATGTTTTGACCTCAATTTTGACGTATAGATATTGTCAGATTTAGTTCGTCGTCGAAATGGTAAGAGGGAGTCGTTTTATTTGTGCCATAAACATTTAATCAATCGACGGTATTTAATCAATCGAGAATCGAGTAAGTTAATAATACTAATTTATCGATGCCAGTTATGTTTCAGCTTCATATTTTACGCTGATTAATCATGGAAGAAATGAACGTACACGTATTTGCTGCATCAACTATGATATACGATTTTATATTAGCTTTAACCTCTTAGCTCGATATTATTGTAAATTATATAGAAAAATCGAATTCGAAAATATTCGTCTATTCAGCCAACAACAAATCTCAATTCACCCAAAAATGAGAACATCATACTGGTATACGTTTATAATATATACAGATATCAAATACATAAACATACACTCGTATTCTGATCATGTAATTTATGCGCATCATTATTGATTTTCATTCAACATCATGTTGTTGTACTTTTCCAAAATGTTATTATTACATAGTACGTACAAATAAAAAAGCACTGTGTGTTATCAATTCATGTCTGTCAATAAAGTAAATAATCAATCATGTTAAGTCATTTATGGTGTATACTCGTACATATATATATGCATATACATATATGTAAGAATCATATATGAAAAAAAGTTTGCAATCATAATCATATTTTATGATTTGTTGTATTATATAAGTCGTGTACATAATGAACGATGTTGGTTTTGTCATGTTATGCTGTAACCTATTTGTGATAACTTAAAAGTTCTTATTTTTAGATCATTGAAATAATTTTTAAAAACATACCATAGACGAACCAAAAGAACACATCGGAAACATCTATGTACTTATAATTTACTTAGTACTATATATACATATACTATTACATATTTATGTAATTTATGTATGTTGACGAAAAATATTTATGATGCATAATGCATTAAATGTATGTACATTAAACATAAATAAAAAAAACTATCTTTTTATTCTCATTATTTACGTCAAGATTATTTTTTTCACATAAAAAGACGAAATGTGAATGTCAACACGAGCAAGCTTTTGTTTTTAATGTCATGTTACGATAAAATATTATTCTATCAAAAACTTTAATATTTTATTTGTATTTAGGACAATTATGTAATTCTATACAAACTTACTAAGTAAAAGTATGGGGTTTGGCAGATTCTGCTCAAAGAGCAGAAAGAAAAAATGTTTAGTGGTGAACCTTTGGCAACCATCCCTAGGAGTATACTTGTTAAGGATTGCTTAAGGTTTATTAATTAAATTGTGCTTTTTTTAATTACATCAGAGGACCAGGGGTAGGTTATTCCGATTTTTCTATCCCAATATTTTCAGATTTTACAGGCGTCTCTTACCCACGTTATCATCATAAATAACACACACATACATTGCTAACAGCATTGCAATGGTTCATTAATATTTATATGTTTCAATATAATCATAATAATAAATAAAACTGCGCACGACAAATATAAGCGCAACGAAATTTATTTTGAATATAAGGCTATACGAAAAGAGTCGACAACCAGAAAGCCGTTGAAAATCTCCGATCGCAACATTTACCATTGCATCGGTTCTCACTATTTATAAAACATAAATTTCAGCATTGAATTTCAGCAGACCGTGCTTTAATGATTGATTCATACTTGCAGGCTGACTTACTGGCAAATGCCTTTACATCAAAATCGACTTTAGTTGTCCCTAATGGAGTTACACCTCCGTTAATTAAGTATGGTGGTTCCGAAATGGAAGGAATTCTAGTTCGAATATTGAAGGAGTTTACCTTCAGGGGGGGTTCAATATTAACTAAAAATGTTTTCCTTTCCTATAAGCAAGCTAAATACCCGAACGCCTAGAAGGATGCGATGGCACAATCATCAAAGTTTCTTGAAATTAATAAAATAATTTCAGATAAACAGTATGGGTTCCATGAAAGCCGCCCCAAAACCGATCTCTTAACTTATGTTGGCATGGGAATCTCATTTCTAAATTTGTACCATACGGCTAGGATTCGATGACCATCAACTGTATAAAAAGCTTTGCAAAGACCAAAAAACCAACGGTGTGCTTATCAGGAAATCATCAACGACACACTTCCCAAATCCTGGAGTCGCACGGGACTAGTATTGTCAACCCTATCCATAGTTTTGCTGATGACGCCACATTGTACTCTTCTATTTCATTCGGGATAGAATCTACCCACCTAGCTTAATTCCGATCTAGGTACAATATTTGAGTGGGGAGAAACAAATCAGGCCAAGTTTAACGATAAAAAATACAAATATGCACATTCTAGCATTAAAGAAATCACAACGAATTCTCTTTTGTGGTAGAGGACCATATGTACTCGTGGATTGTTTCTCATTTCGTCTACTTGGTATTCAAATTAGTAACAATTTAAAATGTAATGAACACATTGTTGTATTGACCAATTCAGCTTCACGAAAACCTGGGATCCTCAATAAATGCAGCAGTTGCTTTAAATCGTATCACGTTCTCCAGATATATAAGACCATTAGACCATCTATAGAGTATTGTATATGGCATTGCCATCCAGTTACTTGATAGGATTCAGCGGCGCGCAATCCAAATAATACGTAACCCAAAACTTACAAAAGATTTAGATACCCTAAGATCCATAACACCGCAGAGATGTTGCTAACTCTGCATGTTCTACAGACTAATCCGAGGAAAATATTCTGCAGAACTAAAGGAGAACTTGCCATCATTCGTTACGCAAGGAAGGGTAACAAAACGAATTTATTTATCGAACACTCAGGATGTGGAATTGGCTAAACGAAATGAAAAAAATTAATATTAAATTAAGTTTATTTCAGGAAAAAGCTAACACCTCTATTCTGTCGCTCAGTGGTGACTGACTAAAAAATAATCATAGTTAAGGCATTTGGTCTTTGTTATAAGTTTAGCCTTAATTATGACACTTTTAGTATTCTGCAGGTAGCCTTAATTTTAATTGATTTTAAAAAATGTTCTTATGTAAGACATACAAATTTGGTGGACTCATAGATAAACAGCTTGACATTTCTCGATAAATTGAAATTTCAGATTAAATGAACAATATGAAATTACCAACATTTTTGCTCATATCTCTGAAACCATACACTTTACGAAAATTTTGTGTGAACAAAAAATATTTATTTTTAACTGCTTAATTAAACGGTCTCAAAAGTATACGTTCTAATTTAAAAAAAACTAACTTTCTTCAATATCTCCCAAACTAATAAGTTTCGTGCTCGTGAACAATTTTCATTATAAGTAATTTTGTCCTATGTCGCACGATTTCGACGATAAAAGCCTAGCATTTATTAAAAACGCATCCTGTATTAGAATTTTATTCAAAATAAAGTTACCCAATATTTTAAATAGGGCTCAAAATTATGTTATTTAAAAATAAATCTTTTAAATTCAATTTGACAAGTCACCAAAAGTATTCGCAAAGTTTCCATAATACATTTTTAAGAAGGATTTACCAGAATAAAAATTAAAACTTTGGTTTCAAAAAAAAATAGTAAGTCTTATACGTTTTAACGCCAGAATCGGGATCAAACTGTTTTTAAAACATATTTTTCTAAAAGGGTTAAGCAACAAAAAAAATTTAAAAAAATATGGCTTAAACCGTTGCCACTAACTAAAATCTGATTACTGATAATATTAAATCTTAGACAATTGATACATAAACCGCTAATTAACGTAAGTTTATGTTTCCGTAATCTCCAGCGTTATAAATTGATAAGGATATTTTGACAATTAATTCCATAATAATGAATTATTTGTGGTTTTCCATTTCTTTGCTTTTCCTTTTTATATCAAAACAATTAGGCATGTATAGATGTTGGAAAAGAAAGAAATTTATTGGTAATTAAATTTATCCCACCCTCACTTGCGCAAATTTTAATTATTTCACTTTCCTCACAGCATGTTTGCTATGCTGTATAAGAAAGATAGCAGAAAATTTTCAGCAGAAATTTTTTTAATTGCTATTCACCGCTAGAGACAGCACTATAACAAAAGAAAAACTGCTTATATTTTTAGAAACCAACAAAATAATTATGAAATTTTTAAGCAAATCAAGAATTATCATCAGAATGTTTTATGAAAAATCAAAATATTTATGAAACACATGAGAAAATATATGTATAATCGTTCTGAAACGAAAAATGTTATGTATTTGTTAAAAAAAACAATTGGCGTATTTATAAAAGGACTCTCAAGATATTCTGAAATTACGATAATCATCAATATGCAAATAAATCGCCAGCGTCGGTACCACTTTCTGAATTTTTAATGCCATTTTAACGTGACAGTTTTCAGTTTTTTAACAAAAGTAACATATGTACGAGAACTATAAAGCAAATTGATGTAAGAAAAATCGCAAACCTTAAGAGTGCTGCACTAGTAAGCTAAATGAAATTTTTCTCACTGTTTCAATGAATATCGTAAATAACGCTAAAATAACACATTTATATTCCAAGAAAAGCCAAAAATACTAAATATGTTGGAATCATTTTCCGTTAAAACTAGACAAGCGATGGGACCGACATATTCAGATTATTCATTGAAATTGTTCTATAAAGGGAGCAACAACAAGTTGCAATGTATTATTGCGATATATTACTATGGAAAGTATAAGCAATCCCCATTATAGTTATTGTATTCATATGAGAAAAGTGTTAAAAAAAACACCTGTAACTATCCTGGGTCTATATTTTTATGACAGCTGGGAATTCTTGCGATTCACTTGTTTCAGCAGCTCTAGAAGAAGACGTTCTGCTTCGAACGTTTTCAAGCCGTGTCTCACGTTGTTCACCTATTTTCACATTTGTGGCTCTAATTTTCTTCGACTTTGCTGTAACCTGGCTAATTGATCTTTTCTTCGGCGGCATTTTGTAAGCAAAACTGAAAGTTAACTACAAACAAAAAATAATCATAGATTGACACATTTATAAACAGACAACATAAATAAAATAAGAATGTATATTCACTTGAAACGATATTTAAGAACTGAAAAATAGTAACTAACAATCATTTTGTTCCAATGTACCTAAGTAATCCGGAATAATGGGCATTCGGATGTACAACAATTAGTATTAATTTAGACAAAACGATTAAAAAATATGTCCACTTCGAAACGATTTGCCGCGAACTGTGTTTGAAAATGACATCACGAAAAACAAAAGATATTTTCAAACTAAAGGTATAAACAGAACCAGAGATACAGCGACAAAATACAACGCCTGCTAAATTAAAATACACATGAACCATAGGATGCTAACACAAACAATGTCGCTGGCGACGATGACATTGTCGCCAAATTTAGATAAAAGTAGAGTTGATAGAAAGATAAATGAACTATTTTAGGATTAATTTGTTATCATTTTTCTTGTTTCGTCGCTTTAACGCTGACGCGCTTGTTTTATTTACCAAAGCGACATCGCCGGCAGGCAAATGTATGATTGATTAGATAAATCATAAACTAGTGGTGAGTTAAACGGAATGATGGCGATAGTGGACAACAATGGCGTATGAAATTTTATTAATTAATTGCTTTCTGTAGTAATGTAGTCAAATATTTGGTTAAAGTATTATTTTTCTTTATTCTTAAGATTTGAATAAGCTTCACAATGTTAAGTGTCAGAAAACGGTTTAAAAATTACAAAAATTTCAGTCAATCAAGTATTTCGGTGGATCGATTCAATTGATTGATAACGCAATTCGTTTCGTACTATATATCAAAGTCAACAGTATTCCGTTCACTGGGGCGGTTCCATTCCCAATTATTTGCTGAAGATTACATTCTTTGATCCACTCTTCTTCTTAACATTTTTGCATATATTATACTCTATCGTTCAAATGGGCTCCATTCATTTTAGATAAAAGTGGAGTAACGAAACCGATCTATCGAACATAAACTCGATTAATGTAATTTTTTCGTGTGGACATCATCTTCATGCTTATGTCGTAAATTCGAGTAAATGAAGGCGTGATTATGTAACGATTACATTGCCAATCATCATCAATTTGACCTAAAATTTCAATTTGCAAAATAATTCTGGTTCGGGTAAATAAATTTTGTCATGATCAAATTTTTTCAATTTTCAGTAAAATTTGATAACGGTTGGTAATCTCTGCTTAATTTCATGATATATCTCACTCAATTAAACTCGTTCTAATAAAACCATATTTCACTCAATTTCTCGATACAAATGAATGAATTTTGTTATTTTTATTAAGTTATGTAAAGTTTATTTGTATATAAATATACCGAGTGATTTTTTAAGCTGAAACTTTCAAATATCTCGGAAAATAAGCACTATCCGAAAAAACTGTCCACTATCAAAAATTAATCATTCTGGGGGTGGACATACATTAGTGCTAAAATTAGTACCCCTCCTCCCCTTCTTGTAAGTGGTGCGGGGGGTAACTTTGAAATTAAAGTAAGAACCCCTAGGACATCATCAAAATACAACCAAAATTCTGCGTACATCAGCAATGTTCAATCAACATTCTTCGGACATCATTGTTAGAATCGGCGCTCAACGAAAATGTAATGTAATTTTTTTATTATATTTAACTAAAGAATTTAAATAAGTTAGTAATTTTTTATTATATATTAACATTAATTTTAATTCTAATTTTTTCGTTTTAAATAATTAAAAATAATTTTCTTTAATTAAATTAGCTAAAATTTTCTTTAACTCTCTAATTTTCTTTAACTTCTCTAATTCAAAATAATTAATTGCATTTCAATAGTTATACTATTTAAAATGAAGTTTTCGGGTTTTGTATTTTTTGTCAATTTTATGAGACTTAGAACTAAACATGAATTAAGTGTCTTAAAGGTGAGGAGGTAAAATTGAGGTAGAGCGTGTAATATTGATGGTGTAGTAATTAATTATTGCATAATTGCAATCGACTAGTTTTGGTTTGTGTTTTTTGCTTTCGTTTTATTTTAAAATTTATACGGTCTATCATGATTCATTTAAGCTTTGAAAAAACCACGCCCTTCACCCTGATATCTGGCCATAGACGACCGTTCAAAGCCTTTGAATGAATAATCAAAACCAAATTTTCGGTAATTGAGCTGTCGGTTACAATTAATTTAAAAAGAAGTTTTTTAAAAATTCAACATTTCACGAAAAAATTGTACCAAAGCATCTATACTCAGGGGCCCGACCCCTTAAAAATGATTACGAAACCCTGCTGATTTTGGTAGAAAATCCCGATACAGAGTTTGAAGGTATTCTGTTTAAATTCTGCTTGAGCGCCTGAAACGCCCATTCAGAACGAAGAGACAGACAAAGTGCTGTCAGACACTTTCTAAAAGAATCATCCATTCTTCGTTCAACTCTATACAAAGTCACAAGTTTAAAGTTGCTGTTAGTCCAGCTGGCTAAAATGGAAGAATCTAAATTCGATTTGAAAATAGTTTAATGGCTTATAGTTGTTATCCTCTCGAGATGGGAGTTCAATCACTATAACATGAGCTAAAGTTGCATATTTTATTCTGCGCTAGAATTCCAAATTTTTGATTTTACTTCTGTAAAAAAACAACATTGTAATATAACATGTAAATTTTCCACCTCGAGTTTTTGGCGAATACCACCATTATTCGCAACCTCAGTCATATAAACGGTTTTCTCTGTTTACTTTCTGTATCCCCTCTACAGTTGCGGCTGAATATCATGTCAAAATTAAATATTTACACATAAATTTGACGAAAATTGAAAAAGGTTTTTGTATTATTTCAAGTTCTCAGCATCTAAGAAAACCATTTAATCGGTTTTCTAAAAGAAATTTTAGGCGAATTTTCTGACTCCCGCAACGCATTAATTCGTATATTTTTATCTTCTTTAAGTGATATAATTGTAATGAGCGCAGAATAAAGATCTGAATATAAATCTATGCACATATTTCGATTTTACTTAGTTAAATTCACTAAAACGTTCCCTCATCTAAGGGAAATTTTTTCGTTTATTTGAAATCAACTTTACAATGATATAATATTATAGGGGTAAATGTAATATTATTAGGGTGTTAGGGTGCATTTCAATAGGGTACGAGTTGTCCTTTTATAGGAACGTAAGTCATCGTGGACTATATTCCAACTCTGCAACTATGTAGAGACAACCAAATGTGTCTAGTATACCTCCATGTGGTAACACCTGGGCAAAGTTTTTAAGCAACCGCTAAATACTAGAGGCGAGTGAATTACACACCAATGGAAACATTGGGCAATCCACTCTCTGATGAGACTGGCTTTAAGCTCCACAAACAAGCAACAAACAATGGGAAAAAGTAACTGATGAGAAAAATCAGCTCAATCTACAACATCAAATTGACGAACTAAAAAAAGAAATGAAGCAATTAAAGCAGCATAAAAGCCACGCTAAGCCTTTTAATGCCAACAACAGTAAATGTCAAACCGAATCTCCAATGGTACAGAACCAAAACACCAATTATAATGTTAACAAAAACGTTGAATATCAAACCGACGAGGAAGGCTTAGTTAAAGAAACAGAATGGATTCGTGCTAAGTCTAGGAAAATTAAAAAGAGACGGTTAAATGATACACCGACACCACCACAAACATTTGATCAAAATATTCAGCCTCAAAAGGTTGGGACAAACGTCAAAAAAGTTAAAAAATACCTCCTCCACTACCTATCATAGTAGATGATGTTAAAATTTATCACGCGTTCTATGACATAATTAAGTCGTGCATTTACGTAAATAGCGGAGATGCATATAGAAACATAGTGAAAACGTTGAGCGAAGGCTCATTTACCTTTCACGCGTATGACAAGAAACTTACCTCATACACGTAGCCCAGAACAAATAAAAGATGAAATATCGTCAAAACAATTTAAAATAATCAGCGTAATGAACAAAATTAGCTGGAGAAATAACAAGACCTAGACATGGTAGTACTAACATTCAGCTGTATCGAAAATATAACTAAAATTTATATGATCACTAGTCTATTGGGTTGCAAAGTGGAAATTCAACCACTTAGTAAGTCTAAACTAATTCCGAAATGCAAAATGTGTGAAGCATATGCACACACGCAAAAATATTGTGGCAAACTTCCAAGATGTGTTAAATGTGCCGAGCACCACCTAACTGGAGAATGCGACAATCCGCAAGCACATCAAAAGTGTGTACACTGTGGAAAAGGCCATTCTGTTAATTATCGAGGATATATTGTTACAAAGGAAATTCATAAAATTAATGTCCAAAGCATGAATAAAACTCAAGTGTATGGTCAGGCAAATCGATACGAGAGGCAGACAAAACAAGACAATAAGCAACCATTTGGTCGCCATCTAAGAAATAAAGGTGTTACAGATGTATAGACATCAGTCAAACATTACAAGATATTCCCATGAAACTAACAGAATTTGATGAGAGGCTACAACAATTGCTAATGGTCTTACTGGCATCAACAAGAACCACAAGCAGTCCTCGATATTGAGAATAAGGATGTGTGTCTTATTTCGGAAACACATTTTACTAAGCAATCCTACATAACATTTAAAGGCTATTGCGTATATCACACTACTCATCCAGATAATTCAGCCAGAGGAGGAAGTGCAGTCATCATAAAAAAAATATTCAACATTTGGAAGAAACAAGTATGAAAAAGAAGAAATTCAGGCCACAGTGATTTATATAAAAACCAACAACTTTCCTATTGTTGTGGCAGGATTGTGCTGTCCACCACGACATTCTATTAAAACAAACTATACTCAGAGTTATTCAAGCGTCTGGGAAAAAGGTGCATTATAGGTGGTGACTTCAATGCGAATAATACTCACTGGGATTCTAAATTAATTACAACTAAAGGAAAACTGTTGGTTGGAAAACGAACATATTGGCTAACTGACCCAGGAAAAATACCTGACCTGATCGATTTTTTATAACCAAAAATATTTCTAATAATTTTATGAAAGTCGAACAAAGCCAACCCTAAGCGAGTGTATCATCCAAAAATTGAATAATCCAGTACTAACTGTTTCATAGTACCCCTTGAACAAAGAATACTTTTGAGAGTTCCTTTAAAAACTATGGTTCAACTGGACAAAGAAGTATAAAAGTTCATTACAGATATTCAACAATCAGCATATGAAACTACTCCAGCAATCAAATCAAGGCTAAAAGGAAATAATGATCCAATAGATATTAGAAATCTCCTTAGGGATAAACGAAAATCCAGAAAAAAGTGACACTAATCTAGAGCTCCACAAGACAACAAAATACTAAACAATCTTACTCAACAATTAACAAAAGAAATTCAGAAACTAAAAAATGAGTCAGTTAGTTTCTACTTAAGTAAGTTGACGAATGACAGTAATACGGATTATTCGCTCTGGCCAATAATGCCGATTCACCCTATCAGGAAAATGGGTGGAACATGAGCAAAGACAAAAAAAGCTGAAGGATTTGCTAATCACCTTGAAAATATATGTCACACCTACATCGTCTACTGAAGTAACAAACGAAATTAAAAACAATTTAAATTTAAAGAAAGCACCAGGGTTTGATCTGATTATCGGAGAAATAATAAAGCAGCTACCGAGAAAAGGTGCGGTAAGGTTAATTAGTATCATAAACGCTGCATTCAGGTTAAAATATGTGCCAAAAATTTGGAACGTGGCTGAGGTTATCATGATTCCCAAACCAGAAAAACCGTTACATTTAATAACGTCATATAGGCCTATATCGTTGCTGCCAATAATATCTAAACTCTTTGAAAAGTTACTATTAAAAAGACTTAAACTAATAAACCTTAAACATTTGACAAGGTTTGGCACGATGGTTTAATCTACAAAATTAAATTAATCCAACCTAAACGTACAGCATAAAACTGAAATCGTATATAACGGAAAGATATTTTAGGCTCAGAAGATGAATATTCTGAGCATAAGGAAATAGGAACAAAAGTTCCACAAAGAAGTGTACTTGGGCCACTTCTGTATTTACGATATACCCGACATGTTCCAATTCCACAAAACAACACGATAGCCACTTTCGCCTATGACACAGCCTTCATGGCAGTAGGTGGTGACAACTCAGATACGACAGAGAAATTACAAAACCGCCATAGAACAAGTAGTGTAGTAATAGTGTATGCGCGTCAATTTTTATAGTATTGATTATTCGGAATGCAGTTTGAATTAGAATGAATTTTCGTACGTGATCTGTATCCCCCAACTTCACCCCATCATAATTAATTATTTCCGATTTGTTTTTTTTATTCATTAGAATCCAATTTAATTTACTCTAAATTTTTAATTTATTTTTCCAATTTCACACTCGACTGAATAAATTAGATTTTTGAAAGTCCCTGATCGAATACGTACGAGCATATTGAAATACTTGTATGTATACATACAATGTACTAAAGTTCTACAGTTAATAAAAAAAATCATTAAAACACCAAAATCGGGACCCGTCACAATACATACAATGGATACAAAATAATAAAATAGTGTTCTGTTATAAAAAATGCATTTCGCTTTACTCGCCCAAAATGAAATCGAAACAACAAAACTAATATTGAAAAAAGCTTTTACTGAAATCAAATTGATGCAAATAAAGCTTTCGACTCGACAGATAAAAACAAATAAAAAAGTTCAAAGAGAAAAGTATTGATTACTTCAAATGGGTTCGGTACACATTAATGGTGTTTATCTTTAACGGTGAGCTTTTTTATATGATGTGCTTGTTATGGATAATTGGAAATTTGCATAAATTAAAATATTCATTATTATTAAGTATTTTTGTATACCATGTTTACTCGTATATGTGAACTAATATGGTATGTCGGAATCGGGAAGGCAACATTTTTATGATTACGATAAGAATTGAGGAGATAATACAAATAAAACCAACGTTATTAAAATTAATGACTATCGTTGGTAGCAACAAAATATAAAACCCGTTTAACTGTATACTATAGATAATGGTAATAAGTTTTTGGCGACACGAACACTGGAGACAAAGGATGAGTATCCTACTGCGATAATTATCATTGTTAATTTTTCGAAAGATTAATTTTAACAACACAATTATGTATTTTTTATTTTTGCGTTATAGACAACGAAAACGAAACTACTACAATTAAACGCCCCCTGTACTGCTTCGTAAAACTATACATTTGGAGAATATGATCATTCGACTTATTTACTGCAAAAGCTCTATTTGTGGTTCTATTATGTGACCCTTCATAAATATGCATTCCTAATCATTCGCATCATATAGTCTGCAAACAAATAAACAAGTAAAAAAGTGTAAAATCAACATATTATTTGCTCAAAGTAAAATGGTTCATCAACCCAAAACAACCTAAGTAATTGCAAATAAAATTTAAAACTACCACGATATATGAAGTGTTGGATTTAGCTCAGATACAATACCAAACAATGTTGCTTAAGACTCTTTAAGCACTGCACCGCGTTAAATTTCAAAACAAAAATGCACCGAAAATATTTTGATGCAACCTGCCCAAATTTTTTTAAAATAAGCATGAAAAATCATAAAATACCAAAAAAAACAAATGGCTAACAGTAAAAATATTAACCCTAAAGGCGGTTTTATGATTGGTGTTCTTTTCTTCGTTCGTTCTGACAATTTTTTCGACCAATCATATTGCTTCAAAATGACGATTGTTTTTCTCCCACATTTTTTCACAATAGAATATTGGTCGAAAAAATTGTCAGAACGAACGAAGAAAAGAACACCAACTATAAAACCGCCTTAACAACTATTCTAAAAACAATATAAAATTTCCATTTACTCTGGGTGATAACAGAAATCACATGTGTCAAAAGCAATAAAATTCGATGTTATGGCGGAGTGAACAAAAATTTGTTAGTTTAGCGAAATTATAATAATTTGCCAAGACATTGGGCGCATTCAGGGCACCCAACAGTTGGCAACATGTTGAGTAAAATCAAAGCCAACGTTATGAAAATGTTTAGTACTACGAAATAGTGAAATCAAATTGGCGATGATTTCACTAATCATGATGCCAACAGTTGGCGGCCCTGAACGCGCCCATTGATAAATTGAATATAAGGTCAAAGTTCATTGAATATTTTCGTTGTTTAGTCAGTGCAGTCTGAGTAGGCGACTGTTAAAGTACAAACTTTAATTTTAATTCAAGATATTTAATTCATAACAAAGTAGAAGATCTGAATTTTAATTTTTAATGAATTTTGAATTTTTGATTACGTTATAAAGCAAATCATGTAGTATTCGAAACATAATCTGCTTTTCATTTTTATTTTGAAGTAAACTATTATCGAAATAATTTGCAACGCAATTTGAATGATATCACTTTTTACAATGCAACTTCTACCGAAATAAAATTTGATGTAACTCATGCTGCCTGAGTACATTTATTAAACATATTATTTGTATATGAAGTTTGCGCAGTTTAAAAAATTCACCTGATGACATTCACTTGGAGTAAAAAGACGAATATAATACTGTGGGCAAAACACAGTAAGACTTTGTCCATAATTTTAAAATTCTTGATTTATTTCTGCAAATCTATTTCGTCCCCCTCAAAGTAATCCCCCCCCCCGGCCTCAATACACTTGTGCCAACGTTTTTTCCAATCGTCGAAACAGTTGTTAAAGTCAATTTCGGGAATAGCCTCCAATGCGCATAGCGATTCACGTTTAATGTCTTCAATTGACTTAAAAAGGTTTCCTCAGAGTGGTCGTTTGAGTTTTCTGAACAGCCAGAAGTCACACGGAACTAAATCAGGCGAATACGGTGGTTGCGGAACGATATGGGTGGAATTTTTGGCGAAACAATCACGTAAAACCAATGCAGTATGAGAAGGTTCATTATCGTGGTGCAAAAACCGAGAGTTGTCGACCCATAATTCCGGCCTCTTTTTACGAATAGCTTCACGTAAACGACGCATAACACTTAAATAGTATTCCTTGTTGACAGTTTGGCCGGTCGGAAGGAATTCGGAGTGCACCACATCTCGATAATCGAAGAAATCTGTCAACATCACCTTGATTTTTAACTTGCTTTGACGTGGTTTTTCCGGCTTCGGCTCACCTCTGACACAATATTAGGCCCATAGATCGTATGTTTCCGGGCCGTACGCATAGATCCAAGACTCACCGCCAGTTATAATACGTTTCATGACATCCTGGTAGTTGGAAAGCATTGTTTTTCCAAAAATTTGAGTGATTTTGGAACCAATCCTGCTTTCACTTTTCTACCGATATTCAACGATGCAAATAAGATCTCTGACTGTTAATCGTCAATTCTCGAGCACCAATACCTTGATTTTATTAACGTGTTGATCATCAGTTGATGTTGATGGCCGTCCTAGACGTGATTTGTCGTCAACACGTTCTTGACCCTCTTTGAACAATTTGTACCAATCACAAACACTTGTTCGCGACATACAATTATCACCGAAGGCCTTTTGCAACATTCTGAACGTTTCGGCATCACAAAATTGATTCCGCACACAAAATTTAATGGAACTTCTTTGTTGAATAATTTCACTCATTGTAAAAATCGCCGAATGCACTTTTTGTACTTCAGAAAGACAAGCGTATACTAAACACTAACGATTATTTTGATGTGAACAACATAGAAAAAAAAAATGTTACGACGAACGGTTTTCCGCGCGAAATTTAAATTAAAAAGTCTTACTATTTTTTTCCCACAGTTTTTGCGATGCGTTTGCGTCGCACATCAAAAAAGATGATGTATAACCGTGAAAACGTGAATAACGATTGACAACTTACCACATCTCTTAATGGGAAGAGTAATGTATCCTATTCTCAAGAGAACATAGAGTCTAATAAAAGTCACAATAGAAAAGCTGCAGCCATCGGCCTGAAGAACTAAGGAGGAAAACCAAATATTATTTATTTATTTATAAATGATGCCTACAGTGACTACAATTGGCACAACAAAACAATTGGTAAACAAAAAAGAAATTACGGCGCATGAGCTCGACTACAAAGATTATATAAAGCTTTCTTAAATGAATTTCTCGACAAGTGATAATTGAAAGCTCCATAGTCCTTGTTGAACACCCGCGATACCCTCGGAATTGGATCAGAAAGACCGTAGGTCGTTACCGCTCGGTCGATGAATAAAACTCCGCGTTGACGCATTCGACGTTCGGGAGCGTACAAGTTGATACGTGCTAGTAACTCGATACAATCGACACGGGAATTGATGATATCACGCACAAACAGCGCGGAAGCTACGTCTCGGCGATTGTCTAGACGTTGCAGTTTCGATAGATTACATCAATTTTGGTAAGGCGGAAGAACGTAGTCCACGGCACGACTGGATGGTAATCGTCATAGCGCGAACAAAATAAACTGTTTCTGGATACTCTCAAAATGTCAGTGGTAGGAGGGTGACCAAACAGGAGATGCATACTCCAAAATGGACCGAACAAAACATACGTATAATGATGTCAAAGTTAACGGGTCACTAAAGTTCTTGCAGTATCGTTTAATGAATCCAAGCATAATGTACGACTTTGAAATAATGGCATTAACATGTCTGGTAAATGTAGCGTCAGATTCAAAGATCCCACCAAGATCCGAAATGAACTCAACCCAATCAATAGTTTCGTTGTGCAGCTGATATTGATAAAAAAACAGGCAAGCGGATACGGAAGAAAGAAATAGTATTGCATTTACTCACGTTTAAAGCCAGTAAGTTGTTAATTATCTTGTAACATTTCGCAGTCTAAGACGCTAGACACCCGTGTGAAAATCTTCATGTCATCTGCGAAGAGGAGGCAATTGGTAAACTTAAAACATTTTATAACGCCGTTATTAAATAATGAAAATAACAGTGGGCCGATATGGCTAATAATGGGGAGAAAGAATCCAGAATCCTAACAGATTGCCAACTATCTGAGAGATAAGAACGCAACCAGTCGATGGGAATGAAATCACAGTCGAGACTCTCCAACTTGCTAATAAGAATGGAGTGATCAATCACATCGAGTTTAGACTGTCAAATAGATGACCACAAAATGAGGACAAGTTAGACACGGTAGACCTACCGGGGTAAAATCCATGCTGAAAAGGAGAAATAAGTCTCTTGGTATGGAAGTGCAATACTCTGTGGACCATGGACTCGAACAGTTTGGGTAAGACAGAGAGAATGGCGATCCCAAGATAATTACTTACCTCACTTCTATTACCCGCCTTGAAAATTGGATGAATGCATGATATTTTTTAGGGATCTGGAAAAATACCACGACGAAGGCTTTCGTTAAACAAGAAGGTAACTGCAGGGGCCAGATTTGCGGCACAACGTTTGAATAGGATCGGTGGAAGACCGTCATAATCTGCTCCCTTGCTAACGTCGAGAAGGAGCAGTTGATCCAGAACCTCCTGTTCGGTAAGTTTGAAATGATCGAGTACAATGGAAATGCAAGTAGTAGGAGACCCGGTATCTGTTGGCGTAAGTAACTTGTAAACCGATGCAAAGAATTTGGCAAACAAATTGCAAATGTCGGATGGCCGACTGGCGGTGGAGGTCTAGTAAGACATATTCGACGGAAAACCAGATTCCTTATTCTTGCTGTTAATGAAGTTCCAAACTTTTTTGGGATTGGATGTCAAAACTTGCTCGATTTGCACTACGTAATTATTGAAAAGGAACCAATTAAGGGTCTTAAATTCAACAAAGAGAACAGGCTATCGTTATTCATTCTAAAATTTTAATTCTTCTTTTCTCTGAAATTAGACATAGTATAAATATGAAGAAAACGATTGAAGCTCTAAGAAAATTGAAATTACTCCAACAGTGTCGAAAGTGTCAGTCATACGGGTTATAGGCACATCCGTAACTACAGAGCCCCCAAAAGCGCCAAATCTGCAGCTAATTATCTATCTACAGAATGAAAAAAATTTAATGAAAGTCAAACAAAGTGTGAATTATGAAGAACCAACTTGCTGAACAGTGCAACGAAAACAAGGGCCAAGGAACAGCTCGTACAATTATATTCCAATTACATATCAAAAAATGTTGGACAGTATGTTCCTGTTCAAGCAGAGAAAAGACATAATCCTCTTGTAAACAAATCATTAACTTTTATGTCGATTTAATTAAGTATAGTTCTGGTGATTTTGAAAATAATTTAAATAGTTTTTATATCTATTTTCTGTAAATATTTTGAGATAAGAATGTAAAACCAAAATGACGAACAATTTGGATGATAATTAAACAACATTTTAAACCTCTTGGTCGCAAACAGGATCGGCAAGAAGCGCGATTTACCAATTCTTTGGAAAAAAATTAGAAAGGGTATTGTGCGGTTACAACCCGAACATTTTTTTGACAAATGATAAATCAAAACTATGCCCTTTTGAGTCCTGTGTTCGTTTACAATACAACAACGCGTTTTGGTTATCCAAACTTATTATGAAAATGTAGTTTCTGTAAAAAAACATTTCGTTAATTATGTGATGATTTTGTTCAATATGGACCAGGGCCTCCAGAGCCTAGAATTCGCAAAATTGTTGAAAGTTTTAAAGAAACTGGATGAGTTGCAGGTCGTAGAGGATATCGGCAGCATCGTCCAGTTCGTACTCATGAAACAGTAACAACTGAAAGTGAGAATGTTCGCGAAGAGCCAAGCATCTCTTTGAAGTGATATTCACAACAATCAGACCTGTCGTTAATCACTTTAAATCGAATTTTACACGTTGATTTACACATGCATCCTTACAAAATTCAAATAACTCAACAATTGAAGCCAATTGGCCACCAAGATCATGAGGTTTGACATCGTTAGATTATTTTCTTTGGGGTTTCTGAAAAGTAAAGTGTATAAATCAAGTACTTCAGAACAATAATCGAGCTGGAATTGAGGCCATTAAAGATGCAGTTCAATGGCCTTCATTTCAGCTCGAATGTTGTTCTTAAGATCTAGAATTGTTTATGGATCATTGCTATACACTTTACTTTTCAAAAAAACCCAATATCATCAACAATTTTGATCCTCAGAAACAGGCCTGTAATTTTATTATGTAAATTAATGGAATTTAATTTTGTGTCCAGCTAGCGACCCGCAAGTGGGTCGGCGATTGAACGTCGTAGAGGAAAGACGTGTTTTTGTCTCTCCTCTAAATAAATAAATAATTTTGTGTTTAAATCGTGTTTAATTCGTGTTTAAATTAATTAATTAACTATATAATATGTATATGTGTTCAGTAATAATAGAAATAATAATATTAATAGTAATAATTTGTGTGTTTTTAATAAGTAAAGTGAAAAGTTGTACGTATTGTGGTTATATTCATTTGTGTATGGTGCACTTGCGTTGGTGAAGAATATGTTAACAATTTCGTTTATATGTGTTTTGATACCGTTGTTTGAATGCATCATACACAGTGTATATAAATTTTCAATATGTAGGACTTTTTTGATTCCAAAGAATGCGCAAGTTAAGTGCTTTTTCATTTTTTTTAAATTTTATTGTTTAATACATATGTTATTATTACATAGTAAAGTAATACATAAATTTATTCAAATTACGATGTGTATGCGCGCGTGTATGTGTACGAATTGTGATACTGTGTGAATTGTATAAGTATTCCCAAATATTTTTTTGTTTGTTTTAAAGTAGTAAATGTTAGTATTAAAATTTCCAGATCATTTTTGTCATGTTGAATGAACAAATTTTTGTGTCATATATGGTATATATATGTGTGGGTGTATGTATATGTATGAAGATGTTTGTGTATGGATGTATATATATAAACATATAAATATAAATATGTATGTATATATGTATATAGTAGAATTCGTAGTATAATTCGTTTATAAGAAACCCTTCTTATAATGAACATTCGGTTAATATGAACGATTTTTAGTCCCTTCATTTACATAAGCAGTTTTTCTACTTTCCACTACAAATAATATACTTCGTTTATGAACTTATAATAAACGATAAATATGTCCCTACGTTGCTCTTTTAATTATTTTGTGTCTATTCATTCATAATTATTTGGGGAGAATGAACACATGTTTAAAATGAACAAAAATATTTATCCGGTGGCTGTTCATTATAAACGAATTGTGTAAATTATTTTCGATAATTATATTGGATGAACTATACGAAGACATTTCAAAGTGATTTTTTCCGACAATTTTTTACACATGCATAGAAATTTATTGATGATCCCAAGCTCATGTGAATTGTGTGAGCGTGAATGGTGTTTTGAGGCCAGAAACTGGTCTTAATTTATTACACGTGTGGATTCACCCAATGTAATTTAAATTGGAAATTGGGTATAGATTTTCGCCGTCAATTGTTAGTGGTGGGAGGGGGGATTGATTTGGTTGGATGAATTGTGGCTCAATTAGATAGACCAGTTGGTAGTGGGTGGCGGTCGCGCTTATCAGTGTATGTATTTACAATACATACATATTTACAATAATGTGTGTGTTGTGGGTATATACATTGATGAGTGTGATTGTTATTTATTGTTGGCTGGTTTGTTTGATTGAGTTATGGTTTGTTTAATTAGATTGATTTTCTCTCTTGTTATTGGTGGTGCGCGGTGGGAGTTTGTACTTGATTTCTAATTTCGAATAATACAAATAAAACATATTTTTTGTAGACTAATTTAAAGAGGTGCAACTTTATATATGTTACGGCATGGCAAAGGGAAAATGGTTTTAATTTTTATTTTCGTTTGTAATGACTAAATCTTTAATGTGATATCCCTCGTACTATGTTTTTAGATTGCTTACTGCTGGCCTTACTTTCTATGAAAGAATTAATCTGGCTCAACAACATCTCCCGAAACTGGTTTGCAATTGCATGGGAACATGAGACACGAATATCAATTGATTTGAGTTCTAAACCCTATACAACGACTTGCTCATGCACTATCATGTAAGGAGCCTTCCGCATGTTTCTTTTGATTTTTTTTTTTTTTTTGAATAACTGAGATGTGCGGAATTCTCTCAGTAATCTGTTGCTAGACAGTATACTGCGGAAGACGCATAAAACAATTTTTGAGTAGGAATTGGGCTAAATTGGAATTCTAACAAATTTTAGTTTTGGGGAAGCGGGACTTGACTGGACCACCTCTAGTGGGTTAAAGCCAGGTTTGGTTTGGCTATGGTGAACGAAGATTCGAGCATAATTAGTTAAAAATTTCCTAGCACGGCCGAACTCCAGAAAAATACAGTTTTAATCCCCACCCAATTCTGAATACCTGATTTGATATTTTTTTGTTTTGTTTTGTTTGGGATATGGCTACAAGTTCCATTCAGAATGGTCGGATTGTAGAACTACATCAAAAAGACACGTTATAATCCCAATACAAGCTGATCGTTTTATTGGAATCCTAGACCAGCTCTGCAAAGTAATTTGAAAGGTTATCGGTTGGGAGACGGCGGATCCATTCATTAAACCTGATTTCAAAATTTCGTCGAATTCGGCTTTGCACACTGAATTTCACCATCATTTGTTGAGAGATGGCCTAGTTCCATTGCATTATGTTAGAGTGCCAATCCAATTCTGCACATATTTGACAGTAATTGTTTGAGGAACGGTAAAGCTCCATTGTGCATGCTATATTATGTCCTGTGTAGTATAATCATATTAGGTGATTAAACGAATTCTTTGGTGACCAAAATTATTAAAACATACGAAATTTTTGCGAATTCTAAATTTATTTAGGATATTTTAATGAATGGATATTTTAAGGGATATTTGAATGCAATCCGGTAGTTAATCTAGTTAATCTGGCATTGATTAACATTGATAGTTTCCCAAGAACCATTGCCTTTGGAATGCCTCACATATTTTTTGCAACTTTTTTTTTTTTTTTGCTATTTCGTGTTCGCCCAATTCAATGGTTAAATACTAATGAATTTTCGAGTTATTTTGAATATAGTTCAAATAACTTTGGTTTCAGGAAATTCTACTGTAAGTTGCGGAGTTGCAGAATGATTAAATTAATAAATGTTTCAATTATTTAGGAAGCCGGAAAATATGAATTTAGAATTAAATTTCAGGAAATTTACAGATGCTTGTGAATTAATGCTTCATTGTAATTGCTGATTGTGTAGTTTAGAATTGTGTTGTCATTTTATTACTAACGACTTTACATAGGTGTCTGTAACGGGTCGAGGCAACCAATTTTGGTTAGGAAGCCGAAAAGTATTAATAGAATTAAATTTCAGGAAAATTCCAGATGCATGTGAAATAATAATATTTTTTCTTAGGTTGCCGTTTTAAAGAAGCAATTGTTGAAGACCAATACCATCGTTATTCATTAACCTATTAAGCCTTTATCCTTCATCTAGTAGATTAGAATTGTGTTGTCTTTGTGTTACTAACTATCGGCTATACCTAGGTGTCTGTAACCGGGCCGATTCTGTCCCACTTAACTAACCTATCCAATCCTTCGGTTTTGTTATGTGTAAAAAAGGGTGTACGGTGGACCCGGCGTCATCCGGGAACTCAAGCCTAAGAACTTGGTCGTACATTCAAAATCAATCAATCAATCAATCAATCAGCTAGCGACCCGCAAGTAATTTTATATGGCCTGTACTTTTAAATACAAATTTGGTTCAATTCAGTCCGCCAAAACATTATTATTTTTTGTTTATTACAACTCCTTTACACGTCATCAAGTAATTTATTTTTCATTAGTTATACTCCCGTTTGGAGGGTTCTAGCCCTTTGGCTAGTCCCCTTTAAAATTTTATTATACTTTAGTCGATCCAGATTGTATCTAGTAGAAAGTGGTTTCCACCCAATATACGACGTATCTCTGTATTTTGATGTACACTAACACATTGCATGTATTTTCTCGCGTGTTTGTGTATTTCTTCACTGATCATCCATCTTTAGTTCCTATGGAGGTTGTCATTTCTTATGTACAATACAACAGTGCATTAATTATTCCACTTGGGACTTTGCATTGGAATGATTGGATGATATTGAGAATCGTTTTCTTTGAAAAAACTCAGAGCTGAATACCGGAAATTCAGGCAATATATTTAGGCAATAATATTTTGCCAAATTTGCTTAGGGAATTTGCTGAGAATCCAGTTCTACTGGTATCCAGCTGACCTTTTTGTTGAGGAAGTTTACGTGAACAGATTTTGCAGAGGCGAATAAACGCTCTTCATCAAGGTACCGACAGTATTAGTAGCTCTTTGCAATTTGCTTGTGGATTATTCTATGCTGTCAGCGACTTCCGCAAACGTTGCTATGTTTGTCTTCTCTATTTTTCACAAGTCCGAAGTATATAGCATTTATATATGTTACGGTAAAAGTCCGAAATCGGTAAATGTCCGAAAAATTTGGAAAAAACTTTTATATTGCTTCGAAATTTATGAAATGAGAGCCATATATTCCCGAAATAGTTACCCTTCGTCCCACGGAGTATTGCAAATAGTAGAGGTGGAATATCAGAGACTAACGGCTTTACTAACGCTATCATGCTTATCTCTTTGATTAGGAATAACTGAAACTTCGGAGATGTAGAGGAGAAGGTCAACTAACATTTCGTAACTATCGGACCTCTTAACAACCGATTTTTAATCGAGTAAACGAATTTAAAAAATTCAAAATTCCGGACATTTACCGATTTCGGGCTTTAACCGTAACATATATAATTAATGTGCATATTACAAATTATAATTTAGTGCAAAAGGGATTTGGAATTCAATTGTTTTAATAAAAATTTAATTGTTTTAATGTTAATCAAAAATAAAACTATAAATGAAAGTATATACACAGAGAACACGTAATTATAAAACTAAAAAATTAAGGCGTGAATTTTATTGTGACCAACACCCAACATTCTTTTACCACAAATGTATACATAGATCTCGAATACACCACACTTAATTTCTAAAGCGAAAAATTAAACCTACCGGACATTTGGTAAAATTGTCTAGTATAATCCATTATTCCCGCTTAAATTTCAGAAAACCAATCTCTAAATTTATTTGAACCTTTCAATTCTTTGTCGTTTTTACATGTAAACTTTTCAACATCATTGCAAACATTGAAAAATCTCCCTTGTTGGTACCATTTACGATACCCAGATTTCCATCAAATGTCGCAAGGATCTCCAAATTAATGAAACAAGATGAAGTATGAAGTTTCATTCCGAATAGTCAATCCGCATCAACTGTAGAGATGAAAAGTATTTTTTTTTATCAAAATTCTTCATTTTCGGTAAAATTTAATTCAAATGATCTGAACTTGTAAAATATAAATACGAGTATAAATAAAAAAGAATGAATATAAATAGGGCTTTCCAATAGGAATGATATGATTTTTAAATGACGTTTCGGCCATTTGTAATATGTCATGATCTGTTATATTTTGTTTCATTGTATTCAGTAATGTTTACAATTTCATCATGGTGAAATATACGCAAGAACAACGTTTACAAATTATTCAGTTTTATTATCAAAATAATCGTTCTTCAATTGCAACTTTTCGTGCGCTTTTGCCATTTTATAGTCGTAATAATCGTACAAGTGTGCTCGCTATTCGTCGAATTGTTGAAAATTTTGAGCGTACATTTTCTTTACAAAATGTTGAAGTGCCAATAAGACGAAGATTCGCTCGAAGTAATGCAAATATTGCTGCCGTTCAGACAAGTGTTGTTGAAGACCGCAATTTGTCGATTCCAAGACGTTCTCAAGAATTGGAACTGTCTCAAACCACAACCTGGCGGATTTAAAGAAAGGATTTGCGTTTGCATCCGTATAAAATTGTTCTCACTCAAGAACTGAAGCTATTGAACCACCGTAAACGTCGTGAATTTGCTGATTTTGCCTTGGAACAACTTGAAAACGATAAAGATTCTTTTAAGAAAATCATCTTCTCCGATGAGGCTCACTTTCATCTGAGTAGTGCGGTAAATAAACAAAGCTGTCGATTCTGGTGCGAAGAAAATCCACAAATTATTCATGAAAAACCATTACATTCACCTAAATTGACAGTTTGGTGTGGTTTTTGGTCTGGTGGAATCATCGGTCCGTATTTTTTTCGAAATGAAGCTGGTAACACCGTTACTGTCAATGGAGATCGGTATAGATCGATGATAACCATTTTTTTATGGTCGAAATTGGAAGAAGTTGATCTTCACAACATTTGGTTCCAACAACACGGGGCTACGTGCCACACAGCAAGTGCAACAATTGAATTATTGCGAGAAAAGTTTGGAGATTCGATTATTTCAAGAAATTGTGATATTGAATGGCCTCCAAGAAGTTGTGATTTAACACCATTAGACTATTTCTTGTGGGGTTATTTGAAGGCATTGGTCTTTAGCAATAAACCAAACTCTCTTCAAGCTTTACAAGTCAATATTGAACGTCCTATTCATGACATACGACTTGATTTAGTGGAAAAAGTGCTCGAAAATTGGGTTCATCGAATTCGTTGCTGCAGAAGAAGTTGTGGAGGCCATTTGAATGAAGTTTTATTCAGAACTTAATTGTATCGATTGTATTTCACATTAAATAAAAAACATTTCAATTTCTTTAACAATTAGTGTCTTTTTTTTTAAAGAAATCATATCATTCTTATTGGAAAACCCTATACTTTTCAAAATATTTGCAAAAACGAACTCCTATGGGAGCTGCCATTTCCGGTGTTCCGATTTCGACCAAAACTCACTGCGATCTCCACAAAAAAATAATTACGAAGTATTATCCTGACCACTCAATTCGTCTGTTCTGTACATCGTCTGAATTTTTGTTTGAAAACAGTTTTTGCGAAAAAATCGTCATTTCCGCTTGAATTTTGGAAAACAGATCTAGACCGGTATTGTTGCAAAATTAATTTAGAATTTTTTAGTTGATAATCGTTTTTCTCGTAAATTGATATACTTTCCACATTTTTTTCAAAAAACGAAACAGCTCCTGTGGAAACTACGACTTTCGATGGACCGATTGCGGTCAGAAATCACTGGGCTTATTTTACTACGAAAATGAAAGTAAAAGACTTTTTAAACACCCTGTTTCACAAAGTTTGTATATTGAATGTATCCTACTATTAGTTAAAAACGAAAGACATCAATCTCTCCACATTACAAGAAGCGACGAACCTGATATTACAAACACAATGAAAATGTAATTTATTCAAAATGGCATCAATTACTGCTCACAGCGTTCTATAAATGATTGAATATTCCATTTTGATCGAGCAATAAGCTGTTCTTTAGGTTTGAGCGCTCTATAGCAAGGCAAGGAGTTGGTGAAAATTCGAATGCCAAATACCGTGGATATAAACAAACACGAAAAAAGCTAATTAAATTATATTAAAAAAATAAAATGACTTATTAATCAGCATGTTTTACAAAATGTGAGTGAAACCTTTTTTTCATATGTATATATATATCGAGTAGTGGGAACATATGGAAAATTTAACAGTGTGCTATAAATGATTGAATATTGTATTGTCATTGGGAACTGATCTATCCTGAAAGATTGAGCACTCAAGCTAGCGCTAGCTACAAAAAAAATAGGCAAGAAAGCGAAGCGAGTTACGTAAAACGTAGTAAATTACTTCAAAATAATCTTATATTTCCGTAGCTTTTGTGTCCGGATGAACCTGATATTACATACATAATGGAAAAGCAATTTGCTCACAGCGTACTATATATTTAAGTGATTAAATATTGCATTTCCATCGAGTACAAAGTTGTTCTGTAATTTTGAACAATCTAGCAAGTGAAGAAGTTGGGGTGGGCAGACAAACAAATATGAAAGCGAGTTAAGTAAGAATTAATCTATCACATTGCGAGGCATATCAAGAACTTTTTGATTAGACGAAAGAACTTTAATATAGACCATTACGTGTTTAGAAGTTTGTTCCAACGTTGCATATCCTCATAGACAATTTTTTTAGACGACTTTCAGATTTTGAGTCATTAAATAACCGCTTAGTTAATAATACGATACAATATCAAACAAACAGATACTCAATATCACGTGAAATAGTTGTGAATTACAAGTCGATCAATTTTTAATTTCTTCAGAAGAAAATGAAACAGAATATCTGTGTTTGTTCTGATATGAAATTTATGTAAGTTAATCTGTGACAGCAAGTTAGAAGACATAATCCGATTTTCAACAATAAACATCAGACATGATATTAAATTTTTTATCAGGACAGCTTCGTTATCACATTAGCATATCACATTGAAATTCTTGTATGATTAATAAAAATTATTGTTTAAATTTATTACTAAATAATATTGTATTATTTGGCCCGCGTGTATGTGAAGTTGAACATCGCAGTTTTAGACGAAAACGAATTGAATAGAATCAATCTATCAGTTCGGTTTCGTTTCAGTTCGTCTATATAATTGTTCTAATACATTTCCATGCATTCAAAACTTGTTTCGGTCCGTTTCGTTTTCGGCGATATAACTAGGCCTTAATACATTTTCGGAATTTATTGAAGTTTTATGTGATTGAAAATGGCTTTTGGAAAGAATGGTAGTACGATATCTAACCTAATAAAGAAAACACTATTAAAACAATTTACTTCCTCTTTTCAAAAATGTAACCGATTTTTCGATAAGCCTCGTTAAAATGCCAAGGACACCTTGACTGCTGTCTGAATTCCGGTGGTGTTTCGACAGCTATTTTTATGGTTATCAGGTTATAGTCATAATTTCCAATTCCAGCCTGGACATGTGCTTTTATGGAATGAAGGATTGTTGAGTGGTAGTAGTATTATAAGGGTAATCAAATATTAAACGATTGTCCAAATTGACATGTTTTCTATTTTCTCCTAACCAAATTTTAGTGATTGTAAAAAATCTTAGTTTTTGTACAAATTGTTTTCTGATTTTGTGATTATAATCGCATTTCTTAATTAAAAAATAATAAATAAATGATTAATAAATTTACATTTAGTTTTAATTTGGTGCAGGGCGGAGTTTTAGACTGTTCTAGCTCCTTGTAACTGTCACAGCTGCTGCATCCAATGCGCGATCCTTCAAGTAAAGGTTGATAGCTGCATTAAATTTGTGCATTTTATAGTCCAACGAAAGTTCGAAACCATTTAGTGAATTCTACTTCTTAATTCGCACTTGACTTCCTTAATTCGAGGTTTCGGCAATTTCTCCAAAAGCCTATGCACATTGGCTCCACCATATGGTACCACCATTCGCTTTAGGTCGGAAGGCCTGGACGTTCGTTGCCTTTCGTATCGAAATCGTATCGAAAAATCATAACCCTAAATTTTATCACAAATGCCAGAGAAATGGTTTAAATTTAAAAGATAAATTGTTAATTTATGAAATATTTCGTATCTTCAATTTCAATTTTTTACGAGCTAGTTGTACAGATCTAGAATTATATAGTTTTGGTTGGAAAAGCTTATGGTTATTATGCAATCGACAAAATCCGTTGGACAAATTTCAATAAAGTTAGTTTGCGCAACATCGCGAGTTGCTCCATTAAAGAAATTCAAATAAATTCCACGTTTTGTTCAGCTGAGTTTCACAGATACAGGAAATTTCATCTTATTGGGACTTGTTCCAATCGAAATGAAACCATCGGATTTCGTTTTCAGGTATTATGCCTCAGAGCTTTTCGGAGATATTTAGTCGAATGGTTCACAATTTGTTAATTCAAATTGATAATATTGTCCGACATCTCCAAATAATTTATTTAATTTAAACAAAAATTATATTAAAAAACAATTCAAACAAAAAACTTAAAAACAATAAACAATATAAATTAAATTCTAATTTAACAGTTAAAAATTTTAAAAATAATTCTTCGGGATATTTTTCTAGTTGTCCTTTGATAAATTAAAGTCAAATAGGTCGTCGACGATGTTGAAAGATTTAGACGACCTGATCTATTAATGGGGTTATTTTGTCCATAGTTTGTGGAGTGGTGTTCAAGTGCTAAAAACTTATTGTTTCGAAATGTTCTACAAGGTACATGAATTGAAATATTTTCCAAAATGTAAGCTGAATCAATGTGATCTAAACTGATATTCTAAACTCTAAAATTGTAATTGGTGAGTTTATTTGGATTTATAAGTTTTTAAACTTCAATATATTGTTCCAGGTGATATTTATAAATAATTTTAAGGCCAAACTTTTTTGTAGAAAAATATTTTTCAAAAACTGGTAAATAACTGCATTGAAATAAGATGGTTCTTTAAATCCAAAACCAACCAGTGGTTAAAGCTTTGGAGTTTGGATCGGGAGGTACCGGGTTCGAATCCCGATAGGGGCAGGATACATAGAGTATTTTCATCAACAGATTACTATCTGTGATGAAATGGAACACATCTATGACCCCCTGTCGGAGTGCAAAACTCATGGGCCGACCCATCTTCCATGCCAGTATAGGCTGGCATGGAGCTATGCAATGTGCAGATAGTAATAAAATTGGACCTATTACCGTACGTCCTCGAATTGGCTGACACTGGCGTAAAACTAAGGACGGAAAAAGAAACCCGCGAAAGAGTTGGGAGAGCCTTGGACCAGAACAGATTGCAGGGATAATAAAAAAACATATAAAGAAACTTAAATTTATTGTCTAGCAATATCAAACCTAAATCTCCTTTAGAAAATTTCTCAGCTATAATGGATCACAATCCCTATTCAGTAATTTAAGACTTAAGATTTTGGATCACAAACTGTCGAAACCTCTATCGAAATTAGTCGGCTTTTCTACAAATGAACTGCTTGTGCTTCTTCAAAATTTTTTGACGATTTGTCATCTGCAGCATGTAGAATATCTACCTCAATTTGTCAGTCGAAGGGGACTGTGTTTCAACATTAACAAAATGCGACAAATTTTTTAGGCAGCAAAATCGAATTGAAAGAATTAATAAAAAAATTTCTAATATTGCTTCATCAAAGTATAGGGTTATCCAATTCGAGGTTGATAAAGTAGAAATCTGTATACCGACATCTGTCAAAGATAAACGTCAAGTACGCTGTCATTTATTTAGATGACATTCTGCCATTTAAGAATATGGAGCATTTAACAATCGACCAACGCGTTAAAATTAGGTGTTGGAAAAACAGGCCGTCGATGCTGATTTTTCGAACAAAATTTTCTTCAGTGATGAAGCTCATTTTTCGCTTGGTGGATACGTTGATCCTGTGATTTAACGCCTTTGGATTTCTTTTTGTGGGGCTACGCGAAAGATCGTGTTTACGCAAACAATAACTCTTGACGAATTGAAAACTAATATTCGTAAGGTAATGGCCGAGATACCGCCCGAAATGTGCCGAAAAGTCATTGAAAATTACCGCAAAAGAATCAAGGCCTGTAAGAAGTCCCTTGGAGGACATTTGAATGATATCTTCTTTAACTAAAAATGGCAAGGATCAATCTGTAAAATGAAATAAAAATTACAATACATTCCGAATATTTCCGTGTGTTTTTTTTTAAGTTTACTTTATCAAGCTTGAATTGGATAACCCAAAATTTTCAAATTGTATTCATTACTTAAACCTATAATCTCATTTGCGTTAAAAGTGCAGTAAAAACTGCAAATGTAATTTTTAAACGAACTTTTTTAAGGGCATCTATACCAGTACCTATATACAGCGCGAGTTTTTTAATAAATGCCAGGCTTTTATCCTAAAAACGGTGCAAGATAGAAAGAAATTACTAATAATAAAAATTGTTCAGTATCGAGGTTGATTTGTGTGTGATAGTGGTGATCTTGAATGACCTTGGAACTCATTAGTTTAGGAGAAATTGACGAAAGCTAGTTTTTTTTATATTAGAACCTATGCTTCTTGCATGCCTTTTTTTATTTAGCAGTTAAAAATAAATAAATCCTTTTTGTTCATAATTTTTCCTAGAGTGCATGGTTTCAGAGATATAAGCAAAATTGATCTGCATTATGCAAAACAATCTTCTCTAAGTTTGAACACGGTTTCGTTGTAACGACAAATAAAAATAAATAAAATCAATTCCTATCAATGAGACTTCGTGAGCCTCAAAAAGAAATTGATGTACATATGGTAGCTGCAGTATAACAGGACCCACACATACCAACTCGAAATATTACACGAGGCTGTAGGAATATCGCAAACAAATTGTTCTCGCGTTTTGAGAGTAAATAAGTTCCATGCATAACTACATGAATTATCAGTAAATGGTGTTATGAACATTTGAATTTATTTAGTTAACTTAGAGTAACTTAAAGAAAATCTAAGTTTTTGTGTGCGTGTGTGGTGTCGTGCAGACTAAATGTTGAGTCGACTTTGTAGCCCGAAATCGGTCTTCCGGCAAAAAAACATTTAACCGGAAATGACGATTTTTGACAAAGAAAAACAGTTTTTCAACAATAATTCGGCCCTGTACAGCCTAGAGGGATTGATTGATCGAGACAAAGCCTCATACTGTTTTCCATAAATTAGGAGATTCAGCTTTTTCTATAAATTGGGAGATCCCAGTAAATTTTGATCTAAATAGGACCACCAGAAATGACAACGACCATAAGAGCCTTTTCGTTTTTGCAAATATTTTTAAAAATATAGCGTTTACGAGAAAAACAACCATAAACTAAACGATTCTAATTAAAATTTACAACATCCCGTTACAGATCAGTTTTCCAAAAGTTAAGCGGAAATGACGATTTTTTGTTTTCAAAAACTTTTTTCAATAAAGCTTTGACCCCTGTACAGCTCATTCGGATTGACTGATCGGGATGAAACTTCTTACTTAAGATTTTTCCATAAATTGGGAGAACACAGTGATGTTTGGCCTAGATCGATCGACCGGAAGTGGCCACTTCCATATGAGCCTTTTCATTGTATGCAAATATTTTCAAAAGTATATAGCATTTAGGAAAAGCTATTTTAATCGCTAAATCGTAAATTAAATTTCAAATAAAATTAGTTCAGATCATATTTTCAATTTTACCGGAAATGGCGAGTAGTAATGGCAGGGGGTACGTTTAGTATTATCAATTTCAACACAATAGAGAGGTAGATGTTTTTCATAAAAATTTAGCTTCTACCCTAAATTTTTGGCTTAAAACTTTTTATTTTCTCAGGAGAGTATTTGTGTGTCGTTAAACACGATCAAATAATTGTTTGTATTGTCATTAATTTCGGTTGTGTTGTTGACTAAAAAAGAATAATAAAAAAATTTAATTAATTAATTAATTTATTTTATTAAAATCATATTGCAAGGGAATTTCTGTATTTTATTAAATTTGGTTGTGGTGTTCAGCTTTAAATCATTTTTGTTGTCAATGATCATAATTTTAACTATAATGATGTTTGACTTTAGAACTTTGGATTGCCGAGAACTATTTAAAATTTAAATCTTGGAATATATACTGCTGTACTTAGTTAATTTTTGTTTATTTTAAATCCGGGTCATTTCTTTAATTTATTTCAATTTTAGTTTTTGGGAGAAAATAATAAATATATTTACGATTTAGGTAGACACGAAAATGGTGGTGTTTGGTCTAAATTAGTGAAACAATACTTAAAATTTATTATTATTGCGGTGGTTCGTTTCGTTGATTAATTCTAAATTTAACTTGTTTTGTTATGAGTTCATTGTTAATTGAATTCTTAAATTAACAGGTTGTCTTAAATATTCATTATATTAATATTTAGGTATTAAGAATTATTTTAATGCTGTATTAATTCTCATTCAAAATTTATTAATTTACAGATTCCCGACTGACCGTCTTACTTAGTGTGTGATGGGAAGTTACGATGGTTTACACTTTGTTCTATAGGTAGAATGGAATAAGGTCTGACTGAATTGATATATTGTTCCTATAAAGAATAAACGAGCTGAACGAGCTAATCTTGAAATAAATATTGTACTGTTTCAGGATTGGTTGTTTAGCTCATTTATTTAATAAATTTAAATTAAATTTCCCGTTTTGTAAATAAATACTAACTTTTTGTTTTATTAGGTGTCTGTAACCGGGCCTTGTCTATCATAACTAACTCTCCTATCCTATCTTTCGGTTTTGTTATTTTGTTAGGTGTAAAATGTGTGCACGGTAGAGTCCGGCCTTCCGAGAGATATTGGGTTATAATGGAACAATGAAGTTCCGGTTGAATAAAGTTTTCTAAACTGCCATAACAGCAGTGTTACCAATTATAAATGGTACTGTTCAGTGCTATTTTTTGGGGTATTAAATAATATTTTTCAATCAATGATCAATATTGTTGCAACTTTCAGTAGTAGCATTTTTAGTTTGACTTAATTTCAGAAGTTGGGAAAAATTAAATTAATACATTTAGTATCTTTTAGGAAGCCAAAAAGTATTAATAGAAAATCAAATTTTAGAAAAAATATTGATGCATGTGATCAAATTTCACATGCAAGAAACATTCGAAAGCTATTTCAACTTCTAACTTTAAATGATTACACAATTTGAATTTATATAGAGCCTGAGTTTCTAGGATGCAGTTTCTTCATTTCAATTTAAACTGTGACTGTGTTTGGATTAACAATTGTCAAATATTTATCAAAGTAATACTTTACTAATATTGACTAGTTAGGTCTCTGTAACCGGGTCCAGTCTATCATATTTAACAACCTTTCCTATCCCTTTATCTTGTTATAAGTAAGAGGGAGTTCGGTAGGCCCGACGTATCCGGGGTCCCTGCTTAGTCTTCACCGTACATTCTAATCAATGAATCAATCAAAATAAATTTTAAATGTAAACTCAAGCAATATAAAAACTTCTCGTCGATGTATTTTATGTAATTTCTTTATTATGAACTATTTGACAAAAACATCAAACTTTTAATTTAAAATATATCACCCTTGGCGATCAGGGATTACTCATCCTTTATGAGTAATCTACTATCATAAAAATTAAGGTCATAATTAAGGACAAATGTTCATAGAGTAAGTTTTTTTATCATGTGCCATATGATTATGAAGGTGTGTTTTGTGGTTTGTTATTTGTAAATTATTTCTGCTACATCAGCAAATAATTGAATTGTGCCTTTACGTCAAGTTCGAAAATATCGTTAATATACATCAAGAGAACCGAAATGGAGTGTTGAGGCATTTTATGCTGGTCAGTTTAGACATGTGTGCGCGATCTACCCTAAAGCTTGCTATTAGTTTGTTTATATCATCATTACATGATAACACAACAGCTGACTATATAGATAGTCAATGATACACCATACACGTTATATTCTTATATATTTAATTTTTTTTTTTTATTTTTATTATTAATATTTGATTACAGTCTTTTTTACAACTTAAGAATTACAATTATTATAGAGATCAGTTTTCAGAAACTATACGAGTACAACTATGGTAATATTTATTAATGGGCAAATCTGTTTTTTTTTGTTTATTATTTATGTTTGAAAATTTATTATACAATGCGATAATTAGGAAAAACGAATTGAAAAACCTAATATTTGAGACTTGACCTAACTCTTATGCTAAGACAATACAAGCAAATAAATAATTATAATTAGTTAGTATAATACTTGTTAAGACTGACAATGTGTTCAGCTTATATATTAAATTCAGGGGGAAAAACCACTTAAAAGTGAGTTAGTATGATGTCTGCAACTGAATTCAAAACGTGTATTTATGTGATTTAAGTAATCATTAATAGGTGAAACATTAGACATGATATGGAGGCGCCGATTTGAGAAATATCGAGGTTTACCGTGTATAATTTTTAGGCACTTGTTTTGTATTATTTATAATTTTTGCGATGAGAATTGGCACAGAAACTCCAGGCCGGAAAACCATAATAGTAGGTCGTATTACTGACGCATACAATAGTAATTTACTCTTCTTAGATAAGTTTGATCTTCTATTGATTAGTGAATAAAGCATCTTGATTATTCGCTGTGATTTTTCAATAACCATTGATGGGTGGTGGAGTGTTCATCCCGAAATCCAAATTGTTCTTTTGGGAGGATATTATTTGATACAATGAACTGATTTAATCTTTTGTTAGGGCTGCTCCTATCCAGATTGAGGAACTGGTATTACACGGGCTATTTTCCATTTGTTAGGAAGGTAGGAGAGCCTGTAAGACGAATTGAAAAGTTGGCTCAAAAATATAGGGTTTTCCAATAGGAATGATATGATTTTTAAGTGACGTTTCGGCCATTTGTAATAAATTATCTGTCATTTTTTGTTTCATTGTATTCAGTGAATTCATCAAAAACCATTACATTCACCTAAATTGACAGTTTGGTGTGGTTTTCGGTCTGGTGGAATCATCGGTTCGTATTTTTTCCGAAGTGAAGCTGGTAACACCGTTACTGTCAATAGAGATCGGTATAGATCGACGATAACCAACTTTTTATGGCCGAAATTGGAAGAAGTTGATCTTGACAACATTTGGTTTCAACAAGACGGGGCTACGTGCCACACAGCAAGTGCAACAATTGAATTATTGCGAGAAAACTTTGGATCATATCACTCTTATTGGAAAACCCTATACTATGGCTTTACGAGAAAGATTTTTAATTCATCGATTGTTTAAGTTATCTGCCCCGGGTGCTTTATTTGTTTTCAGTTTCCGGATATAATTTAGAAGTTCACTGGGTTTTTTATCATCAAACCATTCAATTTATTAAAACCATTCGAGAATTTATTATCAAAATAACTTTTAGTGTCCGTGATATTTTTTTGGTAAGCACCACAGTCAGTGATATTTTTTTGGTAAGCTTCAAAGTTATCAGCGAAGCAATTGCATTTCTCTTGGTTTGTGAGTATAGGTTTATCATTATGATAAAGTGTAGATAAACGCCGTGTTCGTTTCCTCAGAACCTTGGATAGACTCCACATCTTGTTAGTGTTATTATTCTTATTGATATCAGCTAACATTCTTTGAAATCTAAGATTCCTAATATATTGAAATTCATCCCTGATTTTTTCGTTAATTACTTTAATGATTGCTTTAAGGTACGTATTACGAGTTCTTAGAAATTGCCGACGCCACACGTTGCGTACTTTTATTAACATTTTATTTTAATCAGGGATAGTTAAGGGTTGTGCATCTTTATTTTTATTAGTAAAGTTAGGAATGGCTACGCCTTTGGCTTTAAATATAACATTATTGAAAAATTCAATAAGTTCTTCTATTTGTTCCCGACATTGTATATTCAGAATTGGTGACTTTGATGTTAAATCAATATTATTGTTGATATGATATCTAAACAAAGACCAATCAGCTAGCTGGTAATTAGGTTTACTGAATGTTTTATTGATTTGAATATCACCATAATTCATGTCGAATAAAACAGGAAACTGTTCCGAGCTAAGTTCATATTTAGTTTTCAAATCGGATATAATGCTGTTATTGTTTGTTAATAAAAAATCTAGTACGGAGCCGTATTTTGAATTAGGAGAAAAGTAAGTGGGTTCCGTAGGGTTTTCAATTACAAAATTACTATTAACTAATTCGTTATATAAGACTATTCCGGCTCTATTATTTTTAAAGTTATCCCAAAGCCTAAGTTTGGCATTAAAGTCTCCACAGATCAGATACGATGAGTTAGAATTAGTATCACTAGCAAAATCTTTTAAGATCGTATTAGAAGTTCCACCGGGGAAATAAGCAGCTACAATTACAACTTCACCAAATGAAGTAACAATAGTAATGGCCAAGGTTTCTATTATTTTTAAGTTAAGGGCAGGCAATAGAGTGTGATTAATCAATTTATTGACAATAATAGCTACTCACCCATATGGCGAACGCAATCTATCTAGTCTGTAGACCTTGAACTTAGGATGGTACACTACATTATCTGGTTTAAGCCAAGTTTCTGTCACTAAGGCAAAGTGAATGTTATTATTAATAAGAAAGTCGAATGTTTCATCTATTTTGTTAGTTAAACTAGTAGCATTCCAAATACAACAATTTAGCCGCTTCATCATTATTTAAGACTATGCAGATATTTAATTGACAGTCGGAAACATACCTCGAACTGTTCTGTTTTATTTGAACATTTTGACAACTTGCAGAGAATATCGCTTATAAGTGATTGGAACTCCGATTCTGAAAACAAATTACTATTGTTAGAATTACAAGTATTATTGTTATTAGAATTAATAAGATTGATATTATTATTAGAATTGGCTGGCTGCGCTTGATTCCTTAGACGAAAATTATTATCACTTCTGTTGCGAGTATTCGCACTGTTATCAAAAATGGAATTCCATGTTGATTGTAGAGGAGTATATTTAGGTTTCGGAAGATCTGGAAACTCCTTCGAGTTTGTTAGATTTGGAAGCTGAGTCCTTCGGGTTTGTAGATTATGTATTTTCCGGTTTATGAGAATATTTTCTTTGATTAATTGATATTCTTGTAATTTAGTACAATATTTTGAACTGGTGTGATGGGCGGCACCACAATTAGCACATTTGTAACTAACCGGATCCAGATTACACTCACTTGTTAAATGGTTTGCACTGCATTTACCACACTTTAATTTGTTGTTGCAAAGAGAAGAACCGTGTCCAAAAATTTGACAACGACGACATAGAATAGTGTGAAAAACGCACTGATGTATGGTGAATATGTTTAATTTTATGCAGCAATTACGTGAGACGAACTTAAAAACTGTTTTGGCATCAGGTAATTTTTTATAGATTGTATGTATACTGATGATGTTATCTTGGTCGATACTGTGTTGATGTAGTCCAGTTTTTATATCATCATGGCTAAAGTCAGATGGTAATCCAGTGATGCACACCTTGAAAGGTCGATCAATAACAGCTCTGTATGTGAAATGCTCAATGTTATTTGCTTTAAGTTGTTCTAGGATATTTTGGTAATTATCATTTTCGTAAACAATAATTTTTCTTATATAATGAGTCTGTAAAATATTTGTAAATCATGTCTTCCAAATCATATTTCAACCTGTATATTTTGTATTAAATCACAATAAATCGCCGATAAACTAAGGCGAACATATACATTTTTGGAAAGGCTTTTTTATGACCTAAACTTCAGATTTTAAGCAAAACCTCCAACCAATAAAATTAACTTTCTTAATTGGATGCTGTCATCATATAGCTACTTTCAAAATAATGTTGTAAGTGCTGTCCCAGTGATGAAAGTGGTACAAAATATTCTTAGACAAAATTTATCACAATCAGACAACGCGTTCGTTAACTATTCTTGTTTCTAAGTAAATGGATGATAAAGTTCAAGGGTAAATTGCAAAGCGTTCGAATAGCAATGGAGAATAATAGCAAACTAGTAAATAAAAAATCTCTTCGATTTTTTAGCATTATGTGGTATAAACTATATCTAATTGGTTCTTCATGCCCTGCAGAATTATAGTTAAATCGCTGAGCGAAAGATTGCCATTTACACTTTTGTTTGAATTGTTCTCATCACTTCCTGTGTCATCTATGATAGAGCAATTCGTCCTTCAGTACCTCATCGGATATAGCGGCACATTTAATGTGGAACAAACTCACACACAAACCACATTTGACGCCCGGGTGACGTGCTTTTGAGATACCACTGAGGCATTTTTCACAATTTCCACTCATATTTATACTTAAAACTGTTTTGGAAAACAAACACTACACTATTATATCAAAATGGCTGTATACTAAATGAAATTATTTTTAATAATTAAAATTTGCGTAATAGTTGATTTATTTGTATATTAAATAATTTAGTACAATTAATAACTAAAAAATTTATTTATTTATTTTTATAATTTCTATTTACAATCTTATTTTATATTTCTTTATATTTTTTAATTTTTTATTTTTATTCGACTTATCACTGTGACAGTTCAATGTTCATCGAAATATAAATCATCAATTCATATAAAATGTATCCATGATTTCGATATCAAGTTTTTAATAATGTTCCTCAGAATTAGAGCGAATTTTAAGAGGTAGGTCTCAGAATTAAATATTCATGAACAGTATCAACCTTCACGGAAATGAATGTGATAGCCAAGCCAATAAAATGACCCAACAAAATACGAAATCCTAACTTAATTTCACTACTACCACTAAATTATTTAAAAACTCCTGTTGAAACGAATACATGTACTTACTGAAAGTGAAGACACCAAATTGAATTTCGAGATAGACACGCTACAATTGATCAAGTTTACAGGATAACGGATATCATAGAAAAACACTTAAGAAAAGTAGTACTGCACCCACAAACGTAACCCATGCCTTGGCCAAAGTCTGGTAAACTTAGGAAAGTTTTACCATCACAATTCTCCCACCTCTTAGAACCGTAAATTACAAGAAACAACCTTGCTACCACATCAATATTCATTAAATCTACCGAAAAATGTTTTTAAGTCCGATACTTAATTTCGATTTTAAAATAATCACGAAAGGTTATTTGAAGGTAATTTTTTTCACCTTAAGACCAAATCATGATACCCTAAATTTTTATGTATTTTGCTACAATTTTAGCACAGGTTAAGTGGACACCCATTTTGTGTCCAATACCTTCCTGCTACCATACATAATATTTAGAGAAAATGATAAAAGATATAGTTGCACACAGAAATTCAAACCTAAAATAATTCAAAGATAAACAGCAAAAACACAATAAAGATGAAACCAAGAATACCACAATACATTCCTTTTTGCATTTTACTTTTTTATGTCTTGTGCAACCAAACCCAACCCAACCACAATCTCAGCCAAAAGAATAAATTTTATGTATCTGGTATTTGTGTATAGTGTATACATTATTACATATCGTGTACATGTATTATAATTTATGTATGTTCGAAGACAAGGGTATATGTAGATATATGGATATGTCTTCCAATGAAAAGATAATAATTTCCACAACATAGATTTTCTTTGTGTTTACTTAATAATTTTTTTGCCATTGTTCGGATTTTAATGTTTTTCAAGACATTTGCTTTACGAAAATTGGTATTCGTATATTTTGTACAGAATTTTCGAAAATTACTCGTATGCTTAGTGTTGCAATCTTTAAAGAGAACTAATACATAATGTAAAAATGAGTAATGTAGTGTATAAACTAGAAGTGGCACTGCACTTGAAATTCAATAAAATTCGTGTGAAAGCTAAATCGATTCGTTAAAACTAATAAACTTTCACTATTATTAGGGCCGCTGTTTCTTAGCTTTATATACAAAATGATGGATGTGCTTATACTGCCTTCCCACAGCAGTTATCGGCAACTACTTTGTAACAAGTGTAGGATAAACGTATGAGGATGCGGTCCGAGTATAATATTTTAATATTGTGTTACTGAGCTTTGTAGGACGTTGGTTTAAATTTAAAAACAGAAAACAATGTTTGTTACATGTTCGGCATATCGTAAGGTGGTATCGACAACAATCATAGAATATATACGCCAATGCTGTTTGTTTTTGTTTGTCGCAACCACCGACCATTCCTTGTGGTCTGTGACGTTCTTTTGAATGAACCTTTTCACACGCATACATCAAAAAGGAAAATTTTGTTTCCAACCCCTTCCCTCAAAGGTGTTTCTAATCAACTTGTGGTCGGCAGGATTCTTAGCTACGTTTCCGATGTGAAATGTTATTAATTTATTAAAAGTGTAGCTACATGAATTAACAATTATGAAAAAGTGAATTTACACAAATTCACTACACACATAAATATTTTGAAGAGCGTTATCATGCAGATATTCAGGTGTGTGAGTGCTATCGGATTGTTTGTATTGTTTACACTTAATTTTGATTACAACTATATTTATGCGACCCGCGGGGGGAATTTTTCATCGATTTTGAAAGCTACTTAACTTCTGCTATTTGATATTAAAATGGCATCGATTTGAGGAGATTTTAAAGTTAAACTTTAAGATTACATTTAATTATAAAAATGTTTAAAAATATTAATTTGCATACTACATTTTCTTTTGTGCCTGATTGTTCTTGTCATTAAATTGTGTAAATACACTTTTGATAATTATTAATTTGTGCAGATACACTTTTGGAGAGCAAAGCCCTAGATTCGTACCTCCTCGCGATACTCCCTCCCCACAAACATAATCTAGGAACGTACAGGGAAAACGCTTTAAAAAGGGAAACATAAATTATGCTTACTCTTTAAGTCTTATTAAAGTTCTCCAAAACCTTACAAACGAGGCAAAAATTTGCCCAACAGATGTACTCCCACTACAAGATTTTCAGTGGATGAGACCTGGTATCTATTGTCTACTATCATACCACCAATGGTATGTGGCTGTAACACTATATTACAGGGGAAGAATTTGGAATTCGGTTTTTGATCCACCGTCGCTTGAAGTAACACATCATCGACGTCCGCCCTATCAATATGCGGATATACACGGTCCGAATCCGCACTAACAAATTTAACATCTCGATCATAAATGTACATACGCCCACCGAAGATAAATCAGGTGACGTCAAAGATCAATTCTTTGGAAGACGTTATCAATTTCATCCCGCATCGTAACATTAAAATTATTGTGGGCTACTTTAATGCAAAAATCGGTGTGAGTGCAGAAAATACATCACATATCGTTCCTAACAGATTGCACTGCACTAGTAACAAGAATGACGACAGTGTCATCGAACTGGCAATAATGTACAGTTTAGTTGTGGAGATGAAATGACGGAATAACGGACATCTAAATTGACCACGTTATGATGTAGGAGATATTTACCAGCATATCTGACGTTAGGTCTTACAGAGGTGCCAACATGGCCAACGATCACATGTTTGTCGTTTTCAAATACAAGTGGAAATTGTTTTCTACATTCAACTATCACTGCAGAGTTACGAATAAGCAGTAACTAACTATTTTGATCGGCACAGTAATAACGAAAAAGCTCCATTTAACATCCAGGATCCAGTGGCTCGCTGTACAGCTAGTCATAACTACCGCGGCACAAAATCATATTTAAAGAGATACCGAGATGCCGCAATGATTGATTCGATGATCAATGTCGCCTGGATTTAAATGTTTGGGTATGCAGACACTTGGCCGAAGGCCTAGCGATATCAAGGACATTTTATTACTGCTTGATGAACTCTACGCAAGAACACTTGGTTTGAAAGTGAACATCAGTAGAACAAAACTCCTATCAAGACCCAGGAGAATCTCTATGGCAAACATCAAATCCGCTTAATTTAAACAGACAGTTTTCTTTAATCCTCTTTGCCGGGAAGGCCACAGATAATAAAACTAAATTATTAAGCTAAATTAGGCAAACTGTTTCCTCTCCTATTCGGCGGTCCCGGGTTCGATTCCCGGTAGTAACAAGTAAATCTCAATGAGTGTGAAACGAATCATATTTATCAGGTATGCCACTAAATTTCTGGGTTTAACGCATAGATGATGTTAGCGGCACATCTAGTTGTCATTTATGTCAGAAGTTGCGGTTTGTTTATAGCGTGGACAGTTGTTAACGAAAACCAGATCTAATATCAGCACATATCGCAACGCTAAAATATTTTTTCTAAGAACGAAAATATCGAGTTTTGTGCCAAACAAACAGCATTTGTGAAAAGCTTTGCTTATCTGCTAAAAAAAAATGCAGCTGAAGCACATCATTTGCATAAAGAGGTCTACGGCGAACTGCACCATCGAAAATTACCTGTGATGATTGGATTGGATGAAACGCTTCAGAAGTGACGATTTCGACATTAAGGACAAGAAGCGCTCCGGAAGACCAAAAACATTTGAAGATACCACGCTGCAAGTGTTATTGGATGAAGATGATACGCAAACTCAAGATCAACTTGCGGAGGCATTAAACACGACTCACCAAGGTATTTCCAGACATTTACATGCTAAGAGAAAAATTCAAAAGGAGGGAAAATGGATGCCGCTTGAGTTGACTGAGAGACAGATGGGAAGTTGAAGAGTCACTTGCAAAATTTTGCTTTCACGGCATGAAAGAAAGAACTTCCTGCATCGAATTGTTATGGGAGATGATAAATGTCGTGGCTTTGACGTGGCGAAGCATCAACATTGACGGCAGAGCCAAATCGCTTCGGAAAGAAGATAATGCTCTGCGTTTGGTGAGACCAGAAAGGAAACGTGTATTATAAGCAGCTGAAACAGGGCGCAACTATCAATGGACAACGCTACCGATAACAACTCATCAATTTGAACCATGCATAGCTCGAAAAACGGCCAGAATAGAACACGAGACATGAACGAGTGATATTGCAGCACGACAACGATCTATGCCATTGCACTCATCTTATTCGCTAGACCTGGCGCCAGGGGCGAACCCCTTCGGATTCTCACTTGTTCCGAACGATGGCGCATGGCTTGGCAGGGCTACATGTGGCCAGTTTCGAAGTAGTGAAAAATTGGTTGGATAAATTGTTTCAGTCTAAAGACGCGTCGTTTTATCGTCGTGGTATTCATGTATTGCCAGAGAGATGGCAAAAATGTGTAGATAGCGAAGGACAATAAACCATTTTTTTATATTTCTATTGAAATTTTCAATTTTTCATAAAAACCCTGAAATTTAGTTGCGCGCTTAGTATATGTTCGTTCCTTTCTAAGTTTTCTGCATTGAGACATTGGGTGGGGACAAGAAAATATTTCTATCTCTCTCTCTCTCTTTCTCTTCTACGTAAATAGAATAAGCAGCCATTTTAATTTATTTTGACTGCTTCGCTTAACGTTCATGACATTTATACAGTAATTTAAGCAATGTATATGGGCCTGGTCTACCTTTTAAATTCCTTCTAAGAACAGTCAAAAAGTTATTTAAATAATTGGTATTATTTTCATATTGACCGATATATCCAATTGACTTGATTCTACCCAAAAGGGGTGGTCTTAGTCAAATTCGTTGCAGTTTATTCTTGCAGAATTCATTTATGATCTTTGGAAATTAAGTTTCTAAAGGGCCTTTCAATAAGGACGCTCGCGTGAGATATCCATTTATTTTTTTATTTGAAAGAATATTTTATGGTATTAAGTATGGAATATAATGGCGTTCGTACGCCAAAGATCTCATCAGTTCACGTCGCTGCCGCGCGAGATGACTGTGCCATCAAACGCATGGTGTCGTTCTCTATGATCAACTTAAGGTAAACAAGTTGATAGGTCAGTTATTGAATATGTTGCTATGATATTTTTGAATATGTTGCTTTTACACATTTCCAATATTATTTAACATGGAAACAATTATTTTCAATTTACGTGTTTTAAAGTCAAATTTTATTTTGTAGTGTTTTTTCTCTAGATACGAACAATGTCACAATTTGTTGCCTAGCTAAAATAAATAATATTTTTTTTCTAGTAGCTAACGATATCTACAGACAAATAGCTACATTTTAGATAGCCTTGATTTCGTTTTTATTTTGTATAGAAAATATTTTTTTTTGTAAAATTGTTTTATTATTCTTTTGAGAATGGAGCCGAAAAGGTTCCGAAAGCTAAAGAATTAATATAGCGAATTATTAAAATTTGAGCTGAATACTGTTAACTATAATTTATACTTTAGAAGTTCTTTCTATCGTTAAAGATTATGTAAATTGTGATTCAAAAAGCTCCACGATGAGGGATATCGATGAGAATAATTAAATTTTACAATAAGAATTAAGACTAATTACAAGATTAATGTTTAAAATAAAAATCAATTACTATTTTAACTAGAATGTTCAGGGGTAAGGATACGCTTTTGGTATCTCTGAATTCATTTTAATGCTTCAATATTTCTTTTATCTTGAATAGATCGCATGGAGTATTTATTATTATATTTTATGTTTCAAAAATATTTAATAGCTCGCAAGTAAATATTTTTGCATCTTTTTCAATAAATTATAGTTCACGTAGAGTGAAAATCTATTTATATGGAACACTCGTCGGAAGAAAACATTGCCCATGGTCAACACGAGACAAACTGTACATTTTAGCATAAAACTACTAGAACATAGCACACGCAAAACGTAATTTACCTTAAACCCCCAAATAATATATACGGTCTAGACCGTATTAATGCGGAAGCAACGCTTTGGACCAAATACTAAAATAAAAGAAATCAATCAACGCAATGATGGGTTTAAGTATCATTTGCGAAAGATGTCTTCAATGAAATTTTATCGGATACGCTAATTTAAATTGCAAGCAAGCTAAATTTTGAATTAAAATTTTAATAAAAAAGACTTCGTATAGATAGCTTGGAATTTGAAGTTGGAAAAGCGGCAATCTTTCCGTCAGCCGCTTATGATCAAAACCCCAAAACGTCTTTCGTAATTAAAATTGTGTTTTGTAAAATATTTAATTGTAACAGCTCATAAAACTAGATAGTGGGTTTGCAAAAATAAAAGATTACAAATTAATTTGTTTAATAAAAATATTAAATCTAAATATTTATAAATAAATAATATTGTAAAAAATATTTTAAATTTAACTAGAAAAAAATAACTTCAGTTTCTTCTCTGTGCTCCGAGCATTAAAGTCATAAATCGGACAAGTTTTCTTTAATTCAACGAAAAACACTCCTGCCTTTTCAATTAAAAAGTTTTGTTCTATTTTAAAATTTAAACCTATTATAAAATATTTAAACTATTTTTCTAACGAAAAGTAAATTTTCCATTTTTGTTATTAATATTATATAAAGCATATTCAATGTACTCGTACTCGTATGTACCACTCTGAAAAAAATCTTGTCTACAATAAAACATACATAAACCTCATAATATATACCTAATAACATGTACATATATTACTCGTTGAGTTCTCGTTTCGATGAAAAGTTCAAGAGAGGAACTGAAATTATTTCTACAACGTTAAGCAGCCTTCGTTTGGGATGCAAACTGTTATCAGACAACCAAAAAATATAAAATTAAAAAGGATTACAAAAATTTCAACTTACCATAATGTAGAAATAAAATTATTACGGAATTTTCCAAAATTTTCATTTTTTAAATATATTTTTTATTGTTGTTATACTTGTAATTCGACAAAAATCGAAAAAATGTTATTTTCTTATAATCCAATTAGTTGATGGAAAATGATGATTAGAGATGAGATGGAGATAAAAATTCTGGAAAATGAAACGAAGAGAAAAATCAATAAGTATAAATAAATATAATTGTTTTTATTTTTTTTATATAATATACTTTTATTCATCTGTTTTTTTTTGTAATTAGAAAAGCTTAATTAAAGCTTTTAGCTTAATTATAAAACAAACAAGCAATATAGTAGTCTTGTTATAATTGGTGAGGATTTGTTACATTGTACTCGTATATGAAATTAATTGAATTTATAGTTTAAAATTGTAATTTTGGAACACTTAAATTGGTTTTTTCAGAATTTAGTATTTTTCAGCATACGAAAGAGTGCATAAGATTATTTATAGATATTTTATTAACGAACCATGTAGTAACAGTTGGGGACGAGTAGCAGAAAAAACAAGATATAGCCCCGGTATGTTCTCACCTGCTCAATCGAAACGATTATTGTATTCTCGTTAAGGCGACAAAATTCATTGAGCATAATTAGAGAGTTGTATTATCAGTGGTATTTGATAACAGAAAAAAATTGTTCAAATGTTTAAAACTATTTACCTGACCTAAATTGAAATGCTAAACCACCGTATTATGATGTCAATTACTACCTGTAAAATCATTTATAGTTTACATTTAGAAATACCGCGGCAAGCTAGATATAACTTTTACAAAATATGGAACATATTTCATATCAAAGCTGGCAGGACAAGTTATTCCCTGTTAAATTTTATTTTCAAAAATATTTCCACCAATAGTATAGCTCAGTAAGTCAGCAAAAAATAATTTATTCTCATTTAAGTAATTCCAAGTACTTTATTCTATACGACGATAAAACAACGCATCTCTGGACCGAAACTATTTACCCAACCAATTTTGCACTTCTTAGAAACTGGCCAAGTGTAGCCCTGCCAAGCCATGCGCCATCGACCGGAACTAATAATAATCCGAGAAGACCAGGTCTGGCGAATAACGCAGGTGTGGTAGCAGATCACATCTCAACGTTTTAATGGTGTCCTAGACGATTGGATTGCGATGGCATGGAGCGTTGTCGTGATGCAATATCACTCGTTCGTATCCCATCCTGCCCGTTTTTCGAGCAATGCATGGTTCAGGTTGATAAGTTGTTGTCGGTAGTTGGCCATTGACAATTTTGCCCTGTTTCAGCAGCCCATAGTACACGTTTCCTTTCTGGTACCACCCAGTGATGCCAGATGTAGGGAAAATTCTCTTTTGTAGGGAATTTTAATCAAAAATGTTGCGTGTAAAAATAGATGGATTTTCAAAAATACCGTGAATGTAGGGAATTTTACATTATTCTTAAAGGAAACAGAGAAACATTAATATATACTTCTATATTATGTATATACCAATATTAAAACAGAAACTATATACAGGGTTGGCCAAATAATTTTTTTTTGAACTAGCGGTTTTTTTTTTGAGTATGGTAAGGATTATGTCACTTCTGATTTGACAGAAAGTTAGTTTTATCCTTCCACTGAATGAAAATGGTTGTGTATTCGCTTGAACAACACTGGGAAATATAGAAACATTAATTCGAAAATTTTGGCACAAAAATCATCTTTTCGGATGAGGCGCATTTCCATCTTGGCGGCTATGTAAACAAGCAGAATTGTCGCATTTGGTGCACAGAGAACCCGCACGTGATCGTAGAGAAGCCGATACATTCTCAACGAGTGACTGTTTGGTGCGGATTTTGGCCCGGTGGCATCATTGGACCATTTTTCTTTGAAAATGTGCAAGGAGCCGCCGTTACTGTCAATGGTGGGCGCTACCGCGCCATGATAAAGAATTTTGTGTTCCCGGCACTAAAAGAGGAGGACATAGGCAACATTTGGTTTCAACAAAACCGTGCTCCGTGCCACACAGCGTTTCAATTGAAAGCGTAGACATCTCTACGATGCCTTGTCATTGACCTCCGAACCGCCACTACACTTTTTACTATAGCAAAATTTTAAAAATGAAAAAAATTTATGACTGCTCCATCGCATACAAATGTTGACTTCTAGAAAACATTAAGAATTGCCTAATTAACATAATCCTATATACCGTTAAGCGTAGACATCTCTACGATGCCTTGTCATTAACTATTGTTCCTTACTAGACATGAATAGTGTAGGTGAAATTTAATCAGAATATTTGTGTATATACACTTTTAAACTTTTGTAAGGTTTTTTTGTTAATTTGTCGGAAACTTCACGCTACCTAATAATGAATCTGGGTCAAAATTATATTAAACCTGATCAATTAAAAACCAACGTAAATGTTAATTCACCACATATTTTTCTTCCGATAGAATCAATTCACCTTGGAATGTATGGTAATGATAAAAACCATTCCAAAGACTGAAGCAGATAGGATAAGGCTAGATTGTTTACAATTTTACATAGTCGCGCTGCGAGAAATTCAAAACAGACTACCTATTGGTTCAGAGTCTATATTCAAAGACATGATGTTTTTAGACCCGATGACAGCCTTGGGATTAGATGGCTTATGGAATCTAATCGAATTGTTTAATTTTTTTAAAAAATCTGAAAATGAACTTAATATTGAATGGCGATCATTTCCGAATCAATTTACAGAAGCCCAAAAATCGGTTTACTGCAAAGAACATGATGATCGATTCTGGAGGCGAATATCAATATTGAAAATTTTTAATGATAAAATCATTTTTCCAGAACTATCAAAACTGGCTTTACATCTGTTATCGCTTCCGCATGCTAATGCTAAGGCGGAAAAAAATTCGATAATGTCGGATGTGAAATCAAAAAAAAAACAAATAAACTTTGCGATAATGTTTTAAATGCAATATGCACTATTCGTTCATTACTTTTTAACAGTTCGGGAACGTGTGTAACATTTAAATGTAAAGAAAATCATTTTAAGAGAATGAATTCGAAAGATTTATACGAGTAATGTTCTTGTAATACTTATTTATTTTTATACTTCGTCAATGAATTTGTGATAATTTTGATAAATTTTTATTATTATTTTTAAAATACAATTTTATGTTCAATGAAATACATGTACGAGTAGATGATTTGATATCCTCATTTAATATTTTTGTCTACTGAAACTGCCAAATCTAAAAGACGATAAGTAAACCTCCTCTTCTGTACTGCAACATGTATAGATTGCTGTTTGATACTCTTCTAGCAAATTTGAAGATTAAAAATCAACACTCAACGGTTTGAATCGTACAATTAACTATATCACAAAAAATTCAATAACCAATAGATAGAACAGCTGTTTAACTGAGAGCCAAAATTTGATGCAAAAAGTTTGTGTAGGGAGAGTAGGGATTTGTTTTTGCTTTTGTAGGGAAATTTTTAGATCTGGCATCACTGGTCCTACCAAACGCAGAGCATTGTCTTCTTTTCTAAGTGATTTGGCTGTGCCGTCGATGTTGATGCTTCGCCACGTGAAAGCCACGACCTTTTGTGTTTGCGATTCTTAAGAAAGATCCACTTCTCATCTCCCATAACAATTCGATGCAGGAAGCTCTTTCTTTTATGCCGTGAAAGTAAATTTTCGCAAGTGGTTCTTCGAGTTTCCATCTGTCTCTCACTCAACTCATGTGGCACCCCATTTTCCCTCCTTTTGAATTTTTCCAATAGCATGTAAACCTTTGGAAATACCTTGACGTCGTGTTTAATGCCTCCGCAAGTTGATCTTGAGTTTGCGTATCATCTTCATGCAATAACGCTTGCAGTTTGGCGTCTTCAAATGTGTTTGGTCTACCGGAGCTCTTCTTGTCCTCAATAGCGAAATCAACACTCCTGAAGCGTTTAAACCAATAGGTGCATGTAGTTTTGATGGTACATGTTCGCCATAGGCCTTCTCAAGCAAATGACGTGCTTCAGCTGCATTTTTTTTAAAGTTGAAGCAGAAAAGCAAAACTTTCCACAAATGCCATTTGTTTGGCACAAATCCGACATTTTCGTTCGTAGAAAAAATATTTGCGTTGCGATATGTGCTGGTATTACAACTGGGTATCGTTAACAACTGTCGACGCTATGAACAAAACACAACTTCTGACATAATTGACAACTAGATGTTTCACTAGCACCATCTATGAGTGAAACCCAAAAATTTAGTGGCGCACCTAATAGAGGATGAATTTACTTTTAAGAAAAAACTGGGCACGAAATTTACTGAAATTACAATGGTGAAACAAACACTTCAGATTGAAACAGGAAGTCAATCGATGGCGAGATCGATAAAACGACAATTATCAAACATTGTGATGAAGTAGGAGAAATCTAAATGAAAATAGCGGTAATAGAATTTTTTTATTGTGTTTTTAATCCCTTATTTAGTCTACTGGCAAAAAAATTGCATGCACATCATTTGTTTCATTTAATTAGTGTGAGTCATTTAATGAACACGTGTTTTGAATTTAAAAAAATGGAAAATATTCAATACCGTGCTATTTGAAAGATAAACGCGATCTTGCGACCGTTTACCTTTCAAAATAAAATCACAGCACGATGTTCAATGTTTTTCATTTTTAACCTTTGTTCATTAAATAACTTAATAGAAATTTAATTAAACATAATTGATTTGGATGAAATTTTGTTGTTCTAGACTAAATGGAGGAATAAAAAAACAAAATAGAAAATATATATTGCCGATACTTCGTTTATATTTACGAAAAACTACGCTGTTGGAGGTTTCATAAAACTGAGGCCAACCACTAAGCTCAGCAGAAGAGGTGCATTGTCTGGTAAACAAACAAAACAGTTCGATTGTGGCCGGTAATTGAGAGGAATTAAACAAATATAAATACTCAATAGCTAGCAGACCCATTTAATAGTAATTAATTTGAGAATGCTATGAATGTGAAAGGTTATAATACAGCACATTGGATATAAAAAAATCTCTCTCCGCCCTTTTTAATCAAAAGTTTGCTTGGTCGCTTTGAAACTTTTTTTTTAGATATGTACGAGTATGTATTGAGTTTTCAACTTGACAAGGAAATTTTAAATATTTCCAAAAATATTACGTTCAAACAAAACTATCTCTAACGTGTCTCTAAATTGTTTCGAAGAAGATTCAATGATCTGAATTGAAGAATCCTGTATTTATGCCATCTAGATAGAACGTTCTTGCAATGAAAGAGAAAAACCTAAAGTAGCAATGAAGTAAAAATCAAGATTTAACAAAATAAAATTAAAAGATTAAAGTAAAATTAAGACTAGTTTAAAATTTCCGGGAACCAAACTTATTGGATAGGTAAAAAAAACTACTACATGTACATATTTGTACATACTAAAAAACCACAAGCATCCAATATTCGAAATAGAATTATTTTCAGATTATATCAGCGATGTAATTTAAAAACGTTTCATGCCATCATTTGTCTTGCGTCTATCATTTTTTACTTTGGATGTGAAACATACCTACCAAGTCGAATAAGACATGATTTATGATACCCTTTAAGGAAACTGACAAAATCTTCTCTTTTCTTAATCATGGAATTGGTAGTTGTGTTTAGGATTTTTACTTTATTAGGTATGCATTTGTTTAGTCTGAATTAATATTTAAAACTATTAATTGGTGGAAAGTAAGAACGCGTGTAGGTAAGCTGAAACTGCCATCATAGTCTTTACAGGGGTATATTAAGTAATTTTGGATAGTGTTTTTTTGTAACTATCCACTAATTTGATAACGTCGAAAATCATTATTATGAATTGAATAAATAATATTCAACTCTTCAAAAGTGTATACGTGTTTTAAAAAAATATTAACTGTTGTTAAAATCATAAAAAAATAATTTAAAAAATGTTAACAGTTAAATTAGAATACGTTTAAGATTCGTGTTACCCATGGAATGTGATAAGTGTGGAAAGTCTAACAGAAGAACTGTTGGAAGTGTGTTGTAGTGGATTCTGTAGCAGGAAGTGGCATAAAAAATGTGTTAATTTATCGGATTATGAGATAGGGCTTATGCTTAAAAACGAAAATGTGATTTTTTTATGCTTAGAACGCAAAAGTAAATTTGATTTTATAAAAAAAGAAAATGAGAAGTTTTTACAACAAGTACAGGTTTAACATTATAAATATGGACAAAAAAATAGACAGTGTAATTACTTCAGTATTTTTATTACAAAAAACATGTGAAGCTATAGAAAAATCGAGGTCGGAACAAATTGAAGTACATAAACGCAACTTAAAAAAAACTAAGTTGGAATTAAATGCAAAATTTGATCAGCAGAAATCGGCAGTTGATCAGTTGGTTGAAAATCTAAAAACCAACGAAAATAATATAGTGAAGAAAATTAAAAAAATTGTTGTTGAAAATATGCAAACAAAACAATCTTTTGCTGAGGAGGTAGTAAAAAAATTACCTAGTGTGGTGGTGAAACCGAAAAAAACACAAGATGGTTTGGGAACTGAAAAAATGTTAAAAGACAATATTGCTCCATCAACGAGTGAATTAAAATATCAAGTGTTGCAAAAGTAAAAAATTGATAATATTGATTAACTGATAATATTGAGTCAGTTAATAAGTTAAAAAATATTGCACAGGAAAAATTATCAATATAACTGACCAATACAGTGAAGAGGTGTTAGTAAATTGTTTAAAAAAACAAAATAAATTTCTGAAAGACAAGAAGAAGAAAAGATAAAGGCCTTTTAATGCAGTTATTGAGGTGGATACTGAAAGTTATAATAACATTTTGAGGGTTTTTAAAATAAACCTAGAATGGGAAAAATGTGACGTTTATGACGGCTTATTTATTTGAAGGTATTTTAAGTGTTTGTCATTCGGGCATAGAAGTACGGAATGTAAAAATAAAAACATGTGCGCTGAGTGTGGTGATGAGCGTACCGCTAATCACCAATGTAATACTGAGGGAAAGAAATGCTGCAATTGTGAAAAAATTAAAAATGGCCTAAAAATGGAGTTGGACTCATCATAGTGCTCTAGATATTGTAAAGTGTAGGGTGTATAGAAGAAAACTGGAAATTGAAAAGAGAAAATTCTTTTAGCAACTACCAAATGATACTCATAATGAATCAAAGTTAATAAATTGTGTTTATCTTAATATATAAGATGTTATTAATAATTTTAATGAGCTTGAAGTGTTGTTATTAGACAAAAACTTTGATCTGATATGTTTACCGGAAACACACTTAAGTGATCTGGATGAGGATTCGTTAATACATTTAAATAATTATAATTTGTTGTCAGTTAATTCTACATCACGACATACTGGTGGCGTTAGTTTTTATATAAAAAAGGGATTAAAATATGATATCATAAGAAGTTTTAATTTGGGACTTGATATATGGTGATTAAGTTTAAAAATTTATTTTAATAACGATATATTTTATTTTGCTGGACTGTATAGAGCACCAAGACATCTTCAAAATGCTGGCTTTTATAGAATGTTAATGAATTGGTTGATGATTTTCCTGAAAATAATAATCATACAATATAATAGGTGATTTTAATATTGACTGGTTAATCAATAATAATGAAAGAAATAATATGAAAAAATTAATTTGTGATAATGCTTTTAAACAAATTGTGAATGAGCACACAAGAATTACAACTACATCTAGAACAAGTATAGATTGGGTGGTAACTAATAAATTTAGTAATATAGGGTGGGCCATCTAACTTTTTTTTGAACTAGCGGTTATTTTGAGTATGGTAAGGGTTATGTCCCTTCTGATTTGACAGAAAGTTAGTTTTATTCTTCCGCTGAACGAAAATGGTTGTGTATTCGCTTGAACAACGCTGGGAAATATTGAAACATTACTTCGAAAATTTCGCAGCCAACCAAGCATACATCCGAAAATCTTTATGCTGTAGCCGAGAATGTGCGTGAGTCGCCGGGAACGTCAACTCGTCATCGTGCTCAAGAATTGAACATTTCACGCACAACATTGCGACGAATTTTGCATAAACACCTTGGTATGATACCGTATAAAGTTCAATTGGTTCAGGAATTGAAGCAAAGAGACCACCCATTGCGTTTTCGGTTAGCTGAGTGGGTTTGTGATCGACTTGAAGAAGATGCCGATTTTGGCAAAAAAAATCATCTTTTCGGATGACGCGCATTTTCATCTTGGCGGCTATGTAAACAAGCAGAATTGTCGCATTTGGTGCACAGAGAACCCGCACGTGATCGTAGAGAAGCCGATACATTCTCAACGAGTGACTGTTTGGTGCGGATTTTGGCCCGGTGGCATCATTGGACCATTTTTCTTTGAAAATGTGCAAGGAGCCGCCGTTACTGTCAATGGTGGGCGCTACCGCGCCATGATAAATGATTTTTTGTTCCCGACACTTGAAGAGGAGGACATAGGCAACATTTGGTTTCAACAAGACGGCGCTCCGTGCCACACAGCACATGTTTTAAATTATCTTTGCGCACTGTCTGCGAAGATCGAACTATCAGCCGAAATGCTGATGTGATCTGGCCGCCTCGGAGCTGTGATTTGTTATCGTTGGACTATTATCTTTGGCGTGCAGTCAAAGGTCAGTCTTACGCCGATAAACCAGCAACGATTGACGCTCTCAAGAACAATATTCGCATTGCCATTGAAGACATAATGCCGCATACCATCGAAAAAGTGCTCAAAAATTGGAACGACCTATGGGGTACGTCAAGGCCAGCCGAGGCAGTCATATGAATGCAATAGTATTCCATAATTAATCGGAAGGATTGTACTTTACAATGAAAAAATAAATTTGAAAAAATATTGAAAACTTTTTGTTCTATTGCATGTTTAAAACAAAATTTATTTGGCCCACCCTATATATGGGCTTATGTTGATTCAAACTTAAAGCTAAGTGATCATGAAACGATAAGAAAAGTAATTAAAGGAGATGTTTTTGATAAGAACATAAATAGGCCAATAAAATATTTGAAATATAATGAAAACCAATTTAGACATGATTTATTTATGGAAACGATATCATGTATACAGTCAGCAATACAGTGATTGCAATACAAAAGCGGATAAGTTTAGTTCAAACTTAATGATAATCGTAGCAAAATACGTAGCAGTAAAACCACTTAAGGAAATTCAGCACTACTGGTTTACGACGGATTTGAAAATTTTAAGAAGAGAAAAAATTATTCAACATAGCATAGCTGTATGGTCTAATAATATTGCGGAATGGGAAAAATATACAAATCTTAGAAATAAATATAAAATGGAGTGCGATTATGCTAAAAACCAATATATTCGGAATAAAGTGGAAAGGTCGAATGATCAAAAGTCAATGTGGAAAAATATAAAAATGCATGTGCTAAAAAGTATCAGGAAGAAATGTGCGAGGTTATATTTGCAAATGAAACAATTGATGAGAGTTTAGTGATCGCTAATAAAGTTAATGAATATTTTGTTAATAGTGTTCAAGAATTAACTCAAAGTATTATAATAATGCAATATATTAGAAAAATACCAAGCGTCAATAAGTTGTTTAAATTTGAGAATGTATCAATCGAAGAGCTTCGAACCATTTTAAAAAATATGAATAACAAAATAGATAATAATTTAGTTAATGTTAAAAATTTTACTGACTCTTTTGATATTATTGGTGAGAACATGTTATCAATAATAAATAAATCAATAGAGAATGGCGTTTTCCCGGGCGGGTAGAAAATTTCTATAGTTATCCCAATACAAAAAGTTAAAAACACAAAAAAGCAATAGAATTTCGGCCAGCTAATACTCTCTTAACTGAAGCAAAAATATTGGAAAAATTGTACACGAGCAAATAGTGAACTATTTTGAAACCTATAAATTAATATCTAAGTACCAATCAGGTTTTAGGAAACAACATAGCTGCGAGTCGCTAGTTAATTTTGTTATAACAAACTTAAAAATGGCATGCCATGATAAATAAGTGGTCATTGCTGTTTTTTAGACTTAACACGGGCTTTTGAAATGATAGATTGTGATACAGGGTTTTTCAATAAGAGCACTTCAACTTTTTTTTTGAATAAAACACAAACTGTTCGACTTTTGAACTAACTTTTTTTTATTAACGAATTTGAACATATACATTTAAGTATGAAACTCGATTTCTTTTGCATGACCACCGCGTGCACGTTTTACGAAGTCCAATCTTTGAACCCAATTTTCGACCACTCTTTCGCATAAATCGGCCGAAATTCCAGCAATTTCACGATCTATATTGGCTCTGAGCTCTTGCAACGTCGCCGGCTTATTGGCATAGACCAATGACTTCACATAACCCCAAAGAAAATAATCTAGAGGTGTCAAATCACACGAGCGCGGCCGCCACTGGACGGGCCCATTTCGCGAAATAACACGCTCATTGAACTTAGTCTTCAATAACGCGATTGTATCGTGTGCTGTGTGGCATGTGGCCCCGTCCTGTTGAAACCACATGTCGTCCAAGTCTATTCCATTCAATTGCGGCCAAAACAAATCGTTTATCATATCGCGGTATCGATTTCCATTAACAGTAACGTGGCGATCGTTATCGTCGATGAAAAAATATGGCCCAATGACGCCGCCGGCATGTAATCCGCACCAAACAGTGACTTTTTCGGGATGAAACGGTGCCTCATGAATCACGTGTGGGTTGCTTCCTGCCCAGTAACGCATATTTTGCTTGTTGACAAATCCATTTAACCAAAAGTGAGCCTCATCGCTGAAGATGATTTTTCGGTGAAAATCTGCATCATTTTCGATTTGCTCTTGAGCCCAATTCACGAATCGACGTCGCTTCAAATGGTCAAACGGCTTTAGTTGTTGTGTCAGCTTGATCTTATACGGATGTAGGCCAAGATCTTTACGTAAAATTCGCCACAATGATGTCACAGAAAGGCCCAATTGTTGCGAACGTCGTGTGAGCGACACATTCGCGTCTTCTTGAACTGAAGCCCTGGCGGCTGCGATGTTTTCAACACTTCGAGCACTTCTTGCTCTCGAGGGCACCGGAACATTATGTAGCGAAAACGTAGACTCAAATGTTGCCACTATACGGTCGATTGTCGAACGGGCTGTTAAATGGACCGTAAAATGGCCGTAATGCTCTTAAAGTAGCAGCAACAGAACGATTATTTTGATAAAAAATTTGCACGATTTGCAATCGCTGTTCACGTGTGTAGCGTTCCATGATGAAATGTATACTAATGAAGTTTCCAAATGACAAAAGATTAATAAAAAATATGGCGTCGTTCGCCGTCCCTATAGGAAAAAAGTTGAAGCGCACCTGTTGAAACACCCTATATATTGGTTCAAAAGTTGGAATAGTATGGTATTAGAGGAACATCAGATGCTGTTGAGGAAACAGATGAAAAGATAAATAATGACTTAGTTAATTTAGATAATTGGTTCAAAATGAATAAATTGAAAGTAAATGCTAAAAAAACGAAATGTTTAGTAATAAATGGCAGAACCAATCAGGATATAATGATAGACAGTAAAAAATAGAAATTATTGACGAAATTAAGCATTTAGGAGTAATTATTGATCATAAACTAGACTTTAAGAATCATGTTGATTATGTTTGTAAAAAAGTTGCTAAGAACTTTTTTTTTTTTTTCAAAAATTAAGAAAAAACTATCATTCTTAAATTCAATTAAAATTTATAATGTTATGAATAAACCTCATTTGGAATACTGTTCATCGATTTCAAGAAATGTTAGATAGATTGCAAAAGTTGTAAAATAAGGGCATGCGAATTATTTTAAGGGTAAACAGATATACTTCAATAAAGTGTATGTTAGATGCACAAGAATGGTTAAGCGTTAGACTAATTAAAGTAAATGTCTTAATAATAATTTTTAAAATGAGACATAATTTATATCCTGAATATTTGTGTGGTAGATTAGTCTATAATAATTACGTGCATAACTATAATTTGAGAAACATGTCTAATTTTCGGTTACAATTGTTTAGGAATGAGAAAGCAAAAAATATGTTAATGTATAATGGTTTGAAATTATTCAATGAATTACCTGATAACATAAAAAGAAGCAAATTTATATAGATTTAAGCTAGAAGTTGTAAAATATGTAAAGGAGGAATAGTTTTTTTGTGCATACTGTTTAATTTTTTAATTATGAAATAATATAAAATGTACAATTTTAAATAGTTAATCTTTAGCTAAAAAATAAAAAAAAAAATTATACGAAAATTTCAATAAAATTTCATTATGAAAATTTTACAATACATAATTAAATCCATTAAATTTAAATATTAAAAATTATTTAATCCAATATTTAGTTTAGTATAATTTTATGTATTCGCAAAGATATTCAATACCTTAAGAAGTGTCGCATATTTACGATAATAACGAAAAAAAACTCATTTTCGAGGGCTCTCTTACTTTATTGCGCCTGCATAAACTTCAAGTATAAGAGAAAATTTCTATAGATTTTTTTCCATAGACATATTTGATGAGTAATAAAATCTGTTGGACTAATAAATCCGATGTTCTCCAACTGATTGCTTTTTATTTTAAAAGTTTTTCAATTTTGTTTTGTTAAGTCGCATTGACGCATTGTGCTGGATACGTACACATAAATACGTCAAAAGTTCCCAACATATAGATAATCGCTCCTTACAGAAACAAAGTTGTCCAAAGAAATTTCATTTTAACTCCGCACTTAAGATTGAAGACGTGTGAAGACTTTAAATTTTAGATGTATTCATATTTCTAACCAAAATTTAATTAAGTTCCACTATTTTCTAAGGTTACATTCTTTCCAATGATATTTCTAGTGGAATAGTACGTTTTGTCTCCGTTCGCTTTCAAAAAGTACCCAAATACATTTTTTGTAGCTGCATGAATCATATACTATCATGAAGCAAAGAAACGAAAAAATCGCTTTGTGACGGATTATCCTAAAATTAATATGTTTTATATAAGATTCTTTTGTAACAATAAAATCATGTATTACTTGAAAGTGTGTTGTACAAAAAAGCACCATCTGATGCTGGAAAAGTAAACGAAGAGCAATCAAATATCATCTCTCATAAAATTGATAATATTTTTGTTCAAAATTATTGGAGAATCATCAAAATTAGCATCAATATTTCAAGGATCATTCTGCTCTTAATTACTCGTAAATAAATTGGCAAGTCTAAAATGATCACACACTCAGTAATTTATCTCATGCTTTCACAAAAATTGCAACAAGTTTATTATAAGTAATCCCAATCACGAGGAACGTTGCTCAGATGTACTATTGGGAACGGAACACCTTCAGTATTCAGAACAGCTTTTGTATAGGTCTGAAAAGATCTACCATTGAGACCGGAACAACCGAAGGTTGAGCTCCGAATGGCTTTCAATTTAAATCCCTCGTAGGATCTGCCCAAATCTATAAATATGCCGGCAGTACAGGGATCACCGGCCCTCCGAGTAGGTTGTGATCATAAAAGTTGACACAAATTTTAATAAAATGATTATAGTTTTATTTGTGTCCGAACGGATCATGGATTAAATTTTGGTCCACCATACGATTGTATAAACTGCATTAATCGGTCCAAAAGTAAACGAAAATTGGACGACATATTAAAAAATAAAAATGTTCGTGTTTGAATTTATACATCGTACACGTTATCGGAGTTTGAATCAATAGGTCGGACAAGTAATTTTTGTGCATACAATCCATCTACATTGACACTACTTTTCAGCACAACCTCAAGAGAATTATTATGATTTACCGACATTTTCAAAGTTTTACCGGATATCTCTACATTAGAAAACTGGCTTCTTTAAAATCAGTAAAACAAGAAACGTTAGTAAGGACTTTGCATCCAAACACACGGAGGACTTTTGAAAAGAAAATTTACAGTTTGAAATAGACATGATATAATTTTTGGTGACTATGATCGCATATCTAGCTTTGTACTAGCTCATAAAACAAATAATAAAATGTCGTAATTTTAAATGTTATTTTGGTTATCACCAAACAAATTCTAAGTGGGTTATCTATAATCAAGGTAGATATTTTTGCTTCGACAAATAAAAATTGTTGTGTGTTAGTGTAACAATGTTTAATCAAGCCAGTTAGTTTGGTGACAAGAAAATTCTTGTATATGATCATGTTTAAATTTAAATTCTGTGTCTGGTCTAATCCGACAGGTGCCTTAAAATCATAAAGAACAAAACGTCTCTAGATTTATTGGTTGTGCACAATAATGAATCAATGAATCAATATAGTTTGTCAATGTGGGGACATCAAATAGAAAAACTACTTCGCCAAAATATAATAATATAGGAACAAATTTACAAATATAAACAATTTCAGATATACAAATCCCTGTATTATTTTCTAAGGCAACTTTTTTAACGAGGTCCTTATCTTTAATCAGCCTTTTTCGGGCCTTATTCCTACGTAAACTCGGAGTTTGGGGAAAGTTTGATAAGAACAAGGACATGTAGGGACGTAATTTGCTAGAAATGTCGAACACTAAATTAAATAAATGTTCTCTAACTTTTTCTTAATCATAGATAAACCCCAACAGCACAGTTTGGTGCACTTCGCATAAAGATAAAGAGCTCTAAGAGCTCCAAATTTTCCGAAAACTAACAAAATGTGTTGTCACTTCGGAATTATCTATTTGATGAGGAAAACCTGTATCTATTTGAGACTCAAGGCCTAGTTATATAGCCGAAAACGAAACGGACCGAAATAAAACTTATGAATTGAATGCATGGAAATGTATTAGAACAGTTTTATAGACGAACCGAAACGAAAACGAACTGATAGATTGATTCATTTCAATTTCTTTTCGTTTCGCTTTCGGTCGAAGTTCACAATGATTGATAGTTTTTATTGTAATTTTCATAAATTGTGAATATTTTTTAAGATTTTATTTACTGGGGCTTTTTTTTATCAAACGTCAAACACAAAAAAGTTAAAATGGCAGAGATACTTAATAATGAAATTGATTCGGAGGTTTTGATAAAAAATGTTAGAAAATTCCAAGAATTATATGAAAAAAAACATGGTCTAAAATAGCAAATTCAAAATTCACTTTATTTAATTGCATTTGTCACAATACACAGAACAGAAAATGTAAAACATCAAAAACCGGTTCGGCTATATAACCATCACAAATTTGTCTTTCGTTTCGGTCCGTTTCGTTTTCGGCTATATAACTAGGATTAAGGCCTGCTGTAAATGTAGTTTTACAAATTTTTAATTAATTACACACATCTTCATCAAATTTGCTTAAAACTCTGTATATAAACAAACCCAGGGTTAATGCCAATCTAATAGCCATAGCAGTGTAGATACGCATGTGAATAATCCTGAAGTTACCGAACATTTTATCAGTTTACAAGAGTTGAAAAACTGAATATTTTTGCAAACTACTGCATTTATTTTCGTTTAAATACTCGACGTATTTTATAGCATTTTATTTTATTTTAGAAATATTAGTTTAATTCAAATTTTTATTGTTACGATTTCGCCTATTGGTTTGATGGCCAATTAATTCAGCATGGGCGAGACATTTATTCAACAAAACTTGCTCATTTAAGGTTTACGACATTTCTAAAATTTGTTTGTGCTATTAGTGACATGTAGGTTAAAGTAGTAGCGTCAGAATTGCGAATATTACTTCTGTAGAGATCCAGGCGAGTCTAAAATACTAGATCGGTATATAAATACAAGTGCAACGAACACAAGGGGTGACTCTTGGTGAGTCATTCAGGAGGTACGGCACGTAGCCTGAAAATAATAAATATTAAGTAAATATTTGAAAAAGAAATCATTTATTATTTTCGTTTAACAGTTTCATTTTTTTTCTGCCAAATTTTATAACGACTTTCACTGACATCCAGTGATACAAACCCAATTTGACAGAGCAGATTCGTAACCATATTGTAATTAATTTTACACCGACTATTTTCTGTGTTAAATCAAAATTTTTTTTAGTCGACATTTTTGGGCTATCAATATGTAATTTTTGCCTGGAATACCAGAGACACTATTTGCATAACCGTTCCTTTCATATTTTCGGCTGAAAATGTTCGACTAAAAGCTGTCGGTTCATTAAAGTTGCACTCCATTTCGACTATTTATATTATACAGTTGGTAACCAATAAAACTTCGGGATTTGTTCATTGAGTATTGAAAAGACGAACTCGAGCCGAATTAAAAAAATTTTGTCGTCTTGTTCGTTTTGTCGTTACCAAACTACAAAAGTATTGAAAATTCTTCAAACTTACGTACAAAGTATGGTCACAATGCCTTGGCGAATTATTATGTTTCGCTGCGCATTTCTTGACCCCTTCGTAACCTCGATTTTTGATATATTTGACGCATACATGTGATTTCTATATGAAATTTTGGGTTATTCTGGATGACAGTCAGATATTCGTTTATATACTTTGAAGTTACTTACAGAGTATAGTCACAATGCCTTAGCGAATTATTTTGTCTCGCTGCTCATTTTTTAACCGCTTCGCAACCCCGAATTTTATTTTAATTTCAATTTAATTTGGCGCATACATACGATTTCTATGTGAAATTTAGGGTTACTCTTGGTGATAGCCAGATATTCGTTTTACATTGAGGTGAAATCACCAAGATGTTGGAAGATTGGTTTTAATCTAGTGAAACATTGAATTCTTTAAATAAAAAAATCGATGGTCTCATCAGCGGCAGTGACCAAACTACAAAAATATTGAAACCCCTTTAAACTTACCTACAAAGTATATCACAATGCCTTAGCGAATTGTTATGTGGTAGCATTTGCGCATTTGTTAATCCATTTGTAACCTCCAATGTGTATGTATTTGACGCATACTTGCGATTTCAATATAAAATTTAGGGTTATCCTGGGTGATAGCCAGATATTCGTTTTAGCCAATGTTCCATTAGGTCGAAACCAAACTTCCAAGGTCTTGATAACCTTACCTTGATGTAAAACGTATATTTGGCTATCATCCAGAATAACCCTAAATTCCATATAAAAATCGCATGTATGCGTGAAATCCAAGAAAATTCGAGGTTACAAATGCTCAGCGAAACACAATAATTCGCTAAGGAATTGTGATTATACTTTGTATGTAAGTTCAAAGTATTTTCAATATTTTGGTAGTTTGGTCACTGCAGTCTGATGAGGCGACCGATTTTGTTTATTTAAAGAATTCTTTGGTTCATTAGTTCCGTCTTGAATACATTAACAGTAAGGAAAGTGTGAAAGATTTATAATTCGGAAGGCCAAATTTTGTTAATTACAAAATTATCGTTGTGTACAAATTATTCAAAATCGTATGCATTAAAATCCATTAATTCCTGTAAAAATGTTGATCTAATCAAAATTAGGTTTCTATAGAATAATCGATATTACCTACGTATACCTAAACAAAATTCAATATCCTAAAACTGTTAATAGGTTTTATAAGAATTTATTCCCATTATAACTTAACTTTTCATATAAAGGGTGTTTTTTTAAGAGGTTGCCGATTTTTTTTTTGAATAAAACACATATAAAATTATGGAATGACCAAAATTTTTTTTTATTTGGTAGATAATTTTTTGGCATTTAACATTTAAACACAATTTCTGGCATATGGCTACCACGACTATTTTTCACAAATGTCATTCTGGAGGTCCAATTTTCCAGCACTTTTTCAAGCATTTGAGGGCGTATGTCAGCAATGACGCGTTGAATATTGGTTTCCAAAGCGTCAATCGATTGAGGTTTATCCACATAAACCAATGACTTCACGTATCCCCACAAAAAGTAATCGAGTGGCGTCAAATCGCACGAACGCGGAGGCCAATTCACCGGACCATTTCTCGAAATAATGTTGTCGTTGAAAGTTTCTTTCAATAAGTCGATTGTTTCACGTGCTGTATGGCAAGTGGCACCATCTTGTTGAAACCACATTTCATTCATATCCATATCTTCAAGATTTGACAACAAAAACTCATTTAACATGGTTCTGTATCGATTTCCATTCACGGTAACGCGTCGTCCTTCCTCATTTTTAAAGAAATATGGACCGATGATCCCACCAGCCCATAGACCGCACCAAACAGTACATTTATCAGGATGCATTGGTAATTCTAGAACGGCGTGTGGATTATCTTTGCTCCAAATGCGACAATTTTGTTTGTTGACGTATCCATTTAACCAAAAATGCGCCTCATCACTGAAGAGAATTTTACGGTAAAAAAATGGATCTTCGTTCAATTGATTTAACGACCAATCACTGAATTCACGGCGCAAACGATGGTCGTGTGGCTTTAATTCTTGCACCAATTGAATTTTGTATGGCACCAAACCCAAATCTTTACGTAAAATTTTCCATAAAGTCGATGGACAAAGTCCAATTTGCTGAGCACGACGACGAATCGATAAATTGTCGTTTTCTTCGACACTGGCCTCAACGACAGCAATATTTTCTTCTGTACGAACTCTTCTCATTCTTGTCGGTGGCTTGGCATCCAAAAGAGTGAATGTAGACCGAAATTTGGTAATTACGTTCTTTATGGTGGTCTCTGACGGACGATTATGTGCACCATAAAATTCACGAAGTGCTCTATAAACATTTTTAATTGAACACTGATTTTGAAAATAAATTTCCACGATTTGAAAACGTTGTTCTGGAGTTAACCTATTCATAATGATTTGCCAAACAATACTGAGTAGAAATGCCACTTTGAGCTGTCAAAACAACTGTCATAAAATAAAACGACATCTATCGGAAAAACAAACCTCCTAAAAAAACACCCGTTATTATTAATTTACCGCATTGACAACAAACTATCTACCTTATTAATCAAGAATTATATGATTTCTATAAATATTTAATAGATAAGCAACCCACATTCTAAATCATACGTTCGTTCATTAACACAGTACAGCTTTTTCCAATAATCCTCAACTCCTACGACTCTAACCAAATTTCCACCGCTGAAACTATTATTTCCATACAATACGCATACGTATTATCGACAACAACATAAATATAAGCTATGAAAATCGCTTTGCTTTTCCAAAATGTATGCGGTTCTGATGTGGTTCATTATTCTACAAAGCAATAGCTACGTAATTTTATTCACTACTGTTTTTCGTTTCGTACTCACTCACTCTCTCTCTCTCTCTCCTACTCGAAATTATGATTAAGCTTTTAATCTTGTAATATTGCTATGCTTCGGATCAAAAACATTTCATGATGATGACAGGAGCACACAGAAAACGAAAATAAAACGAATTTTACGAAAATAAATTTGAAACTTGAAAAAAAAAATTTGTTTTGGTAGGATCACAGCTTCTTGTTGTTGTACTTGTTGTATTTTGTCGCATTTCCCCTTTCGTGTCTATTTGCTTAAACTTCGTAGTTTTTGTATCCTTTTTAAATATTAAACAAGGAAATTATCGCATTTACGGGTGGGATGAGCAATAAAAGCTCCCAAGACGTATAACTAGCTGTAGTTGCTTATACGTAGTACAAGCAAAATTGAACTTAAAGTGTTGGAACAAAATATAAAGAAAACGCTTTTTTAATGCTTTTTTCATGTCGTTATAGAATTTTTTTTCTTCAACTTTAAATTAGGTTAAATGAGTTTATTATAGGAAAATGTTTTTCTTTTTAATTTTCTTACATTTTTGTTGCTTCAAGGAAAATTTAGAAGTTAAGTTTAATGGAAAATATATTTTTCGTTTGTTGTGATTTTAATTTCTTGTTAATTTTTATTTTTATCCCGTTTTATGAGCTTTTCATGTCTCGCATTCATATAGCTATATTTTTGTTTAGAGCTGCTAAATTACAAAAAGTCTCTTAATTGATTTGGATTACTTGCAATTATATGTCATTTAAAAGTAATTAATAGTTTCATATTGTATCAACGGGATTGTAAATCATATTAGTGATAAATAAACTGAAATTCAGTTTATCAGTGTGCAGTAAATCGATAATTGTTAATAGGGAAAGCATTTTTGATGTCATTAAACTCTTGTACCTATCTATACACAGTATGTATCTGTGTGTGTATGTGTGTGTGTAATCAGTAAATTTATGTACATATACAGGAGCACCAAAAACCAATTTTTCCAAATTTATTTCATAAAATATTAAAATGTAATTAAAAATTATTTTATGTTTCACTATACAAAAAGAATAAAAAGTTAATTCCCTAAATGACAAAAAGCTTTTGTGTGCCTTATGGTTTATATTCTCCAATGTTATATACTAGTTCAGTATTTTTTTTTATTTCAAGTGAAAGCTTTATGAATATTTTGGTGTTTTTTTGGAAAATAATAAATTATTAAATTTCCTATGATATTTATGTAGTCTGAAATAAAATGTAAAAAAAACTTAAGGGGATAAAGTTTTCAGATTACAGTTAAGTAAATATATATTATATAGTTTTCTGTAAATTTTTGGAAATGAATTTATGTGGGATTATATATATTTTCCCTAATTAATATTAAAGGTTACTCAAGAGACTAGATACGTTCTCATGTGATTTCTTACAACTTCGTTGCAAGATAGGGTGAGTTTCATACTTCTGTTCACATACTAGAACAATACTAAAGTAGATCATCCAAAAGCCGCAATTATACGAGTAGTTAAAACTAATTTAATTTACCTAAAATTACTGTATAGCGGTGTCGAGAAAGTCCCGGAACGGTGAATATTTCAAAGAAATTGAATTTAGGTAATAAAATAATTTATTTTATGGCGTTTTGTGTCTAAAGTTGGGATGACCTTGGGAATATATACAAAGGTTTTCTTGATTGTTTAGAACAACTCAACTGCGGGTTTGAACGGCAGCGCGAATTAAACTCCATGAAAGGTCACTTTTACATCAGAGTGAAATTTACGGTAAAATAACAGAGCATACACTGATCCATTAGTACTGAAAATTGAAAATTCATACAAATATTGAAATTTCATAAGAACATTTGAAAATTTCTAAGAAACACAAAAAATTCAACACTAGTAAATAGAGAAAAAATTTCGAAATCTCGGAGATCATATCATTTAGTGTAATACAAAATTGTTTAAATATTTTAAATTATTTAACTTGGCCCCTCCGAATCGCATAGAGGTGACCAAAGTGTTTCTGAATTAGCATTTACATAAGAAACCAATCTAACTTAGTTAGCCACATACTCGCAAAACTCGGAGAGTTTTGTTATTCGAGAGAGAATATCATTGAGGGTAATACAAACTTCTTAAACATTTAAAATTATTTCACTCTTTCTGTACGACACAGTGGTGATCAACGTGGTTCTGAATTAGAATTCGATGTAAGAAACCAACCTTACGTATAGCCATACGCTAGGAAATCTCTGAAATTTTCGTTGTTAGAAACAGAAACTCATTGATTACACAATGTAATACAAAATTTTTAAACATTTAGAATTTTTTCTGTTTTAACAGAACGCAAAGTGGCAATCGAATTGTTTCTGAATTATTTTTTGATGTAACAAACAACATGGGCGGAAATCTCTGAATTTTTTGATATTCGGGAAAGGGTATCGTTGAGGGTAATACAAAATTCTTAAACACCTAGAAATTTTTATTTCTGACCCTACAGTATTTGATGTAAGAAACCAATCTTACATGGCCAAATTCTCTTAAATCTTTAGGATTTTTATTATTCGACAGAAAAATCATTGATCATAAATAAAAATTCTTAAACATTCAGAAATTTTTATCTCGGTCCCTACGGATCGCACAGAGGACCCATTTGGTCATCTCTGTTCGAACCATATAGGCCGAGATTAAAATGATAAAATGGTAAAAAAAAATGTATTAAAATCACGATTTTTTCTCATGAATTACAAAATTATCTGAAATTTCCAAGCACGTGGTTAATCAAGATTAGGTTCTTATCTCAAATACTAATTCAGAGCCACTTCAATCACCTGTGTGCAATCCGTAGGGGCCGAGTTACATTATTTCAAATGTTTAAGGATTTTTGTATTACACTCAATGATATTCTTTCTCGAATAACAAAATACTTAGTTATTTCCAAGCATATGACTAAGTAAGATTGGTTTTACTTTCTTTTACAAAGTAAAATAAATTATAGTAATCATAAACATTTTTGACCTCGAGATTTTTGCAGATATACTCTATATTCTTCTATCTATATTCTCTTTATCGCAAAATCAAAAAAAAACATTTTTTAAAAATCTCTATGTGCGTGTGTGTGGATGCATTTGTACGTGCAGACAAAATGTCTGTGTCCTCTCTACAGCCAAGACGGTTTGTCTGATCGGGGTAAAACTTAATACATAAGCTTTACATAAATTGGGAGATCCCAGGGATTTTTGACCGAAATCGACAAACCGGAAGTAACAGTTTCCAAAAGAGCTTTTTCGTTTTTCCCAAATATTTTGAAAAATATATCATTTACAAGAAAAACGATTATGTACCTAAAGATTCTAAATTAATTTTGCAATAATATCTGACTAGATCAGTTTTCCGTAATTTAAGCGGAAATGACAATTTTTGACAAGAAACTGTTTTTCAACAAAAAATCGGCCCCTGTACAGCCCAGACCGATTGATTGATCGGGATGAATTTTCATGCCAAAGCTTTTCCACAAAATGGGATAATCCAGTGAGTTTTGGGCGAAATCGGTTCACCGGAAGTGACACCATAGAAGCTTTTTTGTGTTTTGCAAATATTTTGAAAAATATATCATTTACAAGCAAAATGATTATGAACTAAAACATTTTAAATTAATTTTACAACAATACCGTTCTAGACCAGTTTTCCAAAATTTAAACGGAAATTACGATTTTTGGCCAAAACTGATTTTCAACCAACAATCGGCCTTTGTACAGCCCAGATGGACTAATTGATTGGAGTGAAACTTCATACTTAAGCTGTTCGCACAAATTGGGAGATCCCAGTGAATTTTGCCCAAAGTCAGACCTCTGAAAATGACACCTTCGAGAGGAGCTTTTTCGTTTTCCCACCGGAAGTGACTGCTTCAATAGGAGCTTTTTCGGTTTTTGCATATATTTTGAAAGAAGTACTTCATCCACGAGAAAAACAGTTAGGAACTAATAGATTTTAAATTAGTTTTGCAACATTACCGGTCCAGATCAGTTTTCCAAAATTTAAGCAGAAATAACAATTTTTATCAAAAAACTGTTTTTCAGTAAAAATTTGGTCCCTGTACAGCCCAGTCCCCAAAGGGACCAAAACTTTTATGATCGCCGAATTAGGAAGTGGCCTGAAAAATGGCAAAAAGCCCTCAAACTAAATTGCAAGTAGATTGTTGATTAAAGTTTATTCTTCGTAAAAATAATATTTTGAGAAGTATAGTAATTTCTATAAGACCGAAATTACTTTCTTACCAACTTATTTGTTGTCGATTCAGAATTTCGAATGCCGATTTCATGTAATGTTATAATTTTCTTCTAAATTTCCCTGTATGGCTCACAAATATAGAATAAGATGATTGTTGCGTAACTTCTTCTCCTTAACTTTTCCTTTTGACTAACGTAATGAAGCAGCTCCGCCACTGAATATTGTGGCAAATTACTATAAATTTTATAGTAAACAGTAAACAAGCTCAGTAAACAAGCTTCATCTCTTAAAACCTATGGATTTAAATAGATAAAAGAAAAACATTCTCAAAATCGAAAATTAATTTTAATAAATTTCCTCAAATCGATCCAAAGTTTTGAAAAGTCATTAACAAACCATCAAAACCCATTGAACTAATGTATAAATTTTACTACGTGCGCCTTTGTAACTTAGGCAGATAACATCCAAATATTACACAACCTGATCCCTACAAGTACGAGAGTAATTTAATGTTTTCACAATTTGCTGCCGTTTCACGCTTGCCCCATCCTGCGAGTACATGATGAAAACAAAATTTGTTGGTTTCGTGAACAGGCACACACACATATATATATCCACCAACATGCTCGATAACGTACATGGATGGAAAATTATGAAAAATTCATAATGATACCGATTTGAAAGATTCTTATCAAAAACAATTTTCATTTTCCATTTTATTTTTGTACACTGATAAATTTTTCTACATAAAAGACAATAAAGAAAAATTCATGTTTTCATTAATGAAAATGGAAAATTTTTACAAAACAAAGTTCTGTTTTTTATGTTCATAACGGTTTTATAGAGGTTTTACTTCTTGTTTTTGGTTTTGTTATGTTTTCATTCAGAATAAGATAAATGAATGAAATTGTTGACGTCGTTGTGTTGGAAAATTTATTAAAGTTATTTTTTTTATTGATTCTGTTTTCTTTCTCTATATTTATTAACGTTTTTCTCTACCATACGCATACATTTTTTGATAATTAAATTTTCTAGACCATTTCATTAAAATAAAACTAATGTTTAAGGGAAGGTGTTTCTTTCAGAGCGTACTTGGCGCGGCGCAGGTTGATTTAAGCTTAACCCATAGAGTCAAAGTGTTAGCGGAATACCATTGAGTAGTTTTCAATTTTTACGATCTCAAGTTCTGAGTTCAGAAAGATGTACTGTACCAAAATAGATGTTAACCCCTACTTATTTGTTACGGTTTTGATTTGTAACTCTTAGTTGTAGGTTGTAGCTCCCTTTTCGGGAGATGTTCACAAGTCCCAGTTTTCTTCAAAATACATTTCTGATAAAATGCTAATAATAATTAAACTTCTTCAGACGCAAGTTTTTAAATTTTATAATTTGACACTTTAGAATAAGACAGGTAGGACAGTTAATTTTCACCCAACTCAAATTTAGCACAGCCATAAACAAAATATCTTTAAGGCATTTCAAATGTCAGAATCTCAAAAATAATTTATTTTAAATTTGAGAATGGGCTGCTGATTCATGAAAAATACATGTTTCAATTTGCTCATTTGTCGTTCTATACCATAGACTTTTCTTCCGGATCTAAAATGTATTTATTTCTCCAGCATTACGCAGTTGTCAAATTTAAAAAAATATCAGCCATTACTATCCACCATGTTGCTAAATATGCACTGCATTTCTAGAGTAAAGATAAAGGTATAGCTATAGTTTAGAATTTTATGATGAATAGTTGACTAAAGTTTTTAGTTGTATTTTTTGTACTAGCCTTGTCAAGTTGTTTAAACTTAATTGATTAAATTTTACTCGATGATTAGTTAAAAGATCGAAAATCCCAATTCGATCTGAATGATGCATTTGGAATATATAATCAATTTAGTATATCTCTTTGGTAATTTGTACATATCTGAAGAAAAGTTAGAGTATACAACAACTACGAAATATACATAAAATATTATCCCTTGCATATCGGTGTCATAAAAATAAGCGAAGGTCCAGATCGTCACTGCCATTAAATTGGCTGAAAACTTGTGCTTTAAACAGATAAAAGAAAAGGTAGATCAAAATGTTTAACAAGAAGACGATTTTGATAAAATGCGAGATAATGGTTAGAAAATAAGCTCAAAAGAGGTTTACACAGCATCGCCAAAAAAAGTTCCCGGGCTAACAAAGAGAACACAATTTACAAAAAGAAAAATACATTTTATTCATCTACATAATTTCCTTCTAGGCAGATACAATCAGTCCAACGCCTCTCTAACATTTCGATGTCTTTTTTGTAGAACGACTTATCTTTGTCTTCAAAATAAGCTTCAGTTTCGGCAATCACTTCTCCATTCTAGTCGAATCTTTTTCCTGGAGCTTTTTTCGAGGTCTGCAAAAAAGTAATAATCGCTGCCGCATACAAAAATCCTTTTTATTGTTGTTGTTATCGTTGTCGTTTTTGATCCATTGTGAACAAACGCGGTACCCACTTCGAACACAGATTTCTCATGGACAAATGTTCGTACAAAATGTGACCGACACGTTCCATTGATAACTTTACAATATCAGGCATCTCACGCAACTTCACTTTACGGTCTTTTAAAACAATTTCGTTTGTTTTTTTTATTTTTCTGGAGTCACAGCCACATCTGGGTGTCCAGAGCGTAGTGCATCAACGGTGGTTGTATAACTACGTTTAAATTCAGCATACCAGTATAAAATAAAATCGAAAACCTTTGACACCAGCGCAAAAAATATGTTTTTACTTTTATGCAACTAATGCATTTTACAATACAACAGAAGGTAGGAACAGTTAAACCTTTTTTCTGTGTGTTTATATTAAGTGAATGAACGGTAAAAACTTTAAAAATGTCTAATTCTGATTATAGAATTAAAGGTGAAGTAATAGAAATCCAAAAACCGACGGAGCAACCAATAACTTTAGCAGCAGTAGTCAAGAGCAGTTCCGCCAAGTTGGTTAAGGTATTTAATGTATGTGTGTCTGTTCACGAATCAGATTTTGTTTTCACCATGTACTCGTAGGATGGGGCAAGCATGAAACGGCAAATTGTGATAACATTAAATTACTCTCGTACATTTATGTATCAGGTTGTATAATATTTGGAAGTTGTCTGCCTAAGTTACAAAGGCGCACATAGTAAAATGTATACATTAGTTCAATGGGATTTGATGGTTTGTGACTTTTCAATACTTTTGGATCGATTTGAGGAAATTTATTAAAATTAAATTATAGATTTTGAGAAGGTAAAAAATGGTTTTGTTTTGTATACCAGTAATGGGCTCTTGCAACATTTCGAACAGTTGAATTAATTTGCAGTGCAACACTAAGGATACCAAAAAGAAATTAAAGACAATCGTTACGGAACACATGGAAGCTGAATATGAAGTAAAACTGTCATCGAACCTTAAGCCACGGGTAAAAATGCTTGGGATGTCAGAGAAACTTGAACGTGATGAAACAGAAAATAAAAAACTATTTTCTCGCTACTAGGGAAATCACAGTAATAATAACCTTTTGAACACTCAAAAATTCGACACATTCATTGAAGTAAATCCCGCAGATTTTACAACGATTTTACAAAATGTAAAGTAAAATATACATTTTGACAGATGCAGTAGGAATATCAAGAGGCTTTAAGTGTAATGGTTAATCACCATCCTAGTGATAGATGTGTCGGCACACTTTTTGCCCAAGATGTAGCGAGAACCATAAGTTAAGTGAATGTAAAAGTCTAGAAGCAAAGTGTGGCAATTCCATTGCCATAAATACCAAGCTCAATTAAAAAGTTTCTGTTAACCACACCACTTGGAACAGCTCTTGTGCAGTATACCAACCAAAGTTGAAAAAATTGCTGAATCAAATCAGTTATAATTAACAGTTCAAAAGAAAAGATCTCTTCTACACTAAATTCAGCAGCTTACACTACAATTTCTTAGTGTTTCAAAAAATAATAAGTCATTATAAACCGTCGATTGTATTTTTCAGTGAATCTACAACAAGAGAAGACAAGTATGCCTGAATTTTATATCGAAAATTATATTAGGTGTGCAAGTAGGAACTCGTCGCTGAAATTCATTGCATTAAAATATACTTGAACGAATCCAAATCGCCCGCCATTTTGGATATATGTATGTAGCTTAGTCATTGCTGTTTTTATTACATAAGTTTAAGTCATTTACAAGTTCCGCGTGCATCATTTTTAAGAGATGGATGTCGATAAGCAACATTTACGTCATTGCATTCTATTCTGTTTTCAAATGAAAAAAAAAATGCTGCTCAAGCTATGGAATTAATTAATTCAACTTTGAGTGAACATTCAGTGAGCCATTACAGCAATAAAAAAAGTGGTTTGCAAAATTTCGGAATGGCAATTTTAGTCTTGAGGGCAATCCACGTCAAGGTACAGTAAAATAATTTGAAGACGAAGAACTTAAAGTTTTGCTGGATGAAAATTCGTGTCAAACTGAAAAGGAGCTTGCAGAACAGTTAGGAGTTACTCACCAAGCTATATCACTTCGATTGCATGTAATGGATGGGAAAAATACAGAAGGAAATAAAATGGGTTCCTCATAACCTCATCGAAGAAAATAAAAATCGAAAAGTTGACATCTGCATGAATTTGCTTTCTCGGTACAAAAGATAAACATTTTTGCGCAAAATCATTACGAGCAATGAAATGTGGGTTTTGTATGATAATCCTAATCGCAAAAAATCATGGGTTGGTCCAGGCCAGCCATCAATATCAGTTGCAAACATGTATGTCTGGGTGGGTTTGGAAAGAGGTCATTTACTATGAGCTTCTGGAACCTGGTAAAACTGTTACAGCTAAACGTTACCAGGCCCAATGGATCATTAGCAAAATCAACGCAAGAACACATCTTTTCCTTAGGCTGGGGAGTTTTACAGCATGCGGCGTATTTCTTCAGACTTGGCTCGCTCTGATTACCAGTTATTCAGATCTATGTCATCATATTTGAAAGACCAGTGGTTCACGAAAGTTGAAGTTGTGCTAAAATAACGATGATTATGTTGCTTCGAAACCACCAAGTTCTAATCACGAAGACATTCATCATCATATATACTATAAAATACTTATCATGAACATCTAAGTTGCTCACTTACACTTTGAATTAGAAATGTTAATACAATTTTACTTTCATATGTTTGTGTCTTATAAGCAACATTAAAACGATGCCGCAAAATTTATATTTTGGTGGAAAGCTCCTTATTTGCAGTCGGAGTAAGCAGACTGATAAAAACCATACTTCATACGGTGGATTCAGTAATGCAATTTGAACGAAATGGATTTTGATGGAATAAAAAAAAATTGTTTGTGAGGTACATTTTGAGAAAAAAAATTAACGAGAAAGAATTTGAAAAGGTACATTTCCCACCTTACTGTAAAATAGTCGAGTTACTCAAAAAAGAAAAAATAGTTACGGAGTAGATAATTCGGGTAAGGTCTTTTTAATAAAATCTGATTAATGAATCTCTAAAATGACCATTGAATGTGACAATTGATTGTATTAGACACGAAAAAAACGATTTATATTATAGGAGGCAAAACACGGACTTACGGAAAAAAATGCAAATTATTGAAAATTAGAAGACTAATTAGGATTTGCTTTATCAAAGACAATTGGCTCAAATTATTGAATTTCGATCATACGCTACTTACCAATACTTGAGAGAGACTTTAAATTTTCAATTATCCACTGTACGATCAATTAGCAGAAATTAAAATTCGAACTGATCTAAAATATAACGGGGTTATAGATGAAATTATTGGGCTAGTTGACTTTGGGAATGGAGAAAAAGACCACTGTCAAGTATATTTGTTTGTTTACGTCGAGAGATTTATTTAGTACAGATAAATTTTTTAAATGTTATTAGGTGTGCCAGTAGAAACTCGCCTTTTTTAGTCAAATCCAACTATATAGAAAATATAATTTAAAAAAAAATCCTTGTAGATTAATTATCGAAATATTTGCCATTACTATCTATGGTCTTTTGCCATTTATCAGGTAGATGATGAATGTCTTCGCGATAAAACTTGGTGGTTTCGAAGCAAAATAGCCATCGAAACATTTTTGCACATCTTCAACTTTCGTGAACCATCTTTCAAATTGATGACGTCGATCTAAATAAGTTGTAATCAGAGGGAGCCAAGTCTGGAGAATACACCGCTTGTAAAATAATAATAAATCAATTTCACAACAAGAAAACTAAAAATATTTGTTTTATTAATAATAATTATAATAAAAATGTATATAAAACTAGTATATATTTAATAATAAAAACCATGATTGGCTTGCTCTCGAGATATAATTGATTATAATATCGTACGGCAAGTGGTTGTCGGGAAATTCGGTAGATTTCTCATCTAAAAAATTTTTGGTTGGACGAAAACTCAGATTGAACAGCTAATAAGCACACTAAAGCTTAAAAATTTAAGTTCTTGTTCAAATTTTGTTCGAATAAAAGTGAGGTGTGTTATGCAAATATATCATATACGTCATGATGGCCAAATTCATTGCCTTCTAACACGACAAATTAGAAACAAATGGAAATCAAAACAAAAACAGTTTTTAATTTATTTGAAAAAAATGCTACGTAAATTTTATAATTTTTGTGCAGGGATTCACGGCTAGTACCACAATTTAAATTCATTGACCCTAACCCGCCAAAGTATAAATCTGGGATCTACAAATTCAGTTCATACCACCATACAACTAAATGATTTTCGTCTATCCACCGCTCTGAATCATTTATATATCGGCCGAGATAGCCGATCGGCATTGAATAGTTCATATTTATGACATTTTGTAAATTAGGGGGTCCAAGCGAAATCAAATTCAATGGAAACAACATATCCGAAGAAGCTTACAATTAATTTGTTACTAATTGATTTTGATAATTTTTCAAAATTTGTAAGTAGGAGTGTCAGTTTAAGTTTCAGCAAAAATGTTTATCACAGGAGAGGAAAATTTATTTGGGAACAGCACCTGGCAAATTCATTAACAATATAAGTATGTAGTGTTAGTTCAAAATTTTAATGAATTTAAAGTGTTTTAAAGTATCTGCAAAAGTTATACAACAAAATTAAGGCTGAACATTAAATAAAATATGGGTTTCGTTATTGGGTTTACCTTTTGGCTTTCAATTTAATTGTTATAGACCACCAAAAATTGTTTTACTTAAAGGGATACACCATTCTCTTAATTATTCAAAAGGAAACGCAACCATCTTTTCAGGTTAAATTTGTTTATTGAAAGTGTTGAAAATTGTAAAAAAATCTTAAGTTCCCTTCGACATACGAAATGTGGGGAAAGGAATAATTTTAAATCGTAATCCAAATTTAAGAAAAAAACAAATTTTGGGTTTTAAGGACCCCATGGGAGGGAGGGAAGAGGGAGTGCAATACAGTACTTTTATGAGTATATATATTGGGATTTTATTTTACGCCTAGAAGAAAACATGATTAAGGTCCCTTTTAGCAATTCAAAAAGTTTCCGGAAAACTGAAACACAAAAAGCATTTATATTTGTTACTCTAACCACAAAAAGATCATTGAAGCTAACTAATCATTTACATTCTCATTATCTTAATCCGCTCGTGCTTCATGGTTTTTCAATTTTTCAACTTTAATGTTCAACAATAATAATAAAGACAAAAATATCCCTCAATTTTTCTTTTTTGCTGTGTATGGTGAAAAGCTGTAGAGTAGCAGCATTGAAGGCAAAAAATTAATATTGATAAACTTTTGGGAAATTTTTCTTATTATTTGCTTTCTACTTCAGTTACAATTCTGTATAAAAAATCTAACGGAATTATGAAAGCACAGTAATAACAAAAAGATAATAAAAATGGGAAAATGGAAGGATAATAAAGGAAATGAGTTTTTGATTTTCCTCCGCTTATGGAAAATCGACGATATATTGTAATAATGAGCGAGGAGCATAAAATCAATTATTATATGTTGAACAACAATCTTCTATAAAATAAAAATTATTCGATTTACCATTCAAAAACACAAATAAAGTTAGATTGTATTATGTAACAGAATTTAATTGAAAATTAATATACGAGCACACATTTTTTGTAACATAACTATAGCAACAAGTAATTTTTTAAATAAACAATTAGAGTTTATAAAGATTATGTAAATTTATATTTTATCTCTAATTTTAGAATCGTCATTTCGAGAAATACGAGTATGTATAACAATCCGAAAATAAAAAAGAAAATCAAATTCCAATAATTGAGAATCGATAATAATCATTCCATTAAAATGTACAATAGTTAATGTACGCATAGTAAAATGGAAAATTCCTACTCGATTAAAATATCACCAAAATCAATTTTTTATAAACCCAAAGTTCTTTATCCATTTTTATGTTTATGTAGCATGTCGATTTTCTTTCGATTTTCGTCATGTTACATTTATTTCCACCCAATACATAGTTTGTATAGATGTATACGTATATATTTAGTATTAGAAGAGAATGAAACGCAAACCATTTCGTTTCGTTCGCCTTAATGTTTATTTTTATTACAGACAAGAGTAAAATGGCATTAAATGAATATAAAATTATGAACTTTAAGTTGTTTTGGTTGTGCGACAACATTTTGGCAATGTAACGAAAACTTAGTTTATGAGCAAATAATAACAGTTTCAAAATCTCCTTACCAAATACAAAAATCTAGTCGAAGCATTTCTACATATTTTCAACTCAATATATTTTAACTAACAATTTCTAACTATATACATTTTAACTATATAATATACAGAATGAGTATTTTTTAAACGCCAGGCTTTAATCTCGGAAACGGTGTAAGATAGGTGAAAATTTGTTATAATGAAAATTGTTCAGTGTAGAACTTCCCACTCTGGTCCTTTTAAATAATTTTTCACAAGGTGAAACATAAAAATTTAATTTATTGTGTCTATTCACCCATTCTGGCCCCTTATTCTCTATAGCTCACGTCAAACGTATTAGTTGTCGTCGGTAGACATCGCCATTGATAGTTTCACGCCACTACACCTTTCTGATCCCACCATATACAGAGCATAAATTTATTGCAATGAATATCTCGCTTTGGTTGTGATAATGCTATACAAGATAGCGGAAATTTCTCAGCGGAAAATAAGAGATTTCGCTACTCGCCGCAAGTGGCAGCACAACCACAAAAGAGAATTTATTTTGTTATATAATTACCAGCGGAAATTTTTTATTCATTTTGTATCACTTTTTTCACTAAATAAAACAGCCCAGCGGAATAAAATATTAAAAGTGATCAATTGATTGATCTTCGAAGTAAAGGAACTCGATAAATGAAATCTTGAAATTTAACAATATTCCGTCTTTCCGCCATTCTAAAAGAATGACGATGAAATTTGGATAAAAGTATTGATCAGGAGTCCAAAACTGAGTACGAAATTCTAGGATTTGTCCATGCTGAACTAAACAACGCCATTTCATAACCAATAATTTTGAAAATTTAATTTTTTTTATTAGTTTATTTTCAGTTTTTGGCCAATATCTCAAAAACTTCCACTAGTAACCAATACTTTCGATTGTTTTTATAATAGCTTAGGTCATACTGAGACTACCAGGAAAATTTGGGAAAATTGATGGATTAGAATTTTCACTACCATTTTTTGATTTTCTGCGGCCATATAAGTTATTTTCAGTTTCTGGCCAATATCTCAAAAACTTCCACTAGTAACCAATACTTTCGATTGTTTTTCTAATAGCTTAGGTTATACGGAGACTACGAGGAAAATTTGGGGAAATTTTATGGATTAGAATTTTCACTATAGTTTTTTGATTTTCTGCGGCCATATAAGTTATTTTCAGTGTTTGGCCGTTATCTCAAAAACTTTTACTAGTAACCAATACTTTCGATTACTTTTCTAATAGCTTAGGTCATACTGAGACTACGAGGAAAATTTGGGGAAAATTGATGGATTAGAATTTTCACTATAATTTTTTGATTTTCTGCGGCCATATAAGTTATTTTCAGTTTCTGGCCAATATCTCAAAAACTTCCACTAGTAACCAATACTTTCGATTGTTTTTCTAATAGCTTAGGTTATACGGAGACTACGAGGAAAATTTGGGGAAATTTTATGGATTAGAATTTTCACTATAGTTTTTTGATTTTCTGCGGCCATATAAGTAATTTTCAGTTTCTGGCCAATATCTCAAAAACTTCCACTAGTAACCAATACTTTCGATTGTTTTTCTAATAGCTTAGGTCATACTGAGACTACGAGGAAAATTTGGGGAAAATTGATGGATTAGAATTTTCACTATAATTTTTTGATTTTCTGCGGCCATATAAGTAATTTTCAGTTTCTGACCCATATCTCAAAAACTTCCACTAGGGTATTTTTCGGGTATTTTTTTCACACTTTGGTATTTTTTGTCCCAACCGTGCTCTTCAAAATACCCCAAACCGAGAAATCTAGCGGATTTGCATTCGGTGAATTTGGCGGCCATTGGGCAGTGGAAATGAACCGCGGAACGTTGTGTCTCAGCCAAGCTTGATTGACGCGCGCTTTATGACTCGGCGCCGAGTCCTGTTGAAATGTCCAGGCTCTGTGGCCGCAATGTATTTGTGCCCAAGGCTTCAACGCCCCCTCCAACACATGATCCCGATAAATTTGATCATTTATCTTGATGTCACGGTCCAAAAAAACGAGTGGTGAACGGCTTTCGGCCGTTACAACGGCGCAAACCATCACCATCGGCGGCGCTTGGTTTCGATTGACAATCCGTTGGTCCAAATTTTTAGTAGAATGGCTGGGCAAATAAATCTGGCCGTTTTGCTTGTTCACATATTGCTCAATAACGAACCGTGACTCATCGGAGAAAACCAAATTCAGTAAATTGCCACTTTCGTGCAAGTGTAACAACTCCTTTGCTCTTTCCATTCTAACTTTTTTCTGGGCATCGGTGAGACCATGCGTTTTATGGAATTTCAAGGCCTTTAGTCCAAGATGATCTTTCAATATGTGCTGCATCCGTTTCAGCGAAATGTTCGCCTCACGAGCCATTTTTCTGCCGCTACGGCGCGGATTCCGAGCCAATTTGGCCTTCACTTTCCGAATGATATCCGGCGATGTTGTAGTGCTTTTCGGTCCACCACCATGGCGTTTTGCAATGCTGCCAGTATCGTTATAACGATTTATGGTGCGATACACAAACATTTTATTCATTCTGATATTTTAATTGGTTCAATCTGCGGCTGTGGTTTTCCAGCCAAATATAGAGAAATCACACTATTACGCTTGAATTCCATTGCGAATAACGGTTTTTCTGAATATTTCCCGCTAAAATGCTTTGTACGCTTGTAAACAATTGAATGAACTGTCGCTAGTGTAAATTTAAGCGCTCTGTCATCACTGATTTGACACCAATGACAGTCTCAAGTTGGTAACACTTCGTGTCAGTCACCCGGTATATATATATATATATATATATATATATATATATATATATATATATATATATATATATATATATATATATATATATATATATATATATATATATATATATATATATATATATATATATATATATATATATATATATATGGATATATTCCATAACCTTGGTTTCTATCTTATCTAACTTTCCAATGACTCGCATGAAATGCGAAGTGGAAATTCTCCATTTCGATTCTTTTACTTATTTAAACTGCGACACTTGACTACGGAAAAAATCAAATAGGTCGCATAACCAAATAGGGCGATAACAGAACGGGAACATAGAGCTATTTTGCGCGAAGCTTTGAATACCATGCTATCTGCGAAAAAATAAAGCAGAAAATTTTAGTCTCAACTAGTGTCAGTACTGTTCAGAGGATAATAAAAAAGTGTTTATGTATATCTCCGGCGACAAAAACTTACGAAAAAACTACGTTTGCTCTAGCAACATATTTAGAAGTGCTCGATTGGAATATTGCCGTGGACATCTGTATTGGAGGGAAGAATGGTTCCAGGTTATTTTTTCGGATGAGAAACATTTTAATTTAGATGGACCAGATGATTTTAGACATTACTTCCATGACTTGAGGAAATCAGAGCACTCTTGTCCCGCCGGCACACTGGTATTGGTTCCATCATGATGTGGGCATCAATTTATTTTCATTAGGCTATTGATTTGGTCCTGGAGGGCCGACAAAACTCGTAGAGCTACACAGAGCCCCTACAAGTGCAAGAAATCAATTTTGACGAAATATTTGTAGGCCAACAATGGATTTTCCAGCAAGAACACCCAGCAGTCCACAACTACACGAGTGAAACAGTGGTTTGAAGAAAATAACGTGGCAGTATTGAATTGGCCGGCTTTGTCTTCGGATCTAAATATTATTGAAAATCTTTGGGGATGGTTATCGAGACAAATTTATTCGAATGAAAAACAATACCAATGCCGGAAGGACCTTATGGCAGCTGTTTATGATGCTTACGACAAAGTACCGATAGAATTAATACAAAATCTTTATAGGCCTTTACCTAATAAAATTTATGATGTTGTAAGGAACAATTGAGGACACACTAAATATTAAATTAAAAAAAATATCAAACCAATACAACGTAATGGATTTTAGTACTTAATTTCTCAGATAAGGGTAATCAGGTATCGCAATTTAAATAAGCAAAAGAATCGAAATGGGGAGTTTCCACTTCGCATTGCATAGAAGTGTGTATATTATTCTTTGGAAAGTTAGATAAGATAGAAACCAAGGTGATGAATATTTTTCAAATAATTAGGCACATAATCTTAGGTTTTATGGAAAATTTTCAAGTGAGGGTAATCAAGTGTCGCGGAGTGTATATATATAGAATGGACCTTATTTTTGAAAGTTCCAATTTCTCACGGGACAACCCTTGAAATGTGAGGTTATGCTAAAACTTAAACAGAAAAAATATTGGGTCAGGCGAAATGAAGATGGTTTAGAGGTCGCGACTTGAGCGCGAAATTCGATAAAAACGGGATTTTATTAATTTTTCACATTCAAACGAACAGACAATTTTTTATTAAAAAATTTTTCAGCCTAACTGGAAATTGTGATAAATAGAGGAGATAATTACCTTTCCAAAACATCAAAGATATCGAAAATCTGTGAACAAATAGCAACTTTATTGCCAAATTTACAAAATACAAATACATAATGTTTCTTCGATACAATGATATTAAGAATTAATTTTTATGATGAAAATAATCAATCTAGAATGATCTTCTACCCATTAAGGATGTTTTGGTATTTGTTGAAAACTTCTGTGTGTAGTCCTTTACGACTTTTGGTAAATATTGCTGTCATCTTCATTTTTGTTAATTTTTTATTATAATCTTGTATTAACTTAAAACGTTCTACGATATCATTTAGGACTTTTATTTGACTGATAATCTTCATTCTGTTCTTAAAATTGTCATCCTGAGGCCACTTAGCTAATCTTTGTTTAAGAAATATGTGGGAAACTTGATCCGTTTAAAAAAATCGCGTGTTTGGTGTAACAACATCTGCTAATTGTTTTGTAATGAATGTTTTCGCAACATCAATGTTCAACTCGACACGCTTACTGGACTCGGCCTTTACATCCCTCATCATATTCAACTTTTGAACCATTCTTCTTTTCTCTGCACTAGAGACGTTTTCATCGAAAAATGAGAATGCAAAGCTTTCGTCGGACAAATACCACACTTGACCACATATTTTTTTTAGTACAGCCATTGCCAACTTTTCATCATATGTTTTCTAGAAATACAGCTTTAGTACGACAAAAATGCAAATGTCCCATAAATTCTTCTGTTATTGTGCTGTTAACTTAAATTATTCGCGAAAGATAAATAATTTGAATGCATAAATGGCTTTGAACATCCAGCTAACATGATGCATAGGCCGTGGCAGACGGAAACGGGCATGTTTTGTTTGGTATCATACCCATCAAAAAAATTAAAGTGATTTGCAATAATTCTTTGTTTCCTTTCCGAGCATGTTTCTTTGCCAAATCGTTCTTCAAAAATCCACTAATTACGCTTTCACATCATTTAATTATATACGAACGTTGGGATCATCCATGCCTGCTCTGAAATTATCCTTATTGAAGGAATTCCAGTCATTCTTGAATCTCACAAATAACGGAATATTTACTCCTGATGTATTGCCCGTTTTTGATTCAATTGTAGCGAGCAAAGTAATTTCATATATGTGATATCGACAAGAAAGATATAATAAACTTCGTTCTTCTAAAATAATTTTCTAAAATAATAGCTGCTCCATTTAATCTTCCAGTATTTGAATATGTTGTATCGAAGCAAGCCGCCACGACATCGTCAGCTACACTCCAATCGATTAAGCATTGGAAAATAGCCTCTGCCATTTCCAAACCAGTTGTTGCCAAATATTTTGGCAACGCCCAATAATTGTTCTCCATCTAGATGGGAAACAATCACCGTCAAAAGATCCACGGTCTCCCTTCCAGAAAACACCGGAAGTAATTTTCCATCACAATGTCCTACGCCTATTGTAAGTCGATTTAACTGATGCTGCTATTTCTACAGTAATCTTCCACTTATCCAAAGCTGGCAATATTCTAGAAGTAATGAAACATATGCTAGCCCTAGGCTGCTTCTGCGCTTAGCATGGATAAATCAATATTTTCGAAGCTCATGTCATTATCAGATATCCTTTCACTGCCATTCTCCGATGACGAAAATAAGCTTGTGGAAGCTATTGGAATTGATTTACATTTTTCTTCAAGATATCTTCGTTTACGATTTGTTTCTGCCTCCATACATTCCGGTTTCCGCTATTATTTTCCAATTTCATATTGTCTGGCTCCAGCCAAATATCCATGACGCCCTTTATCCATGACGCTGCGACAAAGGGAATCGCTTGTCGCCTTCACTGACCATCATGGACAAGGCATTGTTATGTGCGATATCGAAAATATCATCCAGTCTACTATTAAAGGCAATTTCTCTTTCACGGTAAACTTTTGAAGGTTTATTTTAATTCTTTAGAAGATTTTTCCACTCATCATGCATTTTTGTTTTGCTTTTGGCCAAAAAATAGACACTTCCTGGATTGTTAGAGCTGCACTTTCACGAATAGTTAATTTTACAGTACGGTGATTCTAAAAAAAAGGCAAAACACTTGCTTTCTTGAGGGTAACTTAGACCAATAATTTGACAGTACTCATGGGCAAGAAGTTACATTTCTGTAGTGGACCGAAAATTAGATGACATTTTGTTAACTTTCGTACCACTTACTTAAAAATATTAATAAATCTGTTAAACGGACTAGATTTAGTTATTAAAAATTATATCCCCTCTATTTTTCATTTAGGTTGAAAATAATTTCAAATAATTTTAATTTATCCCCATACAAGCAAGGTCCACCCTAATATATATATATATATATATATATATATATATATATATATATATATATATATATATATATATATATATATATATATATATATATATATATATATATATATATATATATATATATCCACAGTGTTCGTTTTACACACACAGTATACCGAAACAACTCAAAATCGAGAACACGTGCATTACACTTATTTTATCATAAAAGCATTTATTTTATCATAAAAGTTGTTCAGTTACTATTAAAAGTAACGTTGGACAATACTCTGAATAAAATACATTTTACCAATTTCTCTGAATAAAGCTTCGAAGTTACTGTAAAAACCTCAAAGCTTATTGGTACCCCAATATATATATAGCATACATAAATATATATATATATATATATATATATATATATATATATATATATATATATATATATATATATATATATATATATATATTGTAACAGCGCCCGCGGCTGTCGTCGTTACCAATACTGAAATTTACGCAAATTTCCCTGTATTTTAGCTTTGGGACTTAATTGTTGTCATAAAAAAAATAAAATTTTGGACAGATTGGGCAATCCCAAACAAAGAAAAAGCAATAAATAGTCGTCCGGTTGGAAAACAACCAAACACAAAAAAAAATATATACCAAAAATTTAATAAAAATACGGTACTGGTGCATAGGTGCGATCAATAGAAAAAAAAAAATAAAAAAAGTTATTATTCTTTTGTGGGGCTTAAGTACGCCGATTAAGTATATAGTTTAAACTAGGAAAAAAAATTAAATTAAATTTTCCAATTTTTCATTTTATCTTGTGTTTGGGTATAAATGTCTATTGGTGCCGTGTACTAGCAAATTTAAGAAAAAAAACATTAAAATAATAGTGAAACTGTTAGTAAAAATAAAAACTGTGTAACATAAGTAAGACGTAATCGTCCCTAATAATTAATATTTGTACATAAAAAAACACGGTTATTTCTAAAGCTAAAATAACTCATACATGAGCATTGATAAAAGTCAATTCGATTGTATGTACATAAGACAACCAGTGCTTGAACGTACCAGTTACAAAATATACATAAACAACAGTGTTGGAGGTTGAGCGGATCAAATAACTTTGGATTTTTTTTGGATAACTAACGAATAAGGTTTTTTTTATATATACTATTACCAATTATATTATCTATTATATTATTTACTATATTATTAAGTTATGTTACTAAATTACTAAACTTTCAAGTAATCATAAAATCATTTGATCTAAATTACGGTTGAATTCGGGAAAATTAATTAATATAAAACAAAAATTATAATAATCTGTTAATGTTAATTATATTAAACATTTTTTTTTTCGCCATCTTATTAATTTTTTTTTAGTAAATTACTTAAATTCAATGATTCAATTAGATTCAATTATTTAATTTAAATTTTTATTATCAAAGTAATTAAATTTGATAAGAAGTTTTTTTTTACTAATCTTAGAACCAATTATAAATAATAATAAATTAGATTTAAAATTAATTTTAGTTACAAGGTGGTCCGGACACCAAAATTTATAATTTTTAATTTATAGTTTCTACGTTTATACTAGAACTGGATATTTGCTATAATTTTAATGTTTGCGATTCAGTAATTGATGTCTGATTCATTGTTAGTAATAATTTCCGAAATATATTATACAATTTTTGGTATATTTATTTTCGTAAAACAATTTTTTTACTTGGCATACAATATTTTGATATGAAATAAGAAACACCCGGTGCGGGGATGAGGTAGTCATGGTAAGTAGGCTCCCGCGTTGAAGATTCGTCACAACTCCCATTTAACTTCTCCCTTCCGAATGCGGTGTATTAAAGGATCCTGTAAGCCTCTACCAATCCCACGACCTACCCTAAGCTTAGCCGGCTACAAATCACCGCGTAGAGGTCCTTACAAGATTAATCTGTTTTCGGTGTTTGAAGAAAGATTTTCACACTCCGTTACATATATATATATATATATATATATATATATATATATATATATATATATATATATATATATATATATATATATATATATCGTTTAATGTTTTGGTTTTAATCAGAGCTGTTATCTGTAGTATCGAGCTCACTGATTTCGTCCATATGTGGTTCTAAATTATCATGGTCAATCGAAAAACTAAATGTCAAAGCATTTTTTATTGATAACTAACAATAAATCAATGAACCAGCTTTCGAAAGGATTCTGTAAAGTTTAATATGGAGTTACTATACAAGGACACCATAAATTTCCTAATAAAAATTAAATTAAAATGTAACGCTAAGTTCAAGTAATTTGTACCTAAGTAAAATAATTTGCTGAGGCAATTACTGTTTATTTTATTTATTGTACAGTAAGTCGAACAACAAATTTATATTTTAATGTATATGTAATCAATTCTAAATATCAAATTGGTGTTTCATTTCTTTGGGCTACTTTCAAAAATACCCCTACGTGTCGCTCTTTTCAATAAAAGGCAAATTAATTTAAAACGAATCCGCCATTTTCTTGTTTTTAATAAAAGAGGATGCTTTTGACACGTTTTGTCTGGATAAACAACGATATAATTTTTTTTGGCTACACGGTCCTCACTAGTGCCAAAAGTGAATGAAAATACCCCAAAACCTGGCCCACGTAATCATTATAAAGGGTGGTTAAATTTTAAGGGCCGACGTTGAATGTGAACCACACCTAAACGTCAAGTTTTTTTCTGCATTTAATTTGACATTTCTCAATTTCAGACTAACTCAATTTGAACCATGGAAAGATACACAATCGAGCAACGCGTTAAAGTTATTCAGGCATATTATGAAAATGGGCGTTCAAATCAAAATGCATATCGTGCACTTCGTGATTTTTTTCGGTCAATTTAATCGTCCAAATGTGCGTACAATCGGAAAAATCGTGCAAAAATTTGAGCAAACCGGGTCTGTAGGAGATTTTAAAACACCAGTGCATGCTCGTACAGCTCGTACAGCAGAAAATATTGCTGCTGTTCGCAATAGTGTGGCTGAAGAGCCGTCCACCTCAACTCGTCGTCGTGCCCAACAATTGCACCTCTCACGCTCGATGTGGACGATATGTGGTTTCAACAGGACGGTGTCACTTGCCACACAGCTAACGAAACAATGGCTCTTTTGCGCGACAAATTCAATGGCAGTGTTATCTCACGTGGTGGCGATGTCAATTGGCCGCCAAGATCATGTGATTTGACACCGTTGGACTTCTTTCTTTGGGGTTATTTGAAAGAAAAGGTGTACGTCGATAAGCCAGGAACAATTCAAGAGCTAAAGTATGAGATAATTCGGCACATTAACGGCATAGAACCTCAATTATGCATAAGCGTCATCGAAAATTTGGACCATCGGGTGGAGGTGTGCCGCCGAGTTCGCGGCGGCCATTTGGCCGATATTTTGTTCCATACATAATTGAACCATACCATATTAACATAATAAAAAGAATTGACAATAATTTCCTAAATAATTTGTGTTTTATTCAAAATCAACATCGGCCGTTAAAATTTAACCACCCTTTAGATTGTAGTAATCATATTGTATAAATTATGATCAAATTATTGTTTCAAATTATGTTTCCAAATTTTTTCGTCCAAAATTTTCTGCTAACAACAGTAGAATTTTGTACCAAATAATGATATAAAATATCTTGATAATGCAGATTTTTTCATCTACTTAAGTATCATACGAGTATTAACCGTCTGGTAGACAAAAGTTAAGTTGCCTTACACAATTACTTATAGTGCTACAGATTTTATGCTCGTAAATTGTATTATTCCAGGAAATTAAATTAACAAACATATACATAGATAAATCTAATTTATATTTATTTCAATGGACACCTTTTCTAATGGGTTCACCTATTCCATTGTTTAAGTGATTGTGTATAAAAATAAACTAACCTTTTGTATCTCCTACAGGTGTTAATCCAATATTAATCGATTCAATATTTATAAACAGACTGCGGTCATCAATGCCCTTTAAACTACCATAGCGCTGTATTTGTTATAAATACTATAGGTAGATATTCGTACAAATATTCACCATTGTTTTTAAGCAGAATCGAAAAAACAGAAGAAAAGCATACAATTAATATTCCACAATCATGTTAATATCCATTTTTACACGCATAAATATCCTCTCCAGCTCAATGAATTAGAAAGAATAATTTTCGAACGTGCGAATGAAAATTATGTTTTCCTTTTTTATCGTTGCTGTTGTTGGTTTTATATTAAATGAAAATCACTCAAACAGAAAATAAAACATAAATGTGGAAAATCAAAATCATAAATATAATAGTATAGTAGTATGTAGCTGATGGGTCTGTGTATACTCGTATATGCTGTAAAAATAATTTTTATGACTTTTTTGCCACATTATAAATTTATGAATAGTAATTTTGTTTTACATAACATAAATTTAAAAAAACGGAACTTGGAACGAGAATGATCCTCTATCCGAGACTAGGTGTTACGATTTCATGCGACTGTGACTCTGTCTATGCACACCAGAAACGTAAAAACAAAATACTGAAATTACAGTAAAACGCACTTGATTAGTCTCACTTAATATAATGTACTGAAACTTAAGCTATGCAATGAGGAGAAACAAATGGACCGATCATTATATTCAATTTCAATAAATGTTACGGGTTTCCCATCACGGCAGTCTACTTAATGAATTTTATTTGAAATGACATATTTTTAGCGTGCATTTGGTTAGCTTCAGACGAAAGGAACTTCAGTAAAATATCGCAAAAAAAATATTATATAATTTTTATTATTTTGTCGATCCTCACCCAGTAGAAACAAAGGCTAGCTACAATTTTATTAATAATTATGTGAACATTTGATTGATTTTTTCATCGATTAAAGGCATATTCGAATAAGATGAATTAACTGAATACATTGCTGTGAATCGACTGTTCGGTTCGCCGATTTCACTTCTGCTAAAGTGTGAACTGCTGAATTATCCGAATGCATATTTGGGTCGTGTTTCAAATAAAAATGGGTTAATCATATTGTTTTGACATTTTTTTTAATTATCTAACTAAGTCAATATAAGTTCAGTAAAGTGATAGAAGGAGCATAAAATATGCGTTTGAATCCAAGGTCAGTTCACCAAAAAAAATTAACTAAACTGACACAGGATTCCTGTACAGTTCAAGTGTGAATACGGCGATTCTAAACCTAGACATACATTTAAAAAAAATATCAGATTATGTCATTGAAGTTTTTAGTATTTGTCAATTGGTTATCCGGGATTGAGTTGTTGAACTTGAAATGTTATTTTATAAATGATACGCCTCCCCTCTCAGCTGTCCATGATACATTATAACTTGTGATGATATTCCAAAAAACCCTAGTTTATGCAAAATGCGACAAACATTAATTTTGCTAATATTTCAAATACGAATTGTAAAATTTGTAAGTAGTGGTACATACCAGCTATTTATGCGCGGAATTGAAGAAAATACACAACATTTGTCGGGTCATAATAAATAACTAGCCAAATTAGTGTATTCTTTGCTGAACAAAATATTATTGGAGTATTAGATATCGATGCTGCAATCGGCAAGCCAGAGTTTACAACCTTAAGAGAAGTAAAACGTCCTGCCACAAATTCTTTATGCATAGGAAAAAATGTAATCCGCAAGACAAGTTACAAAATTTATTTGGTCGTATTCAATTTCTGCCAGAGTTAAGACCCTTTCCCAAACAGCGACTTATTCAAATAAACCACCTCCAGAGACCAATATACCTTGACTAAATGTAATTCCTTTAGTTAAGAATACAGTTTTCTTCCATATAATATAAATAGCGTCCTGTTTTTTATATTGCGTCACAATTAGGTCAGTGAAATCAATTGGAACGACATTTTAAAGGATGGCGGTAAATATTCGAATATGTCTAGAAAAAACAGAAATCCATGATTTGAATTATACCTAAAAATTTCAAAGTTTCTTTTAAATGACGTAACCAAGCACGACCGTTTAAATGTTGGCGTTATAAAAGAAAACGAGGAAATTTCAAGAAGTTCCAATAAGCCTGGAAGAAATTTGAAAATTGAGAATGGCATGAAATAAGGACAGTGAACAAAATACTTTAAAATAATACATTTTCACTAAAACGCGGTAATGGGACACGGGCTTTTCTAAAATTAGAAAAATTTATAATGGTAATTAATCTGCACCTATTTATTACGCTACATTCGCATTCGCGTTATTAAGAAAAATAGATAATATAAAATATTTTTGCAAATTAATTTCCATAAATTGAAGAGAGCAATATTATTTTGCACTTGGGAATATTTTCGATTGTTTTGTGTTTACGACTGAATTTCGAGATAAATAAAATAAAATGCTTTTTTTCCTTAAAGATTTATTTTTAATTACTTACTGGCAACACTGAGTGCAGGCAATATATCAGATAAGAAAACTACATTTCGGAATGTCTCATCAGATATAAAGATACATATTCCGAATACATCAAGAAATTAGTCTTGCTATTTATAAAAATAATCCAAATGGATTGGGCTCTTCGTTATCACAAACAGTAATGTATTTGAGACACGCATTAAATTCAATATTTGGCATGTTTCATGACAATCATTGATCCGGTTAGTTCAAATTTTATATGGAAAACATGATTCATATTTTGTTTTAAATCACAAATTTTGATTTGAAATCTTGTAAGCGCCTTTGCATTGTTTCACGAAACATGAGCTGAACCGGATCAGATCAAGCATCAAGACATACGGCTATTATGCATTCAGATTGTATACATATAAAGTATTCAACTTTATTTTTAGAGATTAGTTGAAGGAGTCTGGTCTGAATCTCGCCTAAATGGTTTCTTATTTCCCAAAACATTTATATTATGTAGGCTTTGGTTGTTCACATTCTTGATTTCTTTCTAAATACGTTTAAAAATAAAAACGGGTTTAAATCGACGCTAAAAGTTGTTTAAAATTAAAGAATAGTTTAATAGATAAAAATAATTTGAAGTAAATATGTTACGGGGCCGTTGATAATCGGGTTTAATTTACATTTAGTATGAAATGTTTATAATATTGTACTTATACGAATTATTAAAACTTTAAGTTGAAATACAATAAAAAATAAACTCAGACTATACCATATTACATATGGACCGAATTTCATTTTCCAACAGGTGGTTAATTGATACGAACTGGCAAAGCTACAAAAAATGTCCCTACTATATACAACAAAATAATGATAATTTATTGTTATTCAAACGAGTTCCCCAACAACAAACAAATATTAAAAGTTTAACCATACTTTTTTGTGTTCGTGAGGTGAATCCATTTTCACCCGCATCCAAAATACGTACAACATGATGCCAAAAACGTCGATAAAAATAAAACGAGTTGATAACACAACAGCAAGAAAAGCTTTATGGTCGATACACCTTTTGTGCAGTCCGATTTGGAGTTTGAGTAAATGGGATGACAGATTAATGGATTGGTGTTTACTATGTATAGCCAGTTATAGATTTACATTCGACATCTCTACATATTTATGTATATGGTACAAACAGAAAATTTAAACTATCATTATACAAATGAGCTTTAAGGCTCAAAATGTTGTGTATGAGTCAACAAATCATTCGTGTTTTTTTACAATTGGACCACGTTCGTAAATAAATAAATATACATTTAAATAGAAACTATGTATTACCACGCAATTTTCTTTTTTCCAATATACACAAAGTAACATGAAAAAGTCATGAGAAAATGACAGTTTTCGCGCAAACCAAAGATATAGAATATTTCGGCGCAGTGGATGTGGCCGGAAATTGTTCAAACATTTCTTTAGTTTCATTTCCTAACCCTAACTATGTAACTATCGAAAAGTAAAAAGTATAAGGCTATACTGGTACACACATATCTCTCAAATTATCGATTGTTGATGGCAGTTTCTGTTTGCCAATTTGTATTTTGTTTAATTCATTCTGTGAATATGGGATTGTTGGGAATGAATAAGGGAAAAAATAATGGGAAATTAAATTTTTAATAATTGTGAATTATGACATTTAAATCGTTGAAAATAAAAGATACGCAAAAAACCAAAATATTTGATAAAACATTATTTAAATCAAAAAATGCGGGCTGATTTTTAATTAGCATTTAAACATATTATGATAATAATAATGGCATTGAATGTAAATTTGTTATCAGTTTGTTTGAATAGCCCATATACAAGCATGTATGGATTCGAATGGATACAATTTACCAGACAGGGTGTATAAATACATTAAAACAACCAACATATAAAAGCAATGCACTTGGCGAAGGATATTACGTAAGGTATTACGTACAAATTTATTTTTGAAGGCAATGAAATAAGAATGGTGAAATAAGAAAGGCTCCATAAAAAATATCAACCTATAATGTTAAATATGAATTTCAAAATATGTTTGTCAAATGGCCAGCAATTAATCCCGAAGTCACTTATAATAGTAACTCACGGTCGGTTACTATATCAAATAGTGCCACAAGAAACAGCATCAATTAACTATATTTCAACAATTTATATTTTACCTTCGTCTCTAAAACCACCAAAGAAAAAATATCGTTTCGACGCACAACGTTTTCATAAAGAAAATTTATTGCTAATTTGTAATTGTTTTCTTTGTTTAAAGAAGAAAATGATAGACAAGAAGCATGTAAATTAGAAATTTGTGTGATAATGAATTAATAAGGCTCGTTGAATAATAATACTATATTATTCAACGAGCTTATAATAATGGATGTTTTCACGAGGATGAACTTTGCGAAAAGAACCTTTAGACGAGTGTCGTAAATCTTTAGAGTAAATAACTGCCATTATATGCGAGTCGAATACTATAGTTTTTTGTTCTATTTTCATATTTGACATTTTATCTAGTAGTCTTTCATTATGCAGATGGCACAGAGAAGTATACACAGATCGATATTCGCTTAGAACATATTTTATATAATTTCTATTCAACTTGAACGCTCGCAAAACGAGAATAGTAAATGTTAAAACGAAATTAATGAACTAAGTAAACTATACGAGAATCCCAACGCAGAATCTCAACAATCTGGGTATCTGGGTATTTTAATCTTTTATTTTTAATTTATTTTTTCATTTATGTCGGGGTACAGCTAGACTTATTAAATTCCTCAGGAGGTTTAATGCTGTACTTTTATCCCGCGTTGTATTGTTGGTTAATGTATAGGTGCGAATCGTTTTCACGTTCCCCGTTTTATATATTAAAGAAATTCACAAATGGTTTAAATAAATATTACTAGAAATATTATTTATGAATCTTTTATTTTTAATATACACTCTAAGGGATTACAGAGTAAAGTGACAGAAAAATTTTCACTTGTTAGTTGTTACAAGTTAAGGAATGAAAAAAGATTGCCTGATTACATAATTTTTACATTCAATTATAGTTAAACGATATAAAATAAATGTAGACTTAATGTTCTATAAAATTAAGGTAGAATTACAAAATATTAAACATGCTATAAAATTAAAGTAGAAGTACTAATTACTAATAGAACATGGAATAAATGTACTAATTATGGATAATGTTCACTGAACAATATTTACAAGTGACATTTCAGTGAAAATAATAATAATTTTGTGTTTATATTCAAAAGGTAATTAAAGATTATTTAATTATATATATATATTAGTTATGCTATTTAGTTAAATTTTAAAAATATAATTGATTTATCTTTTTCAGATGGGGATTTGATTCCATGATTCCAGTTGAAGATTAAAAACTGGTAGATACTGCGGGTTTTAAGATGAGTATAATTTCGGTAATGTTGTTTTCCTGCCTTAATAAAGCTTTGTTTTTCAGGAACTAAACAAGTGTTCTAGGTAATATTTAAGAACAGCCTACTAGATAAAATGTCATAAAATTAATTAGAAAAGACTGATTTACTTGTTAGAGTGAGCTGTATTATGATGAAAATTAAAAAATTAGAGGCCAGTTTTAGAATTAACAGTATTGTTTTCTGAATTTATTATAGGAGAAGAAAATTATTCAACATAGTTGGCTTATTTATCAGTAAGAATTATCAGTCAAATTCAATTTATCTAAATAATAAATATTTTTGATTTATACAAACCTAACTCGAATTTAAGTACTACTGATAAATAAAAAGAGGATGAACCGATAACCTATTTCGAGGTAACTGTAACTTGTCCGACTCAGTTAAATATGCAAATTGAAAAATCGGGTGCAGTTTGTGAGGGAAATAAGTTATTATTAGAGAGTGTGGGGGCTGCAGCAAAAAATCTATAAAGCTTAATTTTTTTAAAACAAAATTGATATTTTGCACAAAAATATTGGTTATGGTGAAAGCTTAGAACCGAAAATGTAAGAAACAATTTTGTTTATTAAAATCAAAACTTGCAAAATAAAAAAGACCGTAATTGATCAGCTAATTGACAGCTTAAGTGTCAATTAAAACAGAAAAATGTAAGAACTCGTAAATTGGCTAAAGCAAAAATTTTATTACGCTAAAGAATATAAAACATCAACAGTGTTTATTTTATATGTAAACCTGAAACAACTTACAAATTTCTAAGAGGATCCCACCCTTTCAGTTGCAATTACCATCAGCTAGTTCCAATTTATCCACCTGGGATTTTCTGAAATTTTAATCGCACAGGCTAGTTTGAATTTTGCATTTTAAAGTTATGTGCAAGAGCGTTCTTTACTAAATTACATTTGAACCTAACCTAAAAACTAAATTTTAATCTGTCTATTTATACGTGTTTATTTTTCAATTTTCCGAGTTAGTTTCCATAAATTTTAATGGAAATTATGGGTAATCTGTTTTTATTTTAATTTTTTCTATAATATAAAATTAAAATATTTAAAAATAAACATAACTAGACTTTATTATGGTTATGGATTTAATTTTATTCTAGCGAAAAAAATTAGAGTGTATTGTTGTTGTGTATTCCGATCGAGCTTCCACAACTTCTCTAAATTTGAGAGCTAATAACAAAACATGATGGAAAACTCGTGCTTAGTTAAAAAAAACTCTAGATGAAAATGTTCCTACAGATGTGTATCGAACCTGCACAACTTTCCCTTACTATAGTAAAGCACACTCTTAAATTTTGAAATGACCATAAAGCCGGATTTAACCCACAACAAATTAACCGATAGAATCAAAGGTTTTTATAATGACGTAGGAGAGCGAAAGAATAAACTGGTAAGTGGCCAGTTCATTTCTTATGGTCAAATCCATCATTGGAAATTGATCGAATTTCGAAAATAATAGGAAAAGAATAAATTCTGTGATTAGTGTGTATGTACATATTTAATTTATGTGTTAATTTTTATTTGTAATTAAAGTTGAACAAAATTTTATTTGGCAAATTTTCCACCCAATGTTGAACTGCCGCTGGTTGTGGAAATTACCAAAAATACATTTTACATACACGACAACCGCAATAGGGGTGGCTAACTTGCGATCAAGGTCCTATTACTACTAATTATAAAAATCTAAAACATTGGATGCTTGTGAGATAAATTGTTACAACTACCAATGGAGGCAAAGCAAAGAAGTTTCTGCTGTATTTCAACCGGTACAATCTCCAAATCTTTTTGAATGTTCAGCAATTGAAGTGCCGTAATGTATTTATTGCCTGGCTCAGCCACAAAACCTGCAACAATTATACTTTTATTTGACGGAAATTTCTTGTAAATATTTCTGTTTTTCTAAATTATTTGATCTACACCACGCCATGCACTCCATTAGAATGAGCAGCTGCTGCTCAAAATGGGGCGTGTGGATGAAGGGAGGATTGAAGAGAACAAAATTAGTTATATGTTGTGTGTGTGTAATAAATAAATAAATAACCTCTAAATAAAATAAATATTCATATTAATTTGCAACTCCTCGGAATTGATTGTAATTTGTATTACCTGGCAACGAAATATTTGCCCAATTTGATGCGTCTCTATCTTATTAAGAATGGGAGAAATGCATTCATTAATAACAAAATTTCTCATAGTCAACACGGCACATCAAATATTGATGTAATCAAAATTGGACGTAAGCACTTATATCCCTTCATTGGCTGCTCAACTGCTGAGCCATACCGTATATTGTGCCATACGAACTGTGCAACAAACGTATCCAGAAATTATAGGTACATCCCTTAATGACGCAACCTAAACTGCGGAATTTCGGTTAGTTGAAACTTTTCTTCAACAGCACGAGCACCCTAAGAGCAGCCATTGAAATAAGGTAATCATATAATGTTTTGACGTTTACGTGTTAGTTATAAGAATGTTTTTTATGAAGTACTTTTTAGGTAGTGATAAACACCTAAATTTATCAAAATACTTCAAAAAACCTTTATGGATTATGTATAAAAAATAAACAATTTGATCTTTGTAATGTAACAACTTACATGAATTATGTGTAAATAATAAACGATAATTTAAACGTCAAAACAAAATATTTTTTTATGTATGGAAACATGATGCAAGATATAGCGGACTTTTTCATTCGAATCAATTTACGACGTGGCGTTGTTCATCCAAAATTCATCTGAAGTAAGCTAAGACAATTTCTTTATATCACATTTTATATCACGAAATATGATATAACCAGCATAAAATTACCACTTATTAGTTTTGATGTTTTGAAGAACAATTCTTCAAATTCATGGTTGTTTGTTTGTTTACTATGACTTGTGGATCACAAGATTTTTGCCCTTTAAATGTCATAAGTTCCGGGTAACCGTTTGTCTTACATTTTGTTTGAAAATAGGTCCCAAAGTATTTTGGGCCATTCCTTATTTTATCTTGAATAAAAGAGATGTAGCTTTTGAATTTCGTTTGGTAGTAGATTTCATAGTGTTGGTTGCATATTGTGAATTTGTTTTTACTAGCCTCGGAGTAATCTTTAATTTTCCCTTTGTAAACCTTGTCTTTTTTATTTTCGGGCGGATAACGCTTAAGTTTAGTGACTGCGGTGGGAACAAATAAATCTATCTTCCATTTACTACTCTGTAGTGTGTGAAATTTGCCTACATTTAGGTCAACGCTGTTGGTCACTATGTCTGCTTTTCTGTAGTGCTCTTGGACACTGTGTCTTAGCTTTGGTACGTAACATATTTTCAAAGAAAAAATATAGCAATTAACTACTATGTAACATCTTAAAAATAATGAAAATAATATATACTGAAATATTTACAACAACATGAGTACTTTTAAAATTATTAATGGAACTTATATTTTTTAGCGCAGAAAGCAAACTGTTCCAAGTGACAATTGCATTTGTTTAATCCGCATTATTATGAACATTACTTTTGTTAACGGGTGGGCACATTAGTATTTTTTGTTCGCAATGACTTAGAGAAACTTAATTTATCATACAAAGAAAAATGGACATCCTGATTTAATTATACGAAAAATAAATAAAGCAGTTCTCTAATGGTAAAACTCAAACAAGTCACAACCAAGAATCGCATCGGTTAAATTCAGAAACGTGACCAAACTTCTTACGGTCATGAACATAATGTGTGCGTTATTGTTAAAAATAACCAGTAATCGTTTTGACGAACTGTCACTATTTTCTTTAAGAATATCCGTTAGTCAACTGAACAATTTTTTTTATAAACCTTGGCGAGTGTAAACTATAATAGCTGTAACTCGCTCACACCAGAAACTTACATGATCATTCCATGTCAACTTTGAATTCATGATTGGTCCTAGATTATTAAAATTTAGAACATCATTGTTTAAAAAGCTTTCAGGTACAGTACTATGGGAGCTATTTTTTAGTGAAAAATAAAGCTTTACTTTTAGTTGGATTTCTGGTAAGTACATTATTTTGAGACCAAAGAGAAACACTGTTAAGATCGCCGTTTAATTATCTTACTATTTCATCTAAGTTCGACAAGGACCCAAAATTGATCCTTGAGAAACACCAGGAAAAACATCGCGTAAGATGGAAATATCATCACCATGCTTTACAAATTGTTTGCAATTATTGAAATATGAATGAGCAATAAAATAGCAGAAATACAGAAATTATAGTACAATTTAAGCGTTTGAGGCAATTGGGTATGATTATCACAATCAAAAGCCTTGGAAAAGTCCGATAGTACTAAAATCACAAATGGTGATAATAATTCGTATGTATTAAAAACAAATCAGATGAGTTAGTGAAATCAGGTCTAATATTCTCTTACGACCATTTAATACATCAGGCATTTGGCTCATGTTAATTTTACTTTGGCCCAGCTGTATGGGTGCAAGAATTTCAATTCTGAATTTTAGACCTTAGTACAGGAACAAAATTAAGTTATCGTTGTCGAGTTTGCAAATAATTTATAAAAGTGTATTTTTTTGGTAAACACTTACAAGTAGACGGTTGCAAAAAGAAAAACGAAAATTAATTAAATTGGGAATAGCACGTGCTATAATATATTGTTAATAACAAGTATTTCTTGTTTGGGATCAGGACGCGCGACATTTATTATTATAAAAAAAATTATGTTTCCCAAGTTAAACATAATAATATTTCGAAATATGTTTTCTTTATTTAATACCACATTGTATACAGTTGAAATTGATGAAATTTTCATAAATTTCCCATTTATTGATTTCAATTTTGCGTGTGTATTCAATTTTATTCAAATTCTTGTCGGCAGGAAATAAATAGGTTTCATTGGAAGGTTAAAAATTTCATATTATGCATATACGGAAATATCCCTGTTCCTTCTTCCGCAATTTCATTTCATATAATATGCTAACGTTTTCGTTTTACGAATTTCATGAACAGTAATAATTTTTCATAACCATAATACCAAATATAATAATATACAATCATGACCCTTTCGTATTTCCGTTTGGTTACAATTTTATTAATTTTCTTTAAGCTTCCATTATCTATATCTACTATATGTTATACGAAAGTAAATATGTACAAAAGTCAAAACTCCTTTTACATAATTAATACCAATAATATGCTCATATAATAATAACCATAAAATTGATAAAGAAAAACAAAACCCATTACTAGATTTGGTTATCTTATTCTTTGGTATGGCACCAAATAGTGCGGTCAGCAGAACAAAATAGGTTTTCCGTGAAATAACATAATACTCCTCTACATATTGTAGTTCTCATTTTTATCCTTTCTAAACATTTTATCTTGTTACCATACAACCAACAATAGTATACACACAAATATATAAGGAAAGCAGAAAACTATCAGATATAGTGGAATACGAAGAAGAACTTTATTCATTTCGCTTCTGTTTAAGTTTGTTACATTTAAGTTTTTGATTTTCAAATTTGAAAAATTATTCGTGTTTTCGAATTTATACCATAGACAGATTTTCACATCTGTTCTATTTCTAGCACATATATCTACATATAGCCTAATTTCCTATTTTATGTTAGAGTTAGAGTGAACTCGATTATAATAAGTTCTGTATGTACGATAAATATCTACTATCCTATTCATATATATTTGTGCAGTACACATCTTTAATGCCGCCACACAATTTTCTTTAAAATTGATATAAATAAAAATCTTTTTGAAAATAATAATTTGTATTTAGTCAGCTTACTCGTAATTTTTTTTTTTTTTTTGTATTTAAAGAAATCTATTCTGTAAATTACATATATGATTTCAGAATTTAATTTAAAATATTAAAAATTCAAATAAAGAACTTAAAACCCGAAATAAAATATAAATAAAATTTTGATTTAACATTTAAAAATAATTCTTACGGATATTTTTGAAGTTGCCCTTTGATAAATTAAAGTCAAATAGGTCGTCGACGTTGTTGAAAGATTTCGACAACCTATTAATGGGATTATTTCTCCATAGTTTGTGGAATAGTGTTCTAGTGCTAAAAACTAATGGTTTCGAAATGTTCTGCAAGGCACATGAATTGATATGTTTTCCAAAATGTATGCTGAATCAATGTGACCAACACCTAAATCTATGATCTCATTGACTCTTTGTAATACTGCGTTGTTGACTTTGTATGAAGTAATTAACGGATTTCTCTTACGATGGATAGACATGATTTCGCATTTTTTAATATTTAAAAAAAGCGAGTTTCGATCACATCACTCACTTAATCTATCGATGTCTTCTTGAAGTTTCTGCGTATCTACCATTCCATTAACAGTTCGAAAAATTTTCACGTCGTCAGCAAATATGAGTACGTTTGAGTTTTTGATTATCTCGGTTATTTCATCTATGAAAACAATAAATATCCACGGACCGCTGTGAGATCCTTGGAGAACACCAGTCGTAACTTTAATAACGTTTGATTTCTCATTTCCCACTATTACAAATTGTCGCCGGTTTGATAGATAAGACTTGAACCAATTTATGTAATCGAGTGAAAACCCAAATGCGAATAAACTCTGAAGCGCTTTTTGATGGCAGATGGAATCAAATGCTTTACTGAAATCCGTGTACGCTACATCAACTTGATTGAATTATTTTACTTGTGAATTCAACCAGATTAGTTGATGTGAATCGGCCAGGCATAAACCCATGCTGATTTATTGATATATGACGGGCAATTGTGGATTTAAAGTTGTTGCAAAATATTAATTCACACAATATTGAAATTGATGATGTAGTTGATATTCCTCTGTAACATGTAACGTCATCGTTGTTTACTCGATTTAAAAATTGGTTGAAATTTTCCATTTTTCAAGAGACACACCGGCGCTTAAGAAGTGGTTGAATAGGTAACATAATGGAATCGCTAAAATGTCAGTGTACTACTCCAGAATAGAAAATGGTATATTGTCAAGACCACAACCGTCTCCAAATCCCTTTAGAATGTTATTCTCAAATATAACAGGAGGAGTTATTGATACGTTGTTATTGATGGGTTGTTCGTACAAAGTCAGCTATATCTTTGGAGTTTGAGGAAAAAATACAGTTGATTTAATATACAAAATTATTCGTGCAGATAAATTTTTATTCATAATTATTTGTATGCATTAAAAACCATAGTTCACTATGATTTTCAAAAGTTATTTAAAATTTTGTTTTTTTCTGAAATTGATTTAGTGTGTTGATTGATTAGTTAGTTATTCAAAAAATTTAAGTTAATTCTTCAGTAAAAATGTCTAAAAAATGTGAAGAATTTAGTGTTGAAGTCAGAGCAATGGTAGCTGATTATGAAAATGGAATTTCGACCACCGAATTATCCAAAAAGTATGGTTACCATAGAAATTTCATTGTGTACCAAATAAAAACGAAAAACATTCATGGAACAGTAAAAAATATCAACAGAAGAGGCCGAAATCGAGCAACATCTGTTAGAGAAGACCGAAAAATTGTAAGAACTGTGCAATTTGCAACGGTTGGCTTACGGATCTCGTGCTAACATAATTTTCGCAATTTCTCTTATCGTGTCGTAGACGCCAAGCATACAAATTATGTAGCTAAAATTCTCCTTAGATTTCAACCATGGGGTCAATTGTTAATTTCTAATAGAGATGAGAGAGCGGAAAACAAGACAAAGAAAAATGAAAACAAATTATCAATAATTATGGCATGGTAAGGGAAAGATAATGTAATAGAGACGGTTGTCTATATAGATATACAAAAGAAAGAAAACGAAAACAAGAGAGGTGTTGATTTGGAACGGGTATATAAAGTTCGCGGCGATGGTAGTTTTAAGATGGTGGTACAAAAAGGTCTGAAGCGAGATCCCGTTAATCAAATGCAGTGATATTAATAAAATTAAAACAAAGGAATGTTATGTTTTGTACTTAATGAATATAGTTATTTATAAATGATAAATCAAATTGTTATATTTACTCTTAGTTATAGATATGATTTTATTTAAATTTTTATATATATTTTGTTACAAACTTTCACTTATTTTACGTTACGATATTAGTTACATTACTTTTAATCTATTAATAACTTAAGAAGAACTCATAATCTCTTAATCACTTAAAACGAACTGCTTATCTCTTAATCACTTAAAACGAACTGCTTTGACTGTAGATGGGTTTGGTTTGATGCCTGAAGGAGTTATTAAGTGTCCTAAAAATGTGATTTCTTTTCGTAAAAATTGGCACTTCGTACTTTGGAGTTTAAGGTTGTTTTGCCTGCAAATGTCAAATACTTCTTTAAGTTTAGCGTTATGGTCTCTTAAATTTTTACCGTGAATTATTATGTCGTCTAAGTATATGAATCCTTTAATGCCTTGAAAACCTCGTAGAATGTGATTTATAGTTCTCTGAAAGGTTGCTTGTGAGTTTTTTAGGCCGAATGGCATTCTGGTAAATTCAAAATGACCATAATCGGTACTGAAAGCGGTTTTGTGAGAGTCATATGGGTTCATTTCAATCTGATGATATCCACTGGCCATGTCTAATGTGGAAAAGTACTGAGCATGTCCAAGTTGATCTAGAATATCATTGATATTTGGTAATGGAAATGAATCACCAATCGTGATGTCGTTAAGTTTTCTGAAATCTACAACTACGCGCCATTTAGGTTTACCGTCTGGACCTGGTTTTTTAGGTACAGCTAAAAGTGGGCTGTTAAATGGACTTGTGCTTGGTTGTATCTTACCGTCTGTGAGCATTTCTTTTACTTGCTTGTTGATTTCATCTTTATGAGTTTGAGGGAGTCTGTATCTTTGTATATGAATAGGTTTTGAGTCAGTATAGAGGTTTATGTTGTGTTGAACTCCTTTAATACTGGTTAATCTATCACCTTCTATAAAGAAAATGTCTTCATATTGTAGACATAGTGTAAGTATTGACATATTTTCCTCAACGTTATTGGATGAGTCTAAACTTTCAGAAATTGTTTGGGCGATTTGCTTTTGCCTATCTGTGTTATAGATTTGTTCAGTATAGTATTTGAAATAATTTGGTATTTGTTCTAGGGTTGGCTCGAAGTTGGTTAATATTGCATTTTCCGTTAAGGTGTTGGCAATCATGATTTTGGCTTTCATGTTGTGTGGTTGAAGTAATATGTGAGGTACAAAAATTCCGTTTTTGATTTCTGTTGCTTGGCATATGCAAGGTTCGTTTGAAGGGGTTGAAATTTCGACTATGGTTTCACTACGTGCTGGGAGGATGATTTGTTTTAACGGTTGATTTGAGAATGGTATAAGTGAGTCTAAGATTCTTATTTTATTGATACTGTAAAGTATATCTATCTTGAATTTGGTGAAGAAATCTCTTCCAATTATTCCATCTTCAGTTATGGGGAAATCGTTTGGCACGGTATAGAATTTATGTTTGATGGTTAGATTTGGTTGTAGTTTGAGTTCTAAAATTAAGGATCCATTTGTTTGTATGGAACCTTTGGAACCAACAATTTAAAATTGAGATATGTATACAAAAAAATCAAACTAAAAAAACAAGAGTTAAGTTTTTTTTTTGAATTATATAGTGTACATCTCGTGGAGAAAAACGAATTATAATAAAAATACTGCATAATTTAAAAAAAATCGGTGAATGTGTTTTTTTTCCAAAGAAAAAAAGAATACCGTAGTGTTATCCGCATTAGAGGATTACCCCCGGCAGAAACGAATAAAATACATAAAACGGAGGTTACACGCGCGTCACATCAACCGGCGGCGGCCATCTATAAAGCACGTGCTGCCTACAGAAATTCAAAATACTAAGCGAGCTCCGATAACAACTTTGAGCTCCGGGTTATAAAATAACTTGTCGGGTGAGGTGAGAACCGGTGTTTTGAGTTGGATGATTACACTATTTATGAAAACAGGTGGAAAGTGGACAGGACACCATCAACCAGCTGGACCTCCGCTGGTAATCAAATTGATAATCAAATTGTTTAACTTTCAAATTATTTGTTGTTATTTATGTTTTTTAGTATATAGTTTAAGGAATTTTGATTCTCCTTTTCATCATTGTTTGCATTTAATTATTTTTTCATTATTTTTTTTCTCAAACCCGGCATCAAGTTTGATTTTGTTTTCGTTTTTGTTGTTGCTAAAAGTAACATGAATATATAGATAACCATAGAAGGGAAGATAGCGGGTGATGTATCCTCAACACGGGACAGATGGGATAAAGCCGATTTATTGTGTTTTTTTTTAATTTCGTTTTGTATTCGGCACATGTATTTTGTTATACAGTACACCGTTTACTTAGTATTGTGGTGTCGAACTCCCCTAGCCCTGAGCACCTCGATACAAGCATGTGCAACCACACCACGGAGTAACCGATAAGGCCTACGTTACAAATTCAATCCAGTAACGGCGCAAAAAAGTATACAAAACTTTATAAACCTTTCGAGAAATAGACCCATTAGCCACTAAAAAAACCGTTTTTAACAAAAGTTAAAAGGAGTATATTAACAAACTGTTGGAGTTTTGGAGGAATATTTTACGGACGAACGAATCAATTTTCTCTGTTGATGGGACCTGGGGAAAGCATTTCTTTTATTCGAAATCCTCACAGAAGTTTAAACGTATTGTAGTCGTTACACCAACACGTCATTCTGGTGGAGGCCACTTAGTGATATGGGGATGCATATCGTATAACAGTGTTGGTCCGCTTACTTTGTTAAGAGGGAAACTTAATCAAACCCGTTATTTGATGCTTCTAAATGATGTGGCGTTATTTGCTGGATGCAAATTAATTGGAGAACATTTTATGCTACAACAGGATAATGTTCCTATCTACAAAGGCAAAATGATATTAAAATTTTTAAAAGATTTTGGACCAACCTTTATTAGGATGGTCGCCTCAGAGGCCGGATTTTAATCTGATTGAGAATGTATGGGCGTACATTAAAAGATAAATTCCTTATGATATTGAAAGGACTGAAAAGGCCACTTGGAACTCCATAATAAATGCGAGCACCGTGCCAACAGATTTTTTTTTAAGTTTTATCGACTCTACGCTCAGACGCCTCGCAGAAGTTCAGAAGTCAAAAGGAGGAAACATGTCATATTAATTTGGTGTTTAATGTGTTTTTGTCTATTGTGAATTAAAATATAACTGATTGAATTCTTCTAAATCATTGTTTTAGTATTTTTGTTGTACACAAATAATTATAAATAAAAATGTATATGTACAAATAATTTTGTATAAAATTAAATCAACTGTATTAATTAAAGTTTTTTTATTGAATTATAAAGCAAAATAATTAAGCTAACTGAATCAATTTTAAAGAAATTAGTGTGGCGTTGCATTAAAGATGTATACTGCACAAATATATATGAATACGATAATAATAAGTTCGGGGGGTCTATTATGAAATTTATCCGTCTCGGATTTTCCCGTTAACGGAAATACTTGATTCGACACGAATTTATCCTTTTTATTATTTAAATATATTTAATGCTACAAATTAATTTATTTTAATAATATTGAAATACAAATCACTTTCACTATATTTTGTTGAAACGTCAAAATAACATCAATCAAATACAGAATACGTCAACTAAATAACAGTCGGATTTTTTGTAGTGTGATCGGAAAAATCCGAGACGAATAAATTTCATAATAGACCCCCTGTTTATTGTAAGGTGTTGTGGAAAAAATTTGATTTACGTCTTTTTTACGATTGTGGTTCTTGCCGGTAACTATTTATGACATTTGTTTTATATTCCTAAATTAATCTAGGTACATTTGCATGGTTTGTATAACTCCGATTGTTTTCAAACTAAATTGAAGTCGTAAGTAAGGAAGAACTTAATTTCTTTTCTATTTTATCTAATTTATTTATCTTGAGTTCCATTATCACTAAAACACATTTCGCCAAAGAACGAACAGAATATTTTTGCGAAATAATACCCAGATTTGAATGCTTGTATCTTAGTGAAATAACACCTTAAAATAATTTTGTTTTTACTTGAAGGAAGTTTTGTCTTCTTTTCGATACTGGAATCCGTTTAATTTTATTTTGTATTTTTATGACTTTTTTAGTAAAATAAAAATTGTTTAAAAGAAAAAAATATGCTGCTGTTTGAGGCTGTAAACGAACTTGCTCAACATATAGAGAATTTATACCCCTTGAAAATGGTGTTGTGGTAATTTCTGTACGACGACTCCTTGTCGAGTTATTGAAGTTTTAGCGACAAATATAACCAAAAAATGAGACACTCATATCAGGCGTAATTTTAGTGGTTCAAGATCAAGGAGAAAATAAGTTGTTACTGTAAAAAATGTGATTTATTTCAAATGGTATTTTGCAACAAAAATCGTTTTAAACTTTATTTTCGTTGGTCCGCATCGTTTGATAGGTGAATGCATGAGGAGCATGTTCGATTTTTTTTAGAATTTTTCTATGTATAGAAGTTCAGATATAGTACATAAAAGTCAGGAACTATTCGTTCGCCCAACTAGCAGTGCACATCATTTGATAGGTGAATGTCTAAGGAGTACAGAGAGTAAGTCGAGATATAGTCCATAGAAGTCAGGAATATTCGTTGACCCAACCCCTATACATGGAAAATTATGAAACAATTCGTACGTGCTCTTTAAACATTCACCTATCAAATGATGTGCACCGCTATGGTTTGGCCAGCGAATGGTTCATGACGTCTATTGTCTATATTTCAGCACTTTTAGCAAAACACTTATAGAAACATTTGTGTCATAGTGTTTGCGAGAGACACATTTAAAACAAGATGTATTTTGAAGTATTATTTTTACTCTCAACCTCCAACAGTTCGATTGTCATTACAGATTTTACTATTGTGATAGCAAGAATTTTCGGGACTAAGAGTAAGAATGTAGTAATTTTGTGGGCTGAGAGCAAAAAATGTCAATTGTTAGTTTTTAACTATCATGATCTGAGCAAAACCTACTTGGAAACACTCAATTAAGAAGTTTTACTCTCACTCGCCGTATTCACCAGACATGGCCCCGTCTGATTACCACTTGTTTTGATCGATGACGCATGGCCTGTCTGAGCAACACTTCACATCATATGAAGATACCAAAAATTGAGTTGATTTATGGATATCCTCAAAATACTTTGATTAAAATATAACCTACCGTTCTCTCACATAAGTCCTTCCCAATTTTTGATAAAAACAGATTCTGGCAACTCCGATAATTGTAAAATACTCATAGTTCAGGGATTAAAATTAATAATTTGTTTGGTTGTTTTTAATCTTTACAAACTTGTTTTGGAGTGTCAAAACACTAATAAATCGGATCCTAAACGAGTGGTCCATCCAAATCATAATTACCTACGTGATAAACATATTAAATCTAAAAAACGAACGGTTTGGAAGTTTGAAAGTCCTAATTTTAACCTTTCAGAAAATCATACAGAACTAGGTGATAAACATATTCATTCTCGAGATTTTCAATTTGTTAAGAAAATCATATATTCTTTGGATGGAAGTGGTTACTAAAGTGTTTATTTAACTACGTCAATTCAAAAAATGTTTTTTATGAAGAATAATTAAATTGGAAAATTAGTCAAATATTTTGTTATTTCGCCTAAATGTCATTTTTATTTTGTTTTAATCAATACACCAGCACTTTAGTTTGATATTGTTGGTTTAGGACTAGTGTACGAGTAGGTCTAATTTCTAAAGAGTTGTCCGCAATCATTTGTTTTTTGGGCCTTATGCCGAGTTCGACTTTTGCTGACATGATTTGCACTTGAGAGTTTGTGTTATGTAATGATTTTGTAGTTTATTCTGTTTCTTTGAATTGTGTAAGTGAAATACAGGAATTGAACAACAATTGTGGGATGGCTCATATACGAGTACTTGTATGCCATTAGATAGATTTATTAGATTTATTTATTAGTTCCCGTACTATAGTTGGTTTAAATTGACGTGTATTATTCTATCCTTGGCTTTTACAATGTGTTAGTTGAGTCCCATTAGGGCTACATACGATGGTTTGTTACTATAGTTGCAGATACTCTCGTATCTGCATTATAGAAACAGGGTACTAAATTTTCTATCTAGCGTCCTAAAAGAGTCTAAAAGAGTCAAATAAATAAAACTCGCTAATTACTTGCATCAGTATATGACAATGTATCATGAAACCGGTAGTAAATTATGTCGAATAGGTAGCTTGAGTTTATGTTCGCTGGATCGGTCTGAAGGTTGTAATATTTTTGATTTTATTATATATTACCACTATGTTGGAATTTTTCTTTATTCTACTTTATTATTCTTTTTGCTTTATTCTACTTTATAAAATTATAAAATTATTGTCGTCTAAGCAGTTTACAAGAAATACAAAAAAAATGTAAAAATTTAGCATTTACTGGATTGGTGTCGAGTGTCCGAAAATAGTTCAGAATGATAAGAGTTGCATCAATAAAAACCAAGACGGGAGAATTCAAAAGAAACATAACCAAATTATGTCGCTTGCCAATTAATAAATGAATTTTCTATTTAACAAGTTATTTAAATTATTTTTATTATTCTTTTAAGGAAAAAACATATCCACTGAATTTGTGAACTACGGGTGACCCATAGGATAACCATCATGTGCCTTCTTGATTCAATATTCAAGCGGCAGAAGAATGATCAAACTTCACCACCCCACCATCAATTTGGCATTAACACACAGAAACAAAATGTACGAGATATACTTTAGTCATAATATTTTCCTGCTACTTAGTATAACCCTTCTATTTATGTACAAATACAATTTGGTTTATTATCATTACACGCTATTGACAATTATATACTTAAAATCTTCTCTGTATAAATATATATGTAACTCATTCTTATGTAAAGCATTTATATTATGTATCATGTAATGTATATTGGTATTAACTTTACATTTTGAGACAAGGATTTAATAGTAAGTCAGTCGAGCTTTAACCTGTAGTAAATAAATAAAATTAAATAATTAAATTGTAACGTGCTCTAAATTGTGGTGCTCTTTATTTAATCAGTTTTGTTGGTTTTAATAATTTATTGTGCTTAAGAACTAAGTCCTTACGACAACGCCAAAGACGAGAATCTGTGGAATTTATTATCTCGCAAAGAAATACATGTACAAGCAACATAGCTGTATCCAACATTCAACTTTTCTAACCACGTTTTTATCAACGTGTTCCACCATTTAGTTCACCAAACTTCGGCATCTCTATGTCCAAGTGGATTGACACTTCGGCATCAAACTTCATATTTAACGTTTTTCCATTATGGGAGGTCCTTGTGAAATTTGGTGGAAATCTGACTACCGGTGGTGACAGCTTCCATGGGAGCTCTTTTATTTTTTTTATTTATATTTACATTCGGGGTAAAAGAAAGTCAGGTGCTTCAACAACATTTTCACCCCTCCATTTTTTCATTAATTTTTGTATATTTTTAGTTTGTATTTCCAAATTTTGTATTAAGAGGAATGTGTAATAAAAACTTCTTCCGGTTCTTACATCCATGACATATTTTAACACTTTTTTTAAAATATTTCAGGGTTTGCTGATTAAATAAAGTAAAACGTCCAAATTGAAAATAAAATGAATTTAACAAATTTTTATTGCCCAGCGCTGTATATTTACTATACAACATATGTATTTGATTGAAAGGTTAAACCGCACATCAATTTAAATTTTCTGTTCTTCCTTTTCACAAAAATAAGGTTTCTCAAATTTAATTTGAATCAGTATAAAATTTAAGGAGGGAACGAAAATTCTATAATATTTTTATAAACCCTAATGTTATATTTTGTATTTCGTAGCGTAACAGAATATAAAACACAATCTTCCCCGTTCATTTATATATTCAAACGTACATCACAAAAATGTGTAATCATAAAATATTAATTACGAATTTTCTTAAATGTTCGCTAAAAAAAATTATAACTTTCCCGACATTATAATAATTTATTTGTGTTCGAAAAGCACTGGAAAATCTAACTCTGAAAGTTTCAATGTCACAACAGCGAGATGAGATGAGCGTAACCGAAACAAAACAAAAGCAAAATTGGTGTATGATAAATGTACGCATAAAAATGTTGTATAAAGCGTTCTGTTTATCGTAACACTGAATGTGCCTTTAATGCCGTTTCACTCTCTCATTTCGATTCTCGCCTTTTAATTCGATTTAAATAATTAAATAAAATTAAAAATTATTTTATTATGTATTTCCTAAATAAATACTAAAAGAAAAAAATATTTCTGGTTCGTCGGAAAATGCTGTACTGTTTAGGGTGTTGATAATTCTTGTGTTCGTTTCGTTGTAAGTTTGTAACGAAACTTTTTCCTAAATACATTTCTTTTACTTTCAAAGTTTTGTTATTTGGCAAACTTTTTTATGCTATTTAGTCTGTATATAATTTAAAAATCTATTTGTGTTTATGTGTATGTACATAGGAAAAAGGATTTGCTAGACTATTTTTATAGGATTATTGTATATTCCCATTTTCGTTTTTATTCTAGAAAATTAACCAGATTTTTGTATTTGGTCCCAAAGAAATTAGGACGGCTGTGTGGGATTGCAAATTATATACTAAATAGGAAAAAATTGGAAAAATTTCTAGCATTTCGTTTAATTTTATTTTTTTTTTATAGAAAGAAATTTAAATTTTTGTTTCAAGTGGTTTTTAGATAATATAGAAATTAAATCAGAGTTTAATGATACGGCTATTTATTTGAATAAACGTAATTATCGGGAAGATTTCAGCTACAAAGTTTTAATGATATGGTTTGTGAATGTTATAAGTAAAAATAAATTGTTTCTGATATAATTAGGCACAACTTTGTTTTATGTAAATACAATTCATTAACAGGCCGCGATTTGGATCGCATTTTAGAATGGGTGTGTGGCTAACCAAGCTAGGTCGGTTGGTATAGTTCCACACGATTTTTTCGTAAATATTTAAAAAACAAAATTCTTGTGAATTCAAAAAATGTAAGAATAAATTTTGTATTAGTTAAAGAGAAGAGAATGTCGTAGCTAAATAAAATTTCGTTTTTATAAAATAAATAATTTATGGTAATTCCAACTTATAATTTAATGATTAAAATTTATGCTTATTGTTTTAAGAAATTTCACAGTACTCGCACAGTTTGACGCTAAAATTTTTTAAAATCAATACGTTAAAATCAACGCTACTCTACATTATAACTTTTCTAGGGTAGAATCGGAATTTCAAGTAAAAAATTATATCACGTGAAGGATAACAATAAAGGTTGTTAATAACTCCAATAATAATACAGTTACAGGTAAGCGCCAGACAGTTTGCATGCTAACATTGCCATCTATAACACTATGTTTCAGCTAAAATAATGACAAAACGTTGTGTTTACAGCCATCATGAATTAACTAGATAGCAGTTAGGCATTAACAGGCAAATATTTAGTTGCAAGTATTTCATCGAAGAGAAATGACGTCCATTTTTTAATTTCTATCTTTCTGGAAACCAATACAATTCGTTCTAAGTCTTTTTGACGTCGCCTAATTAATGCCACTACCTAAGCGAACGAAATTATTTTTTCATCTATTTATTTATTAGAAAAGTATACGAATTTGACTTGAGAACATACAAAAAATTAAATAGAGAAAATATACTTTTAAAAAATTAAGTAGTCGATTCATAAAATTGTTTCAATCTCCGTTTAAAACTGTCTGCTTTGAAAAAAGTCAAAGATCTGGTCAATTTTGTCAAAACTTGTGCACATATCATGTTCACCGGTTCATTGTAACCATAATTTGTAGTGTGTTTTTTTACCTGAAGAAAATCTCAATTTTTGAAGGTTCTGCTAGGTTTGATTCCAATAGACTCAAATAAGATTGGTGGATTGACTTCATTCAGTAAGAGGTTTCGAATAAACGAACAATTCAAAATCGCCGATCTATTTTAGGTATGACGGTAGTTCTTGCAGGTTAACGAGATATAGTAACTTGTCCTATTTCTAGCCACCTTTCCAAGTTAAGTGACGTACAAACTTTTTTTTGGATACTCTCTATTTTAGGAATATGTTCATCAATATCCCCGGTCCATCATTTAATAAAGCCAAACATAGAGTTAGCTCCAGCTATGGGCTGCTCGATATCAAAACAAACTTTTTTTTGGATACTCTCTATTTTAGAAATATGTTCATCAATATCCCCGGTCCATCGTTTAATAAAGCCAAACATAGAGTTAGCTCCAGCTATGGGCTGCTCGATGTGATTAGAGAAAATCATATTTTCAACTAAAGCCTTTAGAATCATATACCCTTTATAGAGAGATATCATTTATATGATACTGTAAGACAACAGGATTAGTTTCTCGATGAAAAGGTATGGCCTTACACTTATTGATGTTGAGACTGAGCAGATTGGAATCACACCAAGTCACTAGGATGTAAATAGTTTGTTGTAATTTGTTCGTGTCGTTGATGTTCTTCACGGTTTTAAAGATTTTAAAGTCATCTGCCAACATTAGGACCTTAGAATAATGAATTACTATGGTGATTCTGTTAACGAAAATGGTAGAGAAGAGCCAATATGGAAGCCATGAGACACTCCAGGAATAGCTGAAATTAATTCAGTTCCTCATTTTGATGAATCGAGAGCGATTGCTCAAAATTATATATACAAGTATGCTAAGATTTTATAATGATTGATGGAATCAAAGGCTTTAGAAAAGCTTGTGTGTATCACATCAACTTGATTGTGATTTTACATTTCTTTTATCGTTCTGCCGGTGAACTCCGTAGGGTTGGTTGCAGTTGATCTTTTTCTTCATGAACCATGTTGACCTAGTGTTTGAAAGATGATGATAATCCAGAAAATGTTCAATGCTATTCCTCCAGTTGTAAAAGATGATATATCAAAGATGGTGAAATGAAAAAGTGATGTATGGACATAAAACAAAGCCACACTATACTACTGTTGATTAATGACTAAAAGCCAAATTAAAAATTTATCCCACTTAAATGACACACTGTATTTTTAATTTTGAACTTATTTTGTCGCCAGGTTATAATCGCATGAAATACAAAAATTTTACGTTTGACTACTGTCATGGTTTGAATTGTATATTAATGTAGATTGTATCTAAAAAACGTACTTTTAACAATACTAAATAAAGTACTAGTACGATGTTCTGTACAACTAATTACATTGCTAAGAAACTCATCGTTTTATGTATTTATCGATGTCTTCTGGTTTGATATGACTTGTGTGCTTTGTTTGGTAGTAAGTCCAAAAGTGTTTTGGATTATTTCTTATTTTACCTAGATGTAATTTTTGAATTTCGTTTCATAGTAGATTCCGTGGAGTTGAACCATTGTTTTTCGCTTTGTAAGCCTTTATGTTTTTATTTTTCAGTTTTAGTAGTTTTTCATCTTACCATAGAGGGTAACAATTAAGTTTAGTGACTGCAGTGGGAAAAAATAAGTATATTCCATTACTACAGAGATTGTATGGAATTTATCTACATTTACGTCAACACTGTTTAATTCGCCGTCCCAGTTAATGTTTTGAAAGTATCAATCGAAGTTCACTGTATCTGCTTTTCTATAGTTGTAATATGGCCTTTGGGTGAGGTGGCTTTTCATGATGGTCTAACTCTTCAGAAATATTTCGATAGCTTTGTGATTAATATGGTTAATAAAGAATGGAGACAATGATTCGTATATACTAAACACAAATCAGGTTGAGCGTTTGTTGTTGGTTTCTACGATGGTGTCGGAGCACATAGTATAAGATGTTAATGAAGAGACAGGTGAAATATATGTAACATACATAAATAATAACATATTGTTGATTGTTGCTTTAACACATGGATGGATAAGTTGAATAGATTATCCCAGTCATTAGAAATTGATTTGTTAATCGATAAGAGTACACCTCCACCTGATGTGTTATGCTTTGTTAATGGCGAACGATCACATCTGTACACCAGGTAATTTTAGTGGAAAGAATTGGGAGCTAATGAACTCTTTGTTGTAGGACCTCTCACATAGTAAGTAAATCGGAAACAAAGTCATGAGCAGAAAATTTTGAAGTTGCGACTTAAAGACCTTCTGTTTACATTATGGAAGTAGATTGTCAAATTATTATCTTTATTAATAGGTTCATCGTTCGTAGTTTCATCGTTAATGGTTTTAGTCATTCTGAATTTCACACTGATTTGTTGAATAATCTAAATGTGGACGATTCTCTTCCACTGGTGTGTTGTAACTAAAATTATGAGTGTATTTCGTTAATGACACTAAAGCATGGGGTATAATACTGTGGGAAAAAATAGTAGGACTTTGTTCATAATTTTAAAATTCTTTATTTAATTCTCCAAATCTATATCGTCCCCCTCAAAGTAATCCCCCCCCGACCTCAATACACTTGAGCCAACGTGTTTTCCAATCCTCGATACAGTTGTTAAAGTCAATTCCCGGAATAGCCTCCAATGCGAGTAGCGATTCAGGTTTAATGTCTTCAATTGGCTCAAAACGGTTTCCCCGGAGCGGTTGTTTGAGTTTGCTAAACAGCCAGAAGTCACACGGAGCTAAATCAGGCGAATACGGTGGTTGCGGAACGATATGATGCCATGTAAAACCAAAGCAGTATGAGAAGGTGTATTATCGTGTTGCAAAAACCAAGAATTGTCGACCCATAATTCCGGCCTCTTTTTACGAATAGCTGCGCGCAAACAACGCATAACACCCAAATAGTATTCCTTGTTAACAGTTTGGCCGGTCGGAAGGAATTCGGAGTGCTCGATAATCGAAGAAAACTGAAAACATCACCTTGATTTTTGACTTGCTTTGACGTGGTTTTTTCGGCTTCGGCTCACCTTTGACACGATATTCGGCCGATTGATCGTCTGTTTCCGGGTCGTAAGCATAGATCCAAGACTCATCGCCAATTATAATACATTTCATGACATCCTGGTAGTCGGAAAGCATTGTTTCACAGGCTTCAACGCGATGCTGTTTTTCAAAAAATTGAGTGATTTGGGAACCAATCGTGCTTTCACTTTTCTTAGGCCCAAATGATCTTTCAAAATGGTTTTCACTGATCCTTCCGAAATTTCAACGATGCCAGTAACGTCTCTGACTGTTAATCGCCGATTCTCGATCACCAATTCCTTGATTTTATTAACGTGTTGATCATCAGTTGATGTTGATGGCCGTCCTAGACGTGGTTCGTCGTCAACACGTTCTCGACCCTCTTTGAACAATTTGTACCAATCAAAAACACTTGCTCGCAACATACAATTATCACTGAAGGCCTTTTGCAACATTCTGAACGTTTCCGCACCACAAAATTGGTTCTGCACACAAAATTTAATGGAACTTCTTTGTTGAATAATTGCACTCATTGTAAAAATCGCCGAATGCATTTTTTGTACTTCAGAAAGACAAGCGTATACTAAACACTAATGATTATTTTGATGTGAGATTTGGCAAAGATGTCACTGACAGTCATATCAACATAGAAAAAACAATATTTCGACGAATGGTTTTTCGCGCGAAATTTAAATTAAAGGTCTTACTACTTTTTGCCCACAGTAGTACTCTCAAAAAGTTGAATTTTTAAATCCAGTAACACAGATTCCGTTAGCCAATGTTAGACCTTGTGCCTCATGTATAGTCAATAATTTATTTGGATCTGGTAACTTCAGCTTGAATACTATGTGTTTTTTGTACTTTCGTGAATATTAAATACAGTGTGTACGGCAATACTTGATAAGTGATTGATAGACTTTATTGTAAACTGAGTTTGTGGAGATATTGGTTGTAAATAACTCATGGTATATAGCCTGTAATGCATACACAACATCAGCAGGACGTGGTTGTATTAAGATTTTTTAAAGTGGTTATAAATGTATTACCTTCAAAATCGCGCATGTTGAGGGAGTTTAGGCTATCGATATAAAATATTTGGTTCTGATCCCCTAGAATAAACATTTTGCGACACTCCCTTATAGTAGAGCTACCAGGCCTAATATAATCTCGGATAAACTATCATATACTCTGGCTGTTTAAAAGGTACGAGGCAATTGTGCGATAATTTTTTCTATTATCGTCTTTGTTTATCACAGTCACTAATGCCATGTTTTGATTTCCCACCTAGCTGTCTAATTTTAAAACAAATTTCAAAATTCTGTTAATGCCTTGCAAAATTCTACAACACATATGCCCGGAAATGAAGCGTTATCTATTTAAATTGCATGAATTATGTAAATGCCTATAACTCTTCTAAAAATGAAGGTAACTAAATTGTTTTTCTGTAATTTCTAAGGCACAGAGTTCTTCTTTTGTCTGTGAAAGTAGGGATATCATGCGCAGTGGAAATATTTCTTCAAATCTACTACCATTTCCAAAAATTGCAACTTGGATCGAAAGCAATTGATGGATCTTAGTAGGACATTTCTAGTTACAAATTTAGTTGCCTTACAAATGAGAATGGTTCGAAAGCGAGTTAGTTCTTAATTAGCATTGTCATATCCCAGAATTTCTCCACCAACTTATTAAAGAAATCCCTAACGTGCCAATTTGTTAAGAAATTGAAAATGAGATCCAGTCACAAGATTCAGTTTATGAGTTTTTGGTGAAACTTCATAGAAAATATATTCTAAAATCGGTATAAAGTTCGGAAATTTGTTAAATTTGTGCAAACCCCTAAAAACCAAATGATGACGGTTTGCTAAAGCTTATTTGAATTTTGGTTCATTTGGAGCAAAATTAGTACGTTTTGGTAGCCACGAACGTTTATATTTTATATTTACCCTTTAAAATTATAAAAATCAAATTTATTTTTTATTACGTTCATATAATCAGATTATGGCATTCAACAAAAACCACTTTTTGTTAAAACCAGTCATACACTAAGTTCTGTGTGTACAATCATACATACTCGTAAGTCAGTCTAAAAAATTGAAAAATATTACTTATCATATGAACTTTAATTTTAAGACTGTGGTCCTTCAAATTCCAAGAATTAAAATATTCATGATGAATTATCATCATTGTCATTGTTCCACCGCAAAAGCTTTATTGTGTACAAAAATTTTAATAATAAAAAGTACGAGATGAAAATTCATTTCGGAAAAACATAGAGTAGTTTTTATTATTATTTCTTTGGTTGTTTGTTATTGCCATCAACATCATTGTCATTGTTCTTCAATTCTTGTTGTAGTATTTCGGTAAAATTGACTTTTCAACTTAAGCAATTCTTTATTTTAATGTTTTGTTTAATTTTGGGATTTCACCAAGATAACAACAAAAACAGTACAATAACAACAGTGCGAGAGCTCAACAGAACAACAAACAAACAAAGAATTAGAAAATCTGACAATAGATTATAAAAAATTAAAATTATTTTTTAATCTGAAAAGATTTAATATTTGGATTGCGTGCATCAAATCGGACTTATATTTTAAACGCCCTAGTCAGCTACTTAAGATGTCAACGCTGTCCATTATAGAAAATCCGTTGGTTTTTTGTTTCAAGTTAAGATTTAATGTCTTAATTTTGTCTCAAACTACCCAAAAATCTTGTAACGTAAAAACAAAAAATGTTTATAAATATTTTCATCCCAAAATTTTTCTTTTGATTTAATTAAAATTCTTATCACAATCATCATATATAATCTTATATCTATTATCACATAATGTTAAAATATTCAAAAAAAAATGGAAAGACAAAAATTTATTTATCTTATAATACTTTTGTCTTATACTCGTAAACATAAGATATTTTAGTTTTGTTGTTATTATATCCTTTAAGCATGAACTCTGGGATAAACTTTTGATATGTTCGGAAAGTAAAAAAAACTTTTGTTATGCTTTTTGTCAGTTGAAATTATTTTTTGTGTTTTTTGTGATTGTGAAAAATAATCCATCCATACTGATACGAATTTAGTTTTTATTACTTTAAAGTTTAATAAAATGAGCAATTTTAGAATGGCTTAGTTGTTTTATTTGATTTATTCTAAATTTGTTTTATTTTACAATCTATCTCCTTGAAAGACATTTATTAAATCATTTATATTTTAACACGATTATTCGTTTTAAGATGCTGTGACAACATCTTTATATTACGATAAGCCATTGTTTTATAAACGAATAAACTCTAGTAATCTTTGAGCCTATTGGAAAATTCGAGCCGTGTCTTATATACAAATAATGGTTTGTTTAAGTAACTTTTTCAAACACTTGAGTGAGGCCCCTAACTATATGATGGAAGGGATATTTTTTTTATTAGCAAGCGAATTTTCTATAGTACTGTCATACGGAATGTAACTGGTGGTACGCTTATTATCGATTGTTGAAATGTCAGGAATGTGAATCCCAACGACGAAATACTGCATTTTCCAAACATTGAAATTCACAAGAGTGACATTTCAAAAAGTTATCGATTCTTAAGCGCACCACGAGTTATATTTAGATAGAAAATATAATGAATAGCAACATATGCTACTGTCATTATAGTTATACTGAATTTTTATGTATTAATAAAATTCGACAAGTAATAAATAATACGCTATTAACATATCAAAGTATTAGGTGTGCAAGTAGAAACTCTGATTTTTTTTTAGCGAAATTCAACTTTATTGAAAATACAAGAATGATTATCGAAATATTCGTCATTACTATGAGTAGATGATGAATGACTTCGCGAAGCAAAATAGTCATCGAGCTATTTTTACACATCTTCAATTTTTGTAAACCGCTGATCTTTCAAATTTGTGACCATCGATCTCAATAAGTGGTAATCAGAGGGAGCCAAGTCTGGAAAACACGCGGCATGCTGTAAAACTTTCCAGCCTAAAGAGATGATAAGTTCCTGTGTTGATTTTGCTGTATGTGGACGAACGTAGTCATTTATGAGCATTTACACCTTCCGCCTTCCAGAGCATCACTTAATTTGGTTAATTGGGCCTGGTAACATTCAGCTGTAACAGTTTGACCAGGTTCCAGAAGCTCGGAGTAAATGATTCCTTTAGAATCCCACCAGACACACACTAACACTTCCTTGGCATGAATATTCATTTTTCCAACTGATGTTGATGCCTGGCCGGGATCAACCCGTTTTCATCACCCGTAATGATTTTGTGCAAAAAATTCTTTCTTTTGTACCGACAAAGCAAATTCATGCAGATGTCAACTCTTCGGTAAGTTTACGAGGAACTCATTTTCCTTCCTTACTGTATTTTTCCCATTGCATGCAATCGAAGTTATATTGCTTGGTGCACACCTAATATGCACCACAGTGACGCTACAGCAGTATTGTATTATCAGTTATTAATAACAAAAATAACAATAAAATTTCATAGATAAATAGACCATTTTTGTTTCTGAATTGTATTCTCGTGAAAATGTACAATGACCAGCGAAATGAAAATCTATAAAACACATAAGTGCGATTGGCATTATCTTCAATTGGACTAACAGTTGCGGTTTGAATGTGAATCCACACAAAATTGAGTTGGTCCATTTCTCTAAGAAATACAAACCTCCTCATCTCGACCCCTAGCTTACATGGTATTGGATTGACCTTTACTGATAAAATAAAGTATCTGGGTCTCATTATGAACAGCAAACTAAGCTGGAAGCGTAACATATTAGAAAGAGTAAAGAAATCTACAATCGCGCTTTACTCCTGTAAAAATTCCATTGGAAAAAGATGAGGTTTGGAGTTGTACATTGGCTCTATAGTTCTACTATTATTCTCATTTTGTTATAGTATATCTCCTTTTATCAGTGGTTTAGGACTGATATTCTCACCAGAGTAGACTGGTTGACAGAAGCATTTCTGAATACTGAATATTACTTAATATTATTGTCCCCGCCTAATGCTTAGCAGACTGAAATTCCTGGGTGCTCCCCTCTTACATGACAGGTAAGACCTCAGTAAAATGGACGTCAAGGATATCCTAATCTTCGTTGAGAGCTCAAGATGGTTCGATGATTAGATGAGGAGATAAAACAATATGGCAAGCCCTTTAGGACAACCACTCTATTCTAACCTAACCTTCACCTAGCATTTTTGTTTGATCATTTCAATTATTTCGAGTATACCCTATTTTCTTTGATTTATAAAAGAAATTAACGAAAGTTTTTATTAGTTATTGATTGTAAGAATATATTTAGTTGAAGTTGTATCTCGAGTGTTACAAACAAATTTATTTTGTGAATAAAGATTCCTAGAAACACGGTGCTACTGATATATGTTGAGCATGCTGATTTATCGTAACAATCGTGTAAAGACCAGGAGATTTGTTCGTGCGTAAAGAAACGTGCTACTGGCGTTTTACAACCAACCACGTCGAAAGAACAAAATTGAGCCTTTATTTGTTATGCAAGTTAATTCGGATGCCTAATATTTGTTAGGATGTTTAAAACTGACGAAAGAGTTGTTCATGGGATTCTCATCTTCATAAACTATGTTTGTTTTATAAAAAAACTTCTTGTTGTGTGATGAATCAAATTATTATTTTTGTGTTGAGATATATAGACAATGCACAATGTAACACATAACACATTAAAAACGACCAGTCGTAACATTTTTGTCACCACCAGGAATCGAACCCGGGACCCCCGAATCACAATGCAAGCGCTCTACTTTCAATGCTGTCGAGAGCGACGAAATTTTATTAGCACACTGTTATTTTTGTGGCTCGAAGAAGTAGAAATTGCTAAATGAATTATTAAATTTGACTCCATTATACCCTACATTGATAATCAATAATGAGTGTTTCTGCTATTTAGTTATGAACTCCTCTATTAGAGTACAATATCAAGTTTAAGTATCTTGGTAGATCTCCGTTTTCAAGGCGAAATACCAACTTCAAAACGTTGTAATGTATTCTTTGGCTAATAGCACATTTCACTTATATGTGTCCTAATTTCTGCTCTTAAAATACCTCGCATAAATCTGTTCTGAATTTGTGATTCATTCATTATGAATAACACTGATGAACAATAATCAATATGTGGTGCAACAATTGGCTCGTAAAATATAATTTTTGTCTCACGTGGCATTTTATCTTTAATTCCATTTAACTTTAAAATTTAACTTTTCATCTATATATGATCACACCAAGGTATTTACATTGTTTCACACATTCAGTGTCTTCAGTATCTACTGATAAATTTGATTACATTCTAGTTTTGATTTTATTGACATCACCACTTAAGAAACATCAGCCAACAAAATCGCAGATTCTCAAAATCTTCGTTTATTTTTTGAACAACTTCACTAAGGGTTGGTGTTGCAATCGTAATCAAGGTGTCATCAGCAAACATATTCACTTCACAATTTTTTAGAACTTCCACTATATCATTGATATGCAGGATGAAAAGCAATGGTCCTAAAGTAGATCTCTGCGGTACTCCAAGATTATTTGGTATTGGCTTAGAGATACAGTTATCGACTTTTGTATCTTGTTGCCTTTCTTGAAGACCATTATTGTACTGTTATAAAACATCATTACAAATAAAATTGGTATAAAATACACAAGAACATGAAGTAAAATAATGCCCAACAGCTAATTAACGCAAAACACATTATACAACACAACCCAGCACGGTGCAGCATGTTGGATTCATCGGAGTAAATAAATGTCTTACCGTCGGTTCCTGGAGCTTATAAAAAAACAGTATAATCAATTATAAAAGTTTCGGACGCCTAAAAAAGTTTAAAGAACGGATCGAAGCCCTTTCTATTGTTTCTTTAAATATATTAGATATAAAGATTAGATATAGCAACCCTTTTACGTTCTCGTTCATTTTAATTTTTAAAATCTTAGAATGGGAAGTGGAAAAAATGATGGCTTTAACATGGAATAGCTTTAAATAGAAAATTTAAAAAATTACACCAATTTTTAAATCGGTTAAACGAATATTTATTTATTTATTTACTTATTTACAATATAATTTTGGAATGATCTACACACCAAATATTGAGCTTATAAGCTCATTTATAATATGATGTGCAGTTCAAGAAAATCCAATTAGTTAAACCTTTTCTCTCTGGGTCGTGGAGCGTGGGGATATGTCTCACATAGGAATATAAGTTCTAATCTACTATTCTTAATATTATTTTGTAAAATCCCCATCAGTAGATGAATACAAGATGTGATGTAATTTGCTGGTTGCTTGCTATCTTCTTTTGTCTGATTTGTTAGGGGTTTTTCACCGGTGTGAAGTTTCTAACGTTAATAAAAAGTGTAGCTACACAAATTAACAAAAAAGTGTAGCGTACACAAAAAACATTTTTAAAAGTGTATGAAAATATTCTATATTTAAAATACAATTAATTTATACGAAAAAATACGTTAAAATTAAAATCAAACAAAAAAATAAACTGAAATGCAAATATTAATGTGTTCAAAGATATATCTATTTACCGATTGATTTAACCTTAATTAACTGCCCATCCTAGAGTTTCCGCAATATAGCCACTACTATTGTCGAATAGTAGACATTCGAGCCTATTCAAATTAGGATAGCCCGTACATATAAAAAGGGTTGGACTTCTCTGACAAAATTTGATATGTTGACAAAAATATGATATGAGAGCTGATCATACACACCCAATTAACAATTCATCCTAGAGTTTCCGCAATACAGCCACTACTATTATCGAATAGTAGACATTCGAGCCTATTCAAATTAGTATAGCCCGTACATATAAAAAGGGTTGGACTCCTCTGACAAAATTTGATATGTTGACAAAAATATGATATGAGAGCTGATCATACACACCCAATTAACAGTTCATCCTAGAATTTTCGCAATACAGCCACTACTATTGTCGAATAGTAGACATTCGAGCCTATTCAAATTAATATAGCCCATACATATAAAAAGGGTTGGACTCTGACAAAATTTGATATGTTGACAAAAATATGATATGAAGATGAACTGTTAATTGGGTGTGTATGATCAGCTCTCATATCATATTTTTGTCAACATATCAAATTTTGTCAGAGAAGTCCAACCCTTTTTATATGTACGGGCTATCCTAATTTGAATAGGCTCGAATGTCTACTATTCGATAATAGTAGTGGCTATATTGCGGAAACTCTAGGATGGGCAGTTAATTAAGGTTAAATCAATCGGTAAATAGATATATCTTTGAACACATTAATATTTGCATTTCAGTTTATTTTTTTGTTTGATTTTAATTAGAAATATTATTTGAATATTAGTTAACGTATTTTTTACTATAGAATATTTTCATACACTTTTAAAAATGTTTTTTGTGTACGCTACACTTTTTTGTTAATTTGTGTAGCTACACTTTTTATTAACGTTAGAAACTTTACACCGGTGGGTTTTTCAGCTTCCATTTATAAATTTACGTAGACGGACCAGTTGGCAATTATATACCCATATTGAAAAAAGTTAAAATTCGATAATTTTACAAAAAATTGTAAAAAAAAATGCGACCGCTCGACCCAAAAGTCAAGGCGAGATGACGTTACATGTTACAGAGGAATATCAACTACATCGTCAATTCCAAAATTGTTTGAATTCGTATTTGCAACAACTTTAAATTCAGATTTGCACGTCATATATTAATAAACCAGCATGGTTTTATATCGATCGATCCGCATCAACTAATCTGGTTGAATTCGCCATATTGAGATAGAAAAACATCATCAAGTTGACTGTCCATCTGTGATCAAAATGCACTCCAGAGTTTATTCGCATTTGGGTTTTCACTCGATTACATAAATTGGTTCAAGACTTATCTATCAAACCGGCGATGGAAAATGAGAAATCAAACGTTATAAAGTTACGTCTTGTGCTCCCTAAGAGAGAAACTTCAAGAAGACATCGATATATTAAGTGTCAATGAGATTATAGATTTAGGTATTACATTTGTCGAAAATGCCAGTTTCACTAGGCATATTGAAAATTGTATTGCGAAAGCGAATGCCATGTTTGGACTTGTTAAAAGATGGACAGGTAAATTTAAAGATATTCAAACCTTATGTTCATTCTACTTCGCTTACGTTCGATCACAACTGGAATACGCTGTATCGGTCTGGAATCCATACTATGTTGTGCACATTCAAATAATTGAAAACATTCAAAAGAATTTTCTGATTTTCGTGTTACAGAAAAGTGATGACCACAATTTACCATTCCATGAAAATGTGTCTCGTGTGCCTCCGTACTCAACAAGATGCACGGATTACAAAATATGCACGCTTGAAAATAGTCGGCTTATCTTAGGCGCGGCTTTTATTGGTAACGCTTTGCTTGGTCACATTGATTTCATGGCTTGGTCACATTGATATCAATTCATATACCTTGCAGAACATTTCGAAACCATGAGTTGTTAGCACTAGAACACCATTCCACAAGCGATGGAGAAAATAACTGCATTAATAGGATGTCTAAATCATTCAACATCATCGACGACCTATTTGACTTTTATTTATCAAAGAACAACTTCAAAAATATCCTTAAGAATTATTTTTTAAATTTTTAAATGTTAAATCAAAATTTGATTTATGTTTTATATCAGTTTTTAAGTTTTTTGTTTAAATTGTTTTTTAATATAATTGTGTTAAACTAAATAATCTGAAATAGTTTTCTTTAAATATATAAATAAATAGAGTGTGATACTCATTCGCTCAATCACATTATTTCTTTCATCGCACGATCGACCTTCGTCGGTTCTCTCATCCTTAGCCGTAATGGTTAATACAACCTACACAAAATATATCGCCTCTTCCGGCCTACTGTATAAAGCCCAATGTTGTTTACTTTAGCTTTACTTGAAATTCAGAACAATGAAACATGAACTGAATATGATTTATTTAATTTAAAACTTTGACCTAGTTTGATTGTTGCTAAACACTGTAAATTTTGCGATTTATAAAATTCAACATCCTTCAACTTTTTAAATTGGTAAGTTATATTCTTTATAAATATCAACAGCTGCACCTGAAGCGAAAATGATACAAACTTGTAAAATCAAATTAAATTCTGCTAAATGTTCTTGTACATCAAACTCAGAAAACATTTGTCCATTGATTAATTTCAATTTAATAAGAAAGCACAATGAAAGCTTATACATTTTTATTTAAAATAGGAAACAACAAGAATACATGATAGAACCTAAAAGTTTTCTTATTTTCGTTTTTCATTCATTTCAGGAAGTGAAATATTTTTTGTTGTTATTCTTTTTTTAAATAAAAATTATTAGTGTTTTATTGTTAAGTGAAAAGTTTTTTTTTCGTACTTTTTTATGTGTTTAATTTTAATTTTCTACAAGATTCATCTCTCTCTCTCACTTTTAACAAAAGACAAAGAATAAAAAAGAAGTATCTTTCCGTTATATAGTTGCTGTTACTCGTTTCTTTCTGTTATTTTTGTTGTTAATGTTATCTCTTGGAAATTAAGAAAAAGCAAAAAAATTAAATTAAAACGAAGAAAATTTAATATAAATAAAACTTTAAGTAATGAAATTAAAAAAAGAAATAAAAAGTAATAAAATTAAATAAAAAAACGGATAATTATTTTAAAAGGTTTTTTTGAACATTTTTTCGGAGGAATGCTAAATTGCATGTGGATTACGACAAAAAAGCAGCTTTGTTGAAAAGAGGGGGAAAATGTGACACAGAAAGTTATTTAATTTGCGATGGAAATGATAAACATGTGCTAAACAATTTTTTTTTGTTTCGGAGAGTGGAAACAATGTAAATAAGTCTCCTATATGCCGTATGGGATTGTCGCATTTTAATGAAGTTTTATAAAAGTTGTTCTTGGTTAAGATAACTAAAAACAAACTTGTAACAAATAATGGAAATAAAATTATGGAATAACATTGTCTAATTGCTAAAAGTAACGATCCATAAAAGAAATATTGTGGCCAAAACGCCCGATTGCCGGGCAACTATAAAATAGAAACTGTTTCATGGCATCAATTTGTTATAGCAATTAAATGGGGAGGCTATTCGAAAGTTCGTGTTCCTGTTACTAAGAACCTCAAGAAGAAATGTTACATTAAAGATAATCAGTAGCACCGCCCTTATAAAATAAGCAAAACACTGCAAACCAACAAAATAAATTAAAATCTTAAATTTACATAAATTGAGAAACACATACGATTTAGCTATCTTGTCGTATACCGTTGAATATCTACACAAAAAATTTGCTGCAGCTGATATCTAATATACGAACGCCTGTCATAGACATGAAATGTACACAATAAAATATCCTTAATCTAAAAATTAAAGAAATTAAATATTCATTATATATAAAGAGACAGCATTACAAGCGAATAATAAAAAGAAGAAACACATTTTACTTATTTATTTCAATTTTCTTGTGAATTTAGAATTTACCAGTATATAATATGGGAGAAATATATATATTATTTTACCTGTATATATTTCGTTTTAATAAAAACAAAAAAAAAATTAAAATTAAAAAATTTAAGGAATTTTTAAGTGAATACAGAAAAAAATATTAAATGAAACGAACGGATCTCTGATCAAATATTGATAGAATTTTATAACAATTCTACTTGAAGCACTTACGTTACATGTATACATATAACGAACATGTTTCCCTAAGCGATTTTAAAAAATGTAATGGTTGATATGTACCATGTACATGTACATTATACATACTCCATGTTTGCTTACATTTTTCTATAAGGTAAAATTTCTTGTTAGCTTGTCTCTTTTGGATAATATCGTTTGGTGTGGTTGTTTAGCGTGCTCGATTTGTTACATAACCTAATAAACATAAATGGAATTGTGTTATAAATGACAGAGAGATTCTTAGTTAACCATGCAAATAGCTATTTATGTTGAAACAATGTGATAAAAGACGCCTAGGAAATCGGAATGTCCTTGCATTTGTATGGTCGAATGCAAAAACTGTTTGCTGACATCGACATAGAGTGAAAACGGTAAAACACAAACGCATTTTGAAAACTGTCGAATAGCATGCAACAACTGGTATAAGTGCAAGTGGGTTGGGTTTGAAGTTCAATTCATGTTTTAAAATCACCAAAATTAAATCTCGAATTTCAAAGTCACGCATATCAAAATCACAAAATTTAATTTCACATTCGTAACGTATATTATTGAAACGTTTATTGAAAACCGTAAATCGATATACCCAATCAATCAATCGATTGATTGATTTTATTGTTCATGAGTTTCTAGATTGACAGTAAATAGGGCTAATTAAATATCTCGAAATTTTAAATAAAATTTTAAAAATAATTTTTAGCTCGCGGACAATAATAAAAATGTACCAGGAAATTTTTGATTTACCCAAGACTCTAAATCGAAAACAATATTTTAAAATTCATAAAGAACATGAAATTAACAAACAAAAATAACAAAATTGCATTTCCTAATCAGAACTAGAAACAAGACATAGTCAAACAAACGCTTTATTTACATTTTGCATTCTCTCAATATCCCTGCTGCTCCTGAGTGTTTGCTTTTTATAGCTAAGCGGTTGTGATAAGCAGATACAATGAAACAGTTGAAAGAACCCAATTGCAAATAAGCCAATATTTAATCGTTATTATCTGTTTCAAAATAATATTCAGTGAATAGTCCAAACAGTTCTATTTATTCCAAAAATTCGCAATATTCCAAAATTTTTTAATAAATTTTAAATTATTTTTTATTAATTCTGTGCATGTGCAACAGAAATATTCGGAAAATTCAGGATATTTTCTTTTGCATTCATAACGAAATCAGATTCACATATTCACATGTAATTAATTTGGGCCCAGAAATTTATTAATAATCATGTATCGAATTTGCCAGTAGTATCACATTATTTTAAAGATTGGAATCAAACCAAGTATCGTTGATGATCTCCACTGTTTTAAAAATGTTAAGTTCCATGTGCAAATATTACAACCTTAGAATTATAATTATGAATAACTCTGATGATCCCATTAATAAAAATGATGAATATTCATGGCTAAGTGTAAATATATAGCTTTTAGGCACAGCGGTTGTGATGGAAATTAATTCAGGTATTTTGTTATTTTGAGAGCGGTTGTTCAAGAACGATTTAAATTCTAAGGGATCTTTTTAACGAAATCATAAAATCCGCCATGTTACAATATATAACTAATGAAGTTTTTTGGATTAAAAAAAAATTAGAATATTTATTGAGTTTCTGAAATAAATTTTAATAAACTATTTTATTTTAAATATATTTAATGTGTTGTAATACCAATTCAATTTAATAGTAACACGATTTTAATAAGTATGTGTAAATTTGACATCTCGTATACTTGTATCTTCCATAATAGGAATGCTGTGGTTATTTTGATGAACTCCGTAAGGTTGGTTGTTAAACCAAACGCAAAATTAACTAATTATAACTTAACTATGTATATGAACTTATTACTTGTCTGAAGAAACACTGTATAAATAAACCGTAGGTTTTACGACACAAAAAATATCCCAAAATATATAGCCCAAATATAACTTGTATCAGAGATACGCTAAAACAATAATCTCGCGTTGTCATACTATCGGATAAAATTGAAAAAACGATTCCACAAAGTTCCAAGTATAAAACAATTTCAAACTTCTCGACTAAAAGGTTTTTTTTGTCGAGAGCAACACAAGAGGCACCCGTGCCTATTGAAACTAAACTGTGATGGTTGTGATAAATGTTCCCTATGTAGTAGCTTGCACAGAATAATCATTTTCACAAAACAGAATTTAATAATTTATTAATTCACACCAAAGACACAGTCGAATTTTCAGTTACAATTTTTATAAGAATTACAGTATTAAAATGCGTTACAGACGAGTTTTAAACTGATAGTATAAGTCATATCAGGCCGTTACGGATTATCGCATGCCCTTATAATATAATATCCTATGTTTATGGACTTTGGACTACGGATACACTAATTGCATAATACAAATTTGGATGAGGTAGGTCGCTACAAATTATACATCGTATAAACAACGTTTAGCTAATCAATTTGGAATCAATGATCTAATTCAGGTCAGGGAATGATTAATCTTCTTAGATTAAATTATCGGAAAGAATGTCTATGATGCTTAACACGCGGAACACTTATTAAATTTCAATTCAATCGATTTAAATTCAAAGCAAAGCTGAGTTTGAAATAATTCGTATTGTTATATTGACAGTTAACGTGTCATATAACTAAGTAAATTTTTTTTTATATTGGATAAGAAATGGCAGCATTATTAAAGTTAAATTGTGATTATAATTCAACAGGCTTAAAAACCTCGTTATTAATTAGGAGTCTAGCCGTTGTATGGAAGAAATTTTGCTAGTGCGCTAACGTATACGTGAGAATTTTGCAAATATACAACAAGTAATACTCAAAACTGGTCAACAATTTAAAATTCATCGTAACAAATTATAACACAGAAGTTAATGTTAGTTTGCGTAAATGAAATAAAGTGAAATAACATTTTTTCAAAACTCGTAATTTCCGGTAAAATTTAAAAAATGATCTGAACTAATTTTCTTTAAAATTTAATTTACAATCGTTTTATTTTAATAGTTTTTCGTAAATGCCATATAGGTTTCAAAATATTGGCAAAAACGAAAAATCTCCTGTGGAAGCTGCTATTTCCGGTCGACCGATCTCGGTCAAAAATCCCTGAGATCTCCCAATTTAAGAAAAAAACTTAAGTATGAAATTTCGTCTCGATCAATCAATCCGTATGGGCTGTCAATGGGCTACCAATTTTTTTACTGAAAAAGGGTTTTTTGACAAAAATCGTCATTTTCACTTAAATTTTAGAAAAATTTATTTAGAGTGTGTTAATTCTGTTTTGCTGTAATGCAGATCAATTTTTGCTCATATTTCTGAAACCAAACCAAATCTTAATCAACCTTAATCAAAAGTTGCACTAAAAATTATAGATTCTAATTTTTTTTTTAAATAGATATCGTCAATATCTCCCAAACTAATGAGTTTCAAAGTCATACAAGATCACCATTAAACGTCCCCCTCTAGATTGAACATTTTCATTATAAGATATTTTCGCACCGTTTCCGGGATAAAACCCTAGCGATTATAAAAAAAACTCATCCTGTATAGGCTGTGCTTTAGAAAATCCGATTTAGAAGTTGTTTCATATTTTTTCCTTTGGTTTGTACTTCTATTCGTATAAGAATTCACTAAACTGGTTTTAATAAATAGTAGTCTGTCCAGGCTATAAGTCGATGATAATCTATCTGAAGATCGTTGAAAAACTAAAAAATGAATCACTTCTACATTTCCCCTACATCTCTCTGTCAACTGCCCAGAATCGGTGAAGTCCTCAATCGCTCAACTGCAAAATTTCTTTGTAATGGATTGGAATTACTATTAAAACAAAAAATCGCAACTTCAATTATATGAATTGATAACTTTTGAGTATAAACTAAAAGCATTGTAATCGACGTACTTCGACACTCATGATAACGAAAGATGTAATCGTTTTTCATAGATACATAAATGTAAAACGGGGAAAAGAGAAGAATATCAACGATTACTGGAGGGCACGTGACAGAAAGAGGTAGCTCGACAACAACATCACTATCATAGTTAAGCAAACGTTGCTTGGGGCTACCTGGAAGGAAGAAATGCGAACATTCCCACCCTCTATGCCAGTATACCTCTTCCAACAGTAGTGTGAACCTTATAGCAACTCTGTGACTTGACTAAACTCCAACGGACTCATCAACCATTAATCCGAAGATAATTTGATTAAGTAACCTCGATAATGAGGCGGCCAAATCTCTATATGGGATAGCGCCAGCAAAATAAAATAAATAAAATCAACGATAAGTTCCTTTCTGATTCTTTATTTAAATGTGATTATTACGTTCAATGATATTTTGTAGATGCGGTTAAGCTCAAAAACCTGTTTTATGCCATTTTTGGTATGATCGAGCCTTAAATGTAAGAATGAGTCAAATTCACATTAGCAAACAACTAACTTAAAATCAACCCGATATTCAAAAAAAATTAATTAATACTGGCTATTCGAGTATCTAAAAAAGATGGCATTAAACCAGCAGTCATTTCACACAAAACATATTTTAAAGTGACATTTTAAAGTGCAACTTTTTAAGGATAAAGTGTTAGCGACTGAATTAAATTTTATTGGCAATGCCGCTAAAATTATCAGAGACAGTTATTAAATAAATACTATCGTTATATTCATAAACCATATGTTGCGTAATTCATATTTCATAAAGCTTTAAGTTAACAAACTCAAAAAAATTTATACTATGCTTTATTTAAAATGTTCACAATGAAAATTTACTGCCGTTAACCCTTCATAGATTTAGTAAAATCTTTTTAAATTTAAATATTATAAAGTATAAACATACATAATAAAAATGTCTTGACTCACCTTCCAGAAAGAATCCTATGATCCAATAATTCTCTTATTCTTATATACGCGCACAAAAGACATTAAATTTTGTACACCACAAAGAGGCTTTAACATACACACACACACTAACAAAACAAAAAGTAAAATCACATTAATCTACTTATCACTTTCTTATCAATTTTCCTTAAACATTTTTTTCCTTCCAACTGAAAAACAAAAACAATAAAAATTAAAACTTATTGAAAAAATTTTCTAAGAATAAATAAATATTTTCCGTTTTGGTGAAAATTTACGTGTTCAAATCTAAGGCAGCATGAGAAAGTATTATATTCGAAATATCTTAATAAGGTAACTAATAATCTGTGAAGTTCTATTATTATATAAAAAAGGAAAATTAGGATTTTCATCTTCTATTTCTCGTACTTTAATTTCCCATTTTTTACCTTTTTCTTACCCCCGTTTTTATCATTTTTTATGTTTTTTGCCAAATTTTAAATATTTAAACACTTTAACCCTTTTTTTTAACAAAAAAATATAGAAATATATTCTGTTTTCATCTTATTAAACTCACTCAGAATATAAAATGAGTCGACACAAAAAAGGATAAATACTTTTTCTTGTTATATTTATGTCAACCATGGTTTTAATCCACCAAAAAATGTTGAGAAAAGGAAACTCGGAAAAATATAATTTCCTTATAAGCAAATTACCTACCGAGTATACAAAAAGAAAAAATGTAAAGTAAACTTTGCAAACTTAACTGTTTTCTTCGTAAAGTAATTTTTCTGCAGTCACGGTATGAGTAAAATACATTATAAAGTGACACTCAGGGGAAAAATTTTCGTTATGTTGTCTGGTGCTATACATATCACGTATAATGCCAAATGTCTGCGGGAATTGAATTGAAATACGTATATATTGCAATTTATACAATTGTATAGAAATATACATATATCATAAAGCTCAGTATTTTAATAAGCTAAATCATAAACATACAGAGTGTTCCAGAAAAATTAACCTTGCTCCTATTCCTTAACAATAAAACGCTTTCAACGAAAAAGCCTTCCGACATTATTATTTGTTTAAAAAAATTGATATCACCAAAACGGTTTAAGAATTTTGTTAAATAACCAACTTTTATTGGAAATTCCATACAATTTTCTTTTTTATACCGCAGTCACAATATTCCGAAGAAATGTCTTTTGAAATTAAATAAATGCTTCTATTATTGAAAATTGTACTTTAGCGGCTTTTAATCTTTAATTTTTCAGTGATTCTGCAGCTATTGAAATTTTCATATTTAATTTGAGTCATTGGAAAATCATTATACTAAATAACAAGCTAAAGTTTTCAAGATTTAGTTGCATCCCAACTGTTATATTTTAGGTTTTCTTGATTAAGGTTCAATAAAAAAGCTTCTTCACTAAAAATGTGCCTACGATTTTTTTTAACTTATTTTATACACATCCGTTCCACCAAACCAAGTTTTAAAATTGCTCAGGTACTTGACGTTTTTGTTATCGCAACTTAATTAATTTACCAAATACAGGGCCAATAACAAGGTAAATTGATGATAAGTACACGAATCATCAATAAGTGCGAATCAAATTTACTGGAATAATAAAGTTTTTGCAATTTTTCTTATAATTGCATTTGCTCGGAAAATATGTAACTGATCGACTAGCTAGCTCAAAATTGCAATAAATTTTCCAAATATTTTGACAATATGCAAAAAATATTACCTTTATAATGCATTATTTAAAGAAATATTGAAGAAATTAAAGATTTTCACACCTTTTCTAGTGTGAAATGTACTCACGAGTATTGTCAATTTACCTTATTATTGGCCCTGTTTTTGATAAACGAATTAATTTAAAATTTAATAATTTAGTAATAGTTTTAAAGTTTTGAGTGAAATTCGAAGTGACTAATTTTACAGTAGGGCTTTGATTATCTCTATAAGAGTTACGAATAGGATATGTGCTTCATATAATTTTTTGTTCAGATTAGTGTCCTCTATCACCTCTCAAATTTATTGTACTTACTTAAGTGCCACCCTGTATATTTTAGAGAAGCATCAACTCAATTATACATGTTATTTTCTTGATGTTTTAGATTTAAAAGAAAACAAAAGATGCATCAATCAACAATTATGTAAAATTTGTATATTTTTATAAATATTATAAATAAAATACTGTTAAATTATTCTGAAAAACAGAATTAAAATTTCGTAGTTTCCATTTTCTTCAGAGACCACTTACTATGAGTAATATCTGCAGGCATATTAAATGTACCTCGATTAACTAGCCGTAAATGTTCAAGACCAAAATTACTCAAAAGATAAGTACAATGAAAATACGTTACAGTCAAAACTCAAAACTTTAGACAGCGTCAAAAACCACTGATCAAAAGCTCATGACAACAAAGTAGAGTTTGAAGTTTCTATTGACCATATCGATTGGGTCATGTAACCCAATATAGATCTGAATAATCGAACAACCATGTACATCAGTTCTAGACTGTATCCTTTCGCTGTTTTCATTTATTTTGTGCGCAATCTTTTGTATAATCTTCAAAAAGCACTTAATTTAATTTACCTTCTTCACTTACAAACTATTTTGGAGAAGTTTTAAGTAATAGTAATGTTAAACGGACTCGTTGAACATTTAAGGAACTAGGCGGAAATTGCATGGTAGAATTAGTATTGCAAAATGATGTTTGTCTATAATTTTAGAATAGGTCCATCTCGAATAAAATTTGAGAGTTTCTTTTAATATTCTGGTACGAATTGCCTTGCTCAATCAATATACTTGGTATAACGTTTTACCCTACCAAATTAGATTTGTAAGATAAATTACACTTTCTTAAACGAATTATGGTTGAACTGTAATTTCTCAGTATTGTTAATGGAAATTTAATTTTAGTCGATCAAAATCAAATCCAGTTTAATATATGGTACAGTTGGATTACTAAAATGGAGTTTGTATCAAGTGCTATAGGCTAAATTTCACACTGTAAAGTATTCTTGGAATTATTTCGATTTATTTATGAAACATATCATACGAGTATGTCTATATATAATGATTGATTAACTGAGTATGACATAATGGAATTTAGAATGTTAGGATTGGGAATCCAATCAAAATCGATATCAGAAGAGATCCAGATTAATTTTTATCCAAATTAAGTACATTTAACGTAGTATAGGTAAGGCTAAGTTGCAATACTGGTTGGATAATTAAAATCCAAAATTGTAATAAACACAATTTTGGATTTTAGTTAATGATTCTCAGGGAATGGGTATCGTGCCCTCTATAGCTTTTTGAAAGCCTTTTTCCACTGATTTTTCCCAAATTTTACATTGGACAGAAAAATACTCAATTACTGAGCTGCCTATTTTTATCTATGCTTAAACCTATAACACAAATGTCTACTAGTGTGCAACGTAAGCATTAAAATAAATGGCAAGGAGCTAAAAATAAAACGTGTGAGTATTAATAATCTGTTAAGCGACTGTGACTAAAATAATGCAAACGGTTATGATAATTTGATGAAGTGAAGTTTGTTGCGAACATGCATTAGATATTTAATTATTTATTAGCAAATAATTCATTTTCTCTGGGAAATTTATTTTACGCTTATATGATATTTGCACAAATAATTTTTTCTAAGTCGATTAAGATTCAACTTTAATCGAAATTCAGCACGAAACTTAACTTAACTTATGGCGTCGTACTTTAGAAAAGAGCGTTGCACCGAACAGGTTACTGTTCCTACTTGATAAGAAGATCTTTCGTATTGTTCGAGTACGGACGAAGACAAATAAATCAAGATCATCTAAAATACATGTAGGTTACCATCAAAACTTACTTCAAGTATCTCTGACAGTTATTAGCTAAAGATGTCCAAAAATTCATCGGCCACTCTTCAAAAATTTGTATAATAATATCAAACTAAAGGTAACTGAATTTAAAATATCTTTTTGCCAAAAATCCGATTGGACTCGATAACACGTTCTCGATTTATGTTGATTTTCTATTATTTTACATTCAAAGTACTTTAGCTTAGAGGACGTAAATTGACCCATATCGCGACTGTTAAGGCTAACTCATCATTACAGTCTTCCCCAGCAAATAACGCATTTGCGGTTTATACGAATAGTCTACTATGTCTACTACTATATACTATGCCCAGAGCATTTCTCGAGTTTAATTTGGTAACTAATTAATTTCCGTGTAATAAAATATTTTTTTTTAATATTCATTATTTTTATTATAGTTTACGTGCTTGCTTTACATAAAAGTCGAAAATGTTAAAAGTAAGTAAAGCAATTATTATTTAAGATCCAAAAGTTCGGAATTGAAAAGTGGTCAGTAATTTGAATTAATTGGAATTCATTTTGCTCTTTCTTAACTATTGAACCTAGGCGTTATATTCTAATAAATTTAATAGTTTGATAATTTCTGAGACTCCCGAATAAAACGCATAGACGTTTTTTATGAGGGAAGATTGTAATTGGCGAACGAAGTAAAGTGGTAGGCTGTGCGAACGATTTTACTTCAGTACAATAATTTTAGTTTGATACATTTTATGGTCAGCGGCGAAGTTCAACCACGAAACTGTGGCATGGTTATAACTCTATTAATCAACGCTCTATAGCCGACGATTATTTTAAGCGCAGTACTCTTTTAGATATTTCAAAGTAGTCTAAAGCAAGCTATAACCACCCTCACAAAATACATCCTAAAATGTTTTGTCGGTGCATAATACTTCGTGGTTTTTAAAGTCCCTCCTTTAGCACAAATCCTGATCAGTAACCGACAGATTTCCTCTCCTTAGTTGTTCTCCATCATCAATAAATTACTCGAAATACCTGTATGCAAAACCTTTAAATCTATCATCTCTTGTCTGTATCATCTTTATATAGGGTTTTCCAATAAGAGTGATATGATTTCTTTAAAGAAAATTGTTGCACTTGCTGTGTGGCACGTAGCTGGCACGTGGTTGGAACCAAATGTTGTCAAGATCAACTTCTTACCGATCTCCATTGACAGTAACGGTGTTACCAGCTTCATTTCGAAAAAAAAAACGGACCGATGATTCCACCAGACCAAAAACCACACCAAACTGTCAATTTAGGTGAATGTAATGGTTTTTCATGAATAATCTGTGTTTTGAAATATGAAAGAATCAAAAATTTCGTACGCTATGCAGTAATTCGCTAGTAGTACAACTACATGGTATGTTCTATATATATAGACAATATTCCAATGTAGTAATACAACATCAGTCGTCGCGACCTGATGAGAAGACTGATTTTTTCAAATCAATAGTCTCATTTGTTCGAAACTGATTGTTGTGATTCTTACACATTAGCCATCTATAAGTCAAAAATTCAAATTTATCCGCGATCCGGCGTTAAAAGGAAAGCAAGTATGGGGGGTGGTTGGGAAGTTGATTGTGTATAAGTAAGTGTCGATTATCATATTCGTTTGTCACACAGATAGTGACGCTAAATGGAAGAATTTCCTACGATTCGTGAATTTAATTCGAGAGTGCTGAAATATACCAATATACAGAACAATCACAATAACACCATTACAATTGCAAAAACCAAAGGTAAAATATATAATAAAATTCGTAAATGCGAAAAAACTTAATTGTTAAAATTGAATATAGATGGAAATATGAAAGAATCAAAAATTTCGTACGCTATGCAGTAATTCGCTAGTAGTACAACTACATGGTATGTTCTATATATATAGACAATATTCCAATGTAGTAATACAACATCAGTCGTCGCGACCTGATGAGAAGACTGATTTTTTCAAATCAATAGTCTCATTTGTTCGAAACTGATTGTTGTGATTCTTACACATTAGCCATCTATAAGTCAAAAATTCAAAAATAATCTGTGGATTTTCTTCGCACCAGAATCGACAGTTTTGTTTATTTACCGCACCACTCATATGAAAGTGAGTCTCATCGGAGAAGATGATTTTCTTAAAAAAATCGTTATCGTTTTCAAGTTGTTCCAAGGTAAAATCAGCAAATTCACGACGTTTACGGTGGTCCAATGGCTTCAGTTCTTGAGTGAGAACAATTTTATACGGATGCAAACCCAAATCCTTTCCCAAAATCCGCCAGGTTGTGGTGTGAGACAGTCTCAAGTCTTGAGAACGTCTTGGAATCGACAAATTGCTGTCTTCAGCAACACTTGCCTGAACGGCAGCAATATTTGCATTACTTCAAGCGAATATTTGTCTTATTGCCACTTCAACATTATGTAAAGAAAATATACGCTCCAAATTTTGAACAATTCGATGAATAGCGAGCACACTTGGACGATTATTACGACTATAAAATGGCAAAAGCGCACGAAACGTTGCAATTGGAGAGCGATTATTTTGATAATAAAACTGAATAGTTTGTAAACGTTGTTCTTGCGTATATTTCACCATGATGAAATTGTTAACATTACTGAATACAATGAAACAAAAAATGACAGATCATGACATATTATAAATGGCCGAAACGTCACTTAAAAATCATATCATTCCTATTGGAAAACCCTATAGCTGCCAACATGGATATATAAACCAAAATTAATTTATGTATCGCTATAAATATTGTTAAGCGATAGTATTGTGAAAGCAACTGAAAATGCCAGAAGGATGAATTAACCTACACTGGCTTTCGTACAGGCTTTGGTTCCATTAAGTACTGAACAGCACAATATATCATGCAGTGGCTTGTCAACTGATTTTATGCCCCAGTTATTTTCATACGGTTGACAAAGACTAAATTTAATATAGGCTAAATTAGGAGTACCGAAAGTTCCGCACGTAGTAGGTTCGTAAATTCTTCTAATATTTATGGATGGCGTCATATGTATTTGGAACATAGCTCAAAAATTATTGTAGCTTCCCAAACTCATCACAAGTCAACTCAGCTAATTCTCTCCTTCACGGGTGACTTAAAGATCTTGAAATGCTTTGCAATTCTATATGGTGGAAGTCTTCTACAAAATGGCTTTATAACTGGGTTAATGAAAGGTGTGGAGCTAACCATCTCCTATAATTATTGCCTTATTATCAATATTAACAGTGTGAATGAGATAAAAAATTTAATAAATATCGGATTTTCTTGGAGACCACCGAGATATTTGTTTTATATCGAGGTGGAGTTACCAAGAGGCCTGACAGTATGAAACCAAACTATCAAACCTCTTGCTAACCTCACCTAGCTGTTAAAAATGTAGGCTTTACTTTTGTTGGGAATGAGTTATTTATCAAATAAACGGATTTTAAAATTACCAAACCTAATTGATTGTTTGGTTTTATCAGACTATGGCCCAAATAAAAATGGTGATTTTAAAGAACTCCACTTAAATTAAAAGTATAAATAATTAATTCTTCGGGTTCTTATAGAAATAAGAGCAGAATATAGAAAAGATAAATATGTATAATAGTAAATTAAATTATTTATAAAATTTTAAAATCAATTGAATACTACCTGCCTATTACCATCAAAAAACATTTTGGTCGGCAATAAATTCATTGGTTGCCAAATCAAAAATAAGTCTGTGTAAAATATCAGTCAACATTTTTTCACATTACACAGATGTAATAATTCACAATGAAATGTGAACAATTTGTAATGGATATATGCAAGTGTTAGTCTAACTGTAGACGTATGAATATTAAATATATTTCTACCATCTTTAACAATAGATTTTTGGATAAACGTATGGGATGGTGTTTTCTAAAGTCAATGTTACTTTAGATAACTTCTTAAATAAATGTTACTAAAATTATTTGTGTTGTCAAAATTGTCAACGACAAATATCTCGGAGAACACATGTCGCATACGAAAAAATGTTTAAAGAAAAATTAGGCCTTTAGAACGGGGCATAGCGCTACAGCTATACACTACACAGTCGGAATTAAAAAGTGAACTTTTTTAAATTTAAAACTTTTTTAAAACCTTTTTAAACTATAATATTTTACAGCAGAATATTATTATACATTAAAAATAAATGAAAGTAGGCATAAATTGTAATCTATTTCACAAATAAATTTCATATTAGTAAAAATTTCAGCTTCAGTAAAAATGTACATGATTCTAGCGTACGGAGAAGCCAAAAGTAGATTATCAAAGATGCTTGTAAATTATACGCCGATCGATCTTCGGGCCACATTCTTCCAAGTATTATAACGTTTGACCGGATCGTGAGGTTATTTCTTGTTAAACAAGAAATCTTAAACTGAAAACTAGGAATCGGAATGATCTGCACACCTCAGCCAACTTAAATTTCAATTTTACTCGAAAATAACTTCTGTAGCGTTGCCAATTTAGCTGTGCAATAAACGCTGCAATTTTTCAATCGTGTGACCATATGTTATCCATTTTGGTAGTTGTGCATAAACAATAAGGAAGAGTTAATGCATTTACTGCTTTCAAATACATTTCGATGAAATATGTACGAGTAGATAGTATTTTTACTCGTAGTATTTTTATTGAAAAATTAGTATTTAGTATAGAAAAGTATTTTTATAGAAAATAATTAGTAGTAGTATTTTTATAGAGAAGATTAGATTTTTATAGAAAATAATTATATTTACTTAAAAATGTTCGTAAATCCATTATTTACCTGAAAGGTATGAAAATAAATTTTATGATGGAATGTGTAAATTAGCGAAACTGGAAATATGCACTATCAATTCGATGTATACAAGCAATATTATCACGAAGACCAACATATTCTCATATATTTTTGGTAGAGCTTTTATTAAAGAACAGCGTTTTAAAAATTCCGTTTTAAAGTTCACGTAAAATTATAGTTTGTGTTTTTGAAATTTTTATTGAAATTTGTACTCAATTAACTCAAATATTTTAAATAAACTTATTAAAATTGTTCATACATAAGCTAGGACAAATTTCAGAAGTAAAACATTTTACCAAACTTGCTTCGCAGGAACTTAGTACATTTATCGCTAGTTTTTTTTAAATTAGAGTATGATGATAACAATACTTTCCACTTTCGAATTCATTCCAATTTTAAAATTTGCAACACTTAAGTAACACGTTAGCACTAAACTAAATATTTTTCATACATTTCCTAACACTTTTCACTTTATTAATTTACTTATTTTATTATTCTTTATTAGTTCCTTTAGTCATCGATATCCAATGCTTAGGAAGTTGTATTTTCAAACTGAGATCAATATTTTCAAAGTTAATAATGGTTGATAAAATTTCCACAATTACAACTTGTAAAGCTGCTGTTTTGGATGAACTTATCCACACTTATCCACTTATCCGCAACTCAACACTTACTGTAATAAATTACAGTAATAGTATTAAATGGATTTGCAATGAATGCTGCGATACCTTCTGTAATCTCCAACATAATAACGCTGTTGTTTTGAGATTAATAGTATCCTCATCATCTGAAATTAAGGGGAATGTCTAAGATAGGCCTGTCGCCAAGCAAGTGACTAGGCTTCCGTGACATTTTCCGATCAATAATGTCCATTTCATATTATTGATTATTTGCATTTTTACCCGTTAATTCTAACATTAACTTGGCTTACGGATGAAATTTTAAGCTATTTGGTTCTGAGTGATCGTAAATTTTATCGATGGATTGTATTATATTCCTTGAATATAAATCTTTTTCTACCTATCTCATATCGATACCATTTCTTCGTTTGACCTAAATCTTGGAATTGTTTACATGATTTAATTTTTGTTTCTGAACATTTTTTTGATTTTAAATATTGTCTGAAGGAAAGTGGCGATATTTGATTTATGAACGGTGAACATAATAAATTCATTATTGTTCGTATTAATATGAATTATGAGAAATTTATTAGACTTTTCAATTCAGTTAGACTTCACATAAGAACGGTGATTATATCGGTTGAAATGCATCTTATCTGGTATTAGCTGGATTGGATGTTTGGCGACCTTTTATCGTATCATGTTGATAAGGTTTCGCATACCTAATTACGATTATCACAATCCACCGGATATTTCAATTCATAATTTTAATAAATTTTGCCCGATGTTTGGTTTTAATATTAATAAATGTCAGTTTAAACGACGCATCACTTCAATGTTAAATCTATGATAGTTATTAATCTGAATTAATTTTTAATTATTTTATTATACGCTTCCAGAGCACTGATTAAACTATTCAAAGTTCATTAGAAACCCAGATTTTTAAAATTCAATTTCAACCGATAGTAGTTTCAAGTTCAAAAATGATCATGAATGGTCATCGAGTAATATTGTGCCGTTAAACTATCGTTAGTTAGTGTTTTCTCCACAAAATATTGACGGAACAGCGCAGTTTTCGATTTTTTCTGTGTTCTTCCAGAGATCATATTTCATCACGTTTAAAACTCAACTCAATAATCATCACATCCACTAAAATTTATGTAGATATTCGATCGGCCACCCTAACACTTGCTAGTCAAAAATTATTTCAATTCCTAATTTGAACTTATAGTTAGATTTCTAATGAAATTTTGTTACTTTTCTAACAAAAACTTAAACGAAACAAACTTTCGATTCTTTGCAGATCCATTGAGTGTCTACGTCTACGTCGTTGTTAAAACTACAATAAAGTATTAGTTTTGAAATAAATAATAGTTTCATTCTCACCGTTAAATAACTAACCCTTAATTAAACTTGATCAAATACAGCAGTAAAGAAATTTTAATCGTATATATTAAGACTCGAGAGGTTTGCTCAACTGAATCATAAATATGTTACGGCTAATGTATGAAATCGGTAAATCTCCAAAATTTAAATTTTATAAATACTTGTACACGGTAAAATTCGATTGTACAGAGGCCTGATGTTATCGAAATGTTTGCTGACCTGCCCCCTTACATCTCCGTAGTTTTATGTATTCTTCAACAGAGGGCTAAGAGACCTGAAGGGTGTAATCAGCATGTGCAAGTCAGTGAAAGTTAGTAAAGCCATCAGCCTCTACTATTACAAATAATTTTACACTACTACCATAAATGTAGATTTCGGAGCAATAAGCAGTTTTTTCAAATCTATATTTGGACATTTACTGATATCAAACTTTCACCGAATATATATTACACCTTAACATATACAAGGTGTCTCATTGGGACGAGTCCAAACGTAGGGCGTGAAGCCGAGGAAATGTCATGGAGAAAATTCTACTACGCATATGCCCCCGAACGAACCATTACCCACATGATGAGTGAAACTGAGTCTAGCACAATAGCATCTGTTTCATCCAAAAATTGAAGATAGTTTTGTGAGTTCAATCTGTCAGCTAGTAAAATTGGCCCGATAAAATTATTTCCAATTATACCACACCATACATTGTACTAAATCGTCTTTGAAATGATGATTCTCGCTTAACATGTCGATTTTTTGGTTGCCACTCATGAAGATTGTGGACATTTGGTACTCCATCCCTCATAAATGTCGATTCGTCTGTCCATAAAGTGGATGACAAATATGAAGGATTATATTCCTCGTTATTTAATAGTCAACGACAGAAATTTGCTCTCTTTGGTAAATCGACCGGAATTCTTGCACTGGAATGTAATGGAGTGGGTATAGATGATTGCTTCTAAGTACCCTCCAGACTTTATTTTTCCTAATTCCAAGTAGTACTGAAAGACGTCTCGTGCTTAATGGTGGGACCTCTTTGTACAGAATTCAAAATTTGTAGGTCGACATTGATTTCGTGTTAAATCTGACTAACATGTTGATATTCATAAGGGAACAATGTTGCTTGTTCTCGTTGTCTTCTGTGAACTGTTTCAAACATGCTACAATCTGGTATCCGCTTATTTAGATAACGGCTTACGTATTCATGCCCTGAAGCTCGTCCATTTCCGTCATACAAACCATAAATAAAATGGGTATCGACGAGTTCTTTGAATGTGTAGCGTGGCATTTTATTATTTCTGATTAAAAAGGATTAAAAAGTATTAACAAATGCAACAGTCAATTACTAAATTTTTTTTTTAAATACGTTGAAAATCGATTGCTTTGGTTTTTCATATAATTTTCAACAAGTACATTTATTTATAAAATAAATAAAGAACACTGAGACATTTTGAAAAATTAAATACATTTTTTACTTACAACAACTTATAATCATTTTTTTTCAACAAGCACAACATTGAATTGTTAATATCTCAAAACTATGTGTGATTAGATAAAACCGGAGTAACAATTTTTTAGTAAATCGTCTGATAGATTTAAATTTGAAATAAAAAACAAAAATAATTACGTGATTTTTTGAGAAAAAATTAATTAAATGATTTTTTTTTTCAATTTGCACACAATTTTTTAAATTCTAACAATATAAGTAGTGTTCAGTAATGTAATAACAATTTTCTTTATGGAAAACACTATGGATGAAAATTTTCATTAACGTGCAGAAAGAAGAACTCTCTGCCTTTAAACTGATAGTAAAACAATTGAGTTATCTTAACTTTTAGAAGAATTATTGGCATTTACGATTTAAAATAATCTTCTTCATGACATTTACCCAGCTACACGCCCTACTCGTTTGGACTCGTCCCAATGAGACACCCTGTATATTATATTTGTTGCATAAGATCAATTTTTAGGTTATAGCAGGAATACGGATAAGGTTGCGGGTTACACTCCAGGACAGTTCGTTAACTTATTATATTTGATTATTATTTTTAAATTATATTATGGTAAGTTTTTGCCGTGTTGTGAGCCCAAAACGACAATTAATTATAAAATTTCAGATTATGCGTTAAATACTGCGTTAAAGTAAAAAGATCTTCTAACGGTAACACAAATAACGATAATTAATGATATTAAGACGTAAGCTACGAAAAAAATTGGTTTTACCTAATTTACACTTGATGTGATTCAAACATTCTTAATAAATTAACTACAACAGCCAGTTTAATGTAAAAAATATGTCCCAAATAAATCAGGTGCCCAATTTCGATCGGAAACGGAGTCTCAAAAGTTATCTCATATGAGATTTATTCATATTTTTGATTTATGTCGTTCGATTTGCGACGCTTTTTCGGAACATTTTCCGACACACATCGGTAAATTACTGTAATTACTAGATGCAAATACAATACAACAATCTTGTACGTACGTAAAGCAACAGAAAACTCCCAACTTTCAAATCTCAATGTTCGACCAAAATGCGTTGACATTGTTCACAGACCACAGTATGCAGACACTAGGAGCTAATTTATACTTTTTAATTTGAAGGGGATCAACATTTAAAAAATACAAAAAAAAATTGAATGAAAGTCGAAATAACTATCGCAGAAATGTGTCAAAGTTATCAAATTATCAAAAAATAATTTAATTTTAGTTGAGCTAAATTTATAGAGGATTCACTGATCAATCGCGATCGCGAGTTAACAACTTTCCGAAACACGAATTGACCAGTGTACGTTAGTGTGTTTATATGTGCCTATCATTTATTGACCCAGTTTAGCGAAATTTGTTTTGTGTGCTTTAATTAGTGAACAACATATCTTTAGTTCACTGTTTTTAGTCATTTTGTTTAGTGAAATAGTTTAATGGTTTGTTTCGCTTACTTGATTAGTGAACTTTACAGTTCACATTAGTGTTCTTTGAGTGTTAATATTTCACATGGAAAATATATAGAAATATACAACCTATACGGCACAAAAGTTGTGCTTTTTACAAAGATGACGGAGATATAAAAACATGCTCGAAAAAAGGTTTCACCTTTCGAGTCCAGATAATTCGTCCATAGCATAATTTAAATTGTTGCTTTTAACTAAACAGGCTATATAGTATAGACAGTTCGTTCCGGAAAAGGAACGTATTATGCTAATGAAGTTTTTACTAAAATAATATTAAATTAAATAATTCAGTTTAGTCAAATATTCACGCACTAAATCCAATATTCATCAACAAATGTTCAATATACACAATTATTGGTCAATTATTTAAAATAAAAATAATAAAACGAAATAAAACAAACGTATTCATTAATTAAAATCTTTACTAAACCGCTATAAACTGTTTGCTCTAATGAAATTTTATAAGAACAATGATCAACTAAGACAATTAGCCATACTTGACAATTTGGTAATATTTGGATTTCGCGTCAGTGGTGTGGTTTTGAATCGTAAAGGATTTGTTCGGGGTTTCCTGTCGAACGTTTACTAAACCACTTTAAGCTGCTTGCACAATCGCCAACTAACGAAATTTGATAAGAACAATGATCAACTCAGACAATTAGCTGTACTTGAGATTTTTGTAATGTTTGGATTTCGTGCCAGTTGGGTGGGTTTTGAATCGCAGGGAATTTGTTTGGGCTTGAACCAATTGACCCTTAACTAAACCACTTTAAAGTGGTTGCTCAATCATCAACTAATGTAATTTGATAAGAACAACGATCAACTCAGACAATTAGTCCTACTTCAAAATATTGCAATGTTTGGAATCCGTGACGGTGGGGTGGTTTTGAATCGAAATGGATTTCTTCGGGCTTAAACCAATTGAACATTTACTAAACAACTTTATATTGTTTGCTCAATCACCAACTAATGAAATTTGATAAGAACAATGATCAACTCAGACAATTAGCCATACTTGAGAATTTTGTAATTTTTGAATTTCGTGCCAGTGGGGTGGGTTTTTAATCGTAATGAATTTCTTTGGACTTAAACCAAATGAACGTTTACTAAACAACATTAAACTTTTTTTTACTTTTGGTTTTTGCAATGGTAATGGTGTTATTGTGATTGTTCTGTATATTGGTATATTTCACATTATTTGTAAAATATATAATAAAATTCGTGAATGCGAAAAAGTTAGTTGTTAAAAATAGAATATAGATGGAAATGTGAAAGAATCAAATTTCGTACGCTATGCAGTAATTCGCTAGTAGTACAACTACATGGTATGTTCTATATATATAGACAATATTCCAATGTAGTAATACAACATCAGTCGTCGCGACCTGATGAGAAGACTGATTTTTTTAAATCAAGAGTCTCATTTGTTCGAAACTGATTGATGTGATTCTTACACATTAGCCATCTATAACTCAAAAATTCAAACATTAAACTGTTTGCCCAATCACCAACTAATGAAATTTGATAAGAACAATGATCAATGTTTGGATTTCGTGCCGATGGGATGGTTTTGAATAGTAATGAATTTCTTTGAACTTGAATCAATTGAACGTTTAGTAAACAACTATTAACTGTTTAACATAACATAAATTGATCAATTAATAATCAATTATTAATTTAGTATAATTTAGAAAAAACTTCTAATGCGTCAATGCTAATACAAAGTTTTTTTTAATTGTTTATACCTAATAAACGGTATATATTTTAAACAGTTTTTAAAAATTAACCATTGTATTTATTCTCAATGACAATTATAAATTTAAAAATAAATTATCGACCCAGTAGCAAATACTAGTAGTCAGTAATTTTATCTATGTGAGTGGCGCTTGTACTTTTATGCTTGCGAATAGTAATAAGCAAAGTGAAACTTAACACGAATCTTAATCAAGTCGAAGAATTACAAGCGTTTTCTTCAATAGTAATATACCTTCCATCGATAAAATTAAAATGATAAACAATTTTTACTTTTGTACCATATAACACGTAAGAAACTTTTTCAAATATCGTTATTATCGGAACAAAAGTTTACCACTGGCTCGGCAAAGTATTGGGAATTCAAATTAATAAAAGCTCTTCAGCTATGAAAACGTATTATTGTTAACTAAGGCCTTTTCCTAACAATAATATACTTCCACCGGTATACGAAATATAGTTTGGTTTCAAACTAATGAAAATTTTGAACACTCCAAAAATTGTAAGTGTTCAAAGTTCTGATTAGTTCGAAAGCACACAGAAGCATTTCGTGTACGAAATATTAAAGTAACGGAGGATACCAATTGGCATCGAAGGATAGCGATAGCAACAGGAAATACATTGGCGTTCTCTACTATAATAAAATTATAGCTATTTATGATACAAGTGTTAATTGTGGTATTTGTTGTGATAAGGGAAGTTCAGCGTCGTGTTTCACCTCTTCGAACAAAGTCAAGTCATTTTAACACGTATGTATATCCATCCAAAAAAAATCTACATTTCTTGCATTTTGTATTTCTTCTACAAAGAAACACTAATAATAGTATAAGATATACTACAAAATTAGAAAAAATTTCAAAACTAAAACGTGTAGTTTCTAAAATGTTCATTTGAAAATTTTGTGCGATACGTAATCATTAACCTATTGATGTACTTCAACACTGGGTGTCATAAAATGACATTTTTTAACTCGGGAAAACAATCGTTTAAATGCCTACTTTAGGTTCAAAGAAAAAATATTTCTATGGCTGCTGATTTTTAAATGTCAATTTATATTTTTTACAGCCACCCACCAAAATTGTTTAAAATTATATAAAACTCAGGGACACTACTTTGGGGATGGTCGTTCAACTTTGTATTTGTATATAAGTTGCCCCATTTTATAACTAATTCACTTGTAGCAAAACCAGAACTAAGTGGTGATTGCATGTACGGAACAGTATTGTAAATACATGTGATAAATTAGTTTTTATTCTAAAACATTTTTTTGCCACAAAAATCACCTGTTTGTAAATTTGTTGGCATTCAATTCGAAAAAGTCAAATTATGGCCCAGCAAAAAATTACAAATTGCATAGGAACGTTTAATGTTGTTAAAGTTGTTTTAGAACATTCTAATTAAATTAAAGCTTGCTTGGATTATTTTAAATCAAGTTATGTTTTAAAGGCATAATTTTATGGAGATAAAGTATTTATTATACCATAATGAAGATTTTGATTAGATTTTGTTTCAGTTCTTTGCTGGCAAATAATTTTTTATTTATTTATTTAATTTTTTACTTAGTTGGATACACATCTTCCAGGCACAAAGTAATATTATGTTGAACATTTTACTCGTTCGATGTGATATTTCTAAATTCTCTTTCTCATTGTGTGAATATTCTATCAAATATCCTAAAGCATATTTTAACCATATTTCACTTTTGAGAAACCAAATGAAATATTTTATAAACATCCGTTATTGATAACTACACTAATTCTTGTAACAATTGCTCTATTAAAAAATGTACCTAATTCCTACAGGCCGATAAAATTTGGTTTCCCCTTTACAAATAAAATTATAATATGTATAATCATATTTTAATAACATTTCTTGCCTTTTCACGTAATACACGTATATTTTCACCAAATGCAAAAAACGGATAGACATAAAAGGCATTTTCAGCAAATATGTACACACATTTTTCAATAATTCATAATTTTCACAATTCAATTATAAATTCAAACACAATTTTTTTTAAACAGCGCACAGTTATTAACTTTTAAATTTCTATGATAGTAATTAAAAACTCATTTTGTTTGGTCTCACATATTCCAAAAACACATAGAATTGAAAATTGTTATAGATAAGAAAACAAAATGTTCACAACAAATTTTTTATATTTTATATTCCAATTTCTTAACAAACAAAAACATAAAATAAATTAAAATCACTTTTAAAGGATTTGAAACACAAAAAAAAATATTTTATAATTAGAAGTGTGATAATAATAATTTTGAATATTAAATAAAAATGTTCACTCAAGTTTTTTTTTATCACACTGATTTATTTGTAACTCGTACCGAAAAACGGTTATCCCGCACGTCTAAACACATCGAAAGACAACCGGTGACTATTTTACTTGTTTTTTATGTTAAAACTGAGATCAAACTTTTTTCCGTACTTTTTTTATTTTTGGTATCATCAAAACGAAAATGAAACTTTGTAACAAAAAAGCTCTTTATGAAAGTTCAATAGTGTATACTCGTGTATGTATACGAGTCGAATATATAAACGAGATAACATAACAAAAAAGTTATAGAATCACTGGATTCTGTTGCATGTGATACTCGGTATATAATAAAAAATTTCCCGTTATAAAACCATGTGCGTTGAAACTACAAATACATATTTTCATTGTTTTGGACTTTTTACGGTAATCGTGCAGAAAACAAAAAGCAATTGACATGCGCATTTTACAGTTAGAATTTCTCGAACTGAGTTCCCCTCTAAGGAGAAAATCCTCCTTTTGAAAATGTAAAACTTTATTTTCTCTGTTTTCATTATGTATTCAGAGAACATAATATATCCTGACCTACCCTCTGAAATACAACAGAAAATATGTTAATTACAGTAGATTGCCACACTTGTTAATTGAGACATTATTTTATTCAAAGGAATTTTAAACAAAAGGTTCGAATGATTTTAAATTTAAATATTATTTTTATCGTTGTACAACAAAAATTATATTGTGTTCCGTTCGGTTAAAACCGAATTCAATGTTTCAATTCTCAATTAGTCGTTGAGTAATTTAAGATCTAAATGTATTTTTCAAAAAATTATTTTCAAAATGTTTATTATCGAGTGACACGTAACTATTTTTTATAACCTCAATAAAAAAATTCGCACCCGAAATATCCGAAAACCCACGTATCACTGACAACTATTTCAAATCTTATTTTTGAATACGTTGTTTTGAAATAATACGAATCAGTCTCATAATTAGGAAAATCGATTAATGTTAGACTAATGATGTATGCCTTAAATGATTTATAGCCTGAATAGACTGCGAATTGGTTAAACTGGTTTAGCAAAATTCAATCAAGCACTCCATGGAAAAATTTGAATTTGCTAGTAGATTTTTGAATTTTTCGTAGTGTGTCAAACTGAATTGAATTTTATTTCCTAGAGTACGAGTACTTAACCGAATTTTGCTAAACCAATTTAACTACTCCTTAGTCTCCTCAGGCTATAAGTCAACTAAACTAAATAAATTTGAACCTGCTAATATAGTGCTATTTTAACTAGACTAGACTAAAGCCTGATATATCGTGTTGCGTTTTGAAATCGTCTCTTGAAGAATTTTTCCAGAATCTTCGTTTGCGACAGTCTAGCATTAAGTCGCCTGTAATCTAATTGATTAAATTAAATTAAATAATTGTAGGGATTAAATCACCTACTACTAGTGGAAGAAAGTGTAAAAAAAACTTGAATTTCACGTGCTGATACTTTAAAACTACCAGATTTAATGTGGTATGCTGATATGGGATGCTGACATATTTAATTTCCGATTCCGATAGAAATATATCGGGAATCATATCATAACTAACATTATTTGTAAGTTCCAGTTTTTAACATATTATTTAAACTCAGATCCATTGGTTAGTTATTAATACTTCTTAAACTTTCAGAAAATTCTGCATTATCATTTTCAATTTCTATTTTAGTACGTAACCATATTATACGTGACCGATGAGCATTAAATAAATTAGAATAACCTAAAACAGTATTTAGGCCCAAATTATCCTGTCCAATAGTTGGCCGAACATGAAATATAATTTAGTGGTTGCATTTTCATTTAATTTATTAATTTCAATAATTAACGGTCGTAAGACTGCATTGTTATCAAATTCTTTAAGATATTTGGATTTAACAAAATCAAGATAAATTATGGCATAAAGGACTTATAAATAAAGGTAATCTAAATTTTTCCCGACGCCCATCCTTTTTCACAAGGAAACAAATACTTTTATCACTACTTTTGCACTAGTTCTGGAACTTCTTCTACGTTTGCTGGGGATATATCACATACAATTAATCTCAGACATGACACATGCGACTCGTCTATGACATGTCACCTCGTTTTAGACTTGTCATAAACGATTCATCTCAGACTGGTAACAAACGTAAATTAGTAATTAGTGGGTCGTCAATGGCTTTCCTGCTGGAAGGTAATATTTAAGTAAAGGCAACTAGATAAAATTTGAAAAAATTATTCTAAAATGAATGATAAATAAGTTTATTTTATAATTTTTATAATTAAATATAAGTCGTACCAGTATCTTAGGAGGGATAATATGTCTCGTATATTAAATATATTTGAATGAGATTTCCTGAGAATCGAATAATTTTAATATAATAGCTCGGCACTGTACATGTAGATTAATATTTAGGGTTGATTTGAAATTGGGAATTAATAATTATAATTCTTGTTTCTAAAACAGTCAAGATTGGCAACGTTGCATTTTATGACAAACATCCAGTCGTTGGTGTATGGAAGTATACAAACCTTCTCTTTGCCGAAGTTGCCGATAAACAATTCTTTATGTTAAGATTGTTAAAATCCCAAATCCAATGCAAATAATATTTCTTTTTATAAAGCAAAAATATCGCTAATAAGCTGTGAGAAAAAACTAGTAACCCACTGAGTGTCACAAAAAGGCAATTTTGCGGTAAATAATAGGATTCGTTACCAACTCCAACATAGTTGCAATTAATCTTGCAAAAATGATGGATTATGAAGGAAATACAATATAGAAAACAGCTAATCATAAATTACCTACACTATATTCTCAATGCACAGAAGAAATACGGAAACGGAAAATTCTATCGCTAACAAATTATTACACAAACACTGAATAATAGGATGAAGGAACATCACCAAAATAGCTCTCTCCGAAAATCTCCGAAATCAAAGCATCGAAGAAACCACCTCTACAAACAATCGTAGTAAAATGTACCAAGAGAATTATGCAATGTCCATCCAGGAGCTAAAATTACCTCGAAACGATCCCAACAGACGGCATGAATCTTCCCACCATGAAACCACTACCATCCACCAAGCGACCTCCTGCCAACACCACCATTCAACAAAAACCACGCTTCACAAAGCCGTGACGAATCCATGACAGATCACAAACGAACCATGGCAACCCTACAGCCCAAAAACTTCAGCGTACGACCGATCATACCAAAACTCCCAAAATGATTCAGCCCCCGCCAAATCGACGGCAAACTCCAACAAAAACACCCGAAGCATTCAGCAAAGAAACCAATTTGGACATACAAATCCAACATTCAGGCAATGATTCAATACAAAACTGCAAATCCGCCCTCATACACTAACAAATGAGAACTACCTCAAGTCCTAAACAAAACAACTCAAAACAGTCAAAAATACCTTATAAATACAGGTAACGACAGAACACACATGAACACAACTCTCCGCAAGTTGAGAAACACAACGTTCAACGAACAACTACCACAAACCGCAGACACCGAGCCATTACTCACCATGAACGAAACCCATTCAAATCACTCCAAATATCAAAAAAGATTCACTGCAATACAGCTGCAGCACATCCTCGCCGCACATCCTGTGTAAACCAATCACACACATACACCACTCGTCAAAATCTAATCCAGTTTTCGCACCACAGAGAAAAAGTATAACCCCTCCCAATCGCCAAAAATATACATTCCTTTATATGTACAATATTCATTTTGCGCGATCTCGACCTGCGACAACATCCACCCCTTGCCGATGACGCCAACCCAGGTCGACAAGGAGAGGTCAACGTCAGCCGCCTCTCCACAACGACGGCAAAAAATCTCACAAAGTTAACAAAAGTCTAAATTATTATACATATAACAAATCAACAAATTATGAACAATTAAAGTCTAATCGACTTTCCCAATTCACAAATTGAATCATCCACATTCAAGAACATTTAGTGCAAATCCAAAGAAATTCGCCCATTTCCTCTACTAAAATTGTTATGTCAATCTATCAATAAATAAATAAATAAATAAATAAATTTAGACAACGTAATACGAAGTCTTAGTGTAATCCACTACAAAAATATAAATACAACCGTGAGAGAGCAGAGAATATTATACGATCATTTTGTTTATATTTTGCGCATCCCACATACCATATTTTCACTTATGTGTATCCTTAAATAAAAAATTAAAAGAAATAAGGATTTCAGTACAACATGCAATAAAGACTTGATATTCAAATTTTAAATTAGCTTTTTGGTCGTGATTTGTTTAACTTTTCCAAGAAAATACCATCTACTCATATAACGAAATTCAACAAAATCACTGTGTACATAAAAAACTATAAACAATACGTATGCGAGAGAAAAAACAAAATTATAAAAATTAGAGACCACGACAGAATTTTTCATAGAAACAGATTACATAGAATGAATGCTAGCTGGGGATTCATACCACCAATGTTCATTTATCCACATTCCCACCTACCACCTTGCTCAGTAAAAATGGGCCTACTTGTGCAATATATAAGTAATCTAAGAGAAAAAAATGAATACTTACGATTTAGCTGAAATTTTCATAACAGGTTTGAAATAAAAAAATTTTTATTTTAGATTCACCAACCAGAAATTCATATTCAACTCAAACCACTTCGTCAATAAAGTGGTGACTTAGAATGGAGAGACCCCACTTTATCATCCTAAACCGATTTTATCATCCAACGAACAAATTGGTATTGAATCAGAGGTTATTCTAGCCAAATCTAATGTCAAGATTCAGAAAATTTGCCTAGCCAACCAATTCCAGATAACCAGCAAAATAATAACAAGACGAGGTGGGCATTAGTACCATTTTTTCTGCAACCCCAGTCAAGCAAGAGCTTCAAATCATTAAAGAATAAAGAAGAAGAAAATTAGAATCGTAAATGGAATTGTCTAAAGGAATGCTGAAAAAACGACTAAAAATAGCCAAGTACCTGCGAAAGTCACAAAACAAACAATTCTAGTTCGACTACAATTCAATTTCTCATAATCCGATTCCGAAAGCGATGTTGGTGACGCCGTTATATGTGTTATATAGCTTGAGGATCTGAATCTATTTAATGAGGCTGACGATGAGATTTGCCTAATCTGTTCTGAGTTCAGAAATTACATTTTGCTGCTTGATGTCACGGTTTTTGCTCAAAGGTGAAAAGGCCGCAAACTATATGTGTGGTTTTTGCAAGGACAGCGAGTTCCTTGGAAGAAAATGTTAATTTAATGTTTATAAAATTTAATGTGATAATTTTATTGACGATAGGCAATTTTATTTATATTTTTATTGGTTTTAGTTATTGCACTGAATTCCATTAACTTTTGATTACTTTCTTTTAAAAAGTAGTTTTAAAAAAATATCTGTGTGTGTCCCTCTCTGTGTATGAGTGCATGTGTGGTGCTGTTTGTGTTCTGCCTACAGCCCAGATGGATTGACTGTTCGGGATGAAATTTCATAAATAAGCTTTTTCATAAATATGGAAATCCCAGTCATTTTTGGCTAAAATCCGTCCGCCGGAAGGTGCAGCTTCCATGAGAGCTTTTTCTTTTTATGCAAATATTTTGAAAAGTACATCAAAAACGACTAAGAAATAATAGCTTCTAAATTAATTTTGCAATGATATCGGGCCGAACTGTTTTCCAAAATTTAGGCAGAAATAATGATTTTTTTTAAAAAATTGTTTTTCAACATAAATTTGGTTTCCCTTACAGCCCAAACGGTTGAATTGATCTGGATGGAATTTTATACTTAAGCGTTTTCCATAAATTGGGAAGCCCAGTAATGTTTGGTCGAAATCGGTTCTCCGCAAGTGTTAGTTTTCATAGGAGCTCTTTTTGTTCAGAGTAAATATTTTATTTACGAAAAAATGATTAAAACAAAACGATTGTAAATTAAGTTTCAAACAAAATTTGTTCAGATCATTTTTTTAAGTTTTACCGGAAATGACGAGTATTGATATAAAAACTGGCAGATTGATAATTCGGAATAAAACTTAGGCAATCTTGACGGTATTTGATAACAGCTTTTTCAATTTTTGCAATGATGTTGAAAAGTATAGCATTGACAAAAACGACAAAGAATTAAGAGATTCAAATAAATAAATTAAAATAAAAGATTAAATTTTCAACACCAGTTGGCCTTGTTGGGTTCCTGAAATAGCAGGAATAATGATTTTTGATTAGCCAAGACAGGTTTTGCCAAAAGTTCGGTAAGTTTAATTTTTTGCTTTAGCAATCAAGTTTGGTGTTCGCGATCTCTGTATACATTGGTGGCAAAAGAATGTGGCCACAACATATTCACACATCCATTTTTCTAATTTCTTGAGATACATAATAATAATTATTTGAGTTATTACAACGCGAAATTATCCTGCGTAGGTTACGACATTACTAATATTGTTGGAGTAAGTATCGTTTTTCGGCAATGTATGTACTAGAACTAGCTACATATATAACTGGCTATAAAAACACTAAATGCTATCTTAGATAAGCTTTTTAAACTACTTTTGAATCAGCGTAATTCCCTTACTCTTCCCAATTATATGCAAAATCGTGTTATTTAAATTAAATCAAACGCAAATCGCAAACCTCATAGAAACAACATTTAGTTATGTTGGTCTTGTGACAAAATTAATGAACTTCTGTTTGTCACATCATCGATCAGACGATAGTTATAGTGGCCTAATATGTTACACGAATAAAATTGGTTAATTACTTTTACAGTCATAATCAATAAACGCATGTAAGAATTTATGCAGACATATATAATCTTATAAATTCAACCGTAAATAATTGATTATTTCTAAAGTGTCTTTACAAAAACACTAGATGGAAATGACCTAAAATTAAAACCTATTTAAATGTAAATTAATTACCATACAAGTGAATATTATTACATCAATTATACCGTACATATAAGCATATCAATTTACCACTCGAAAAATTCTAATTACCATTCTTTAATAATCATTTACAATACATATCTGAACCATTAAAGGAGGTAATTGAAACTTTACAATTTCTACTGAAAATAACATAATCGATAATTGGATTAAATTACATATTTATGTCCTTTAAATATATGTCTGTATATTATATGCACATCTGGATACCACATGGACAGGATAGGTACCTTTATCTACCAGAAACAACAATAGATAGACGAAATTAGAGGAGTATTTGAATCTATCCGTATAAATTTCATATATGAATGTTTTAACATGTACGAGTAACAACATAAGTAATTAACATTTTCATAATATTGAAATTATTTGCATATCAATTCGAACAGGTGTTGTTGTGCAAAAAGCTATACGTAAACTTTGTTCAACATATGTACAGGTATGTATGTATTTTTTTAATTACTGAATGTTTTGAAAAACTAAATGTAGAAACCCCAAAATGCATTAAACAAAAAATATGAAAATTGAAAACTATAGAAAAAACCATTTTATGTATGGGGGTAATACATGTTTAATGATTTTCTGTATGTTCGTAATTTTTTGTTTTTGTTTCTCTAAGTGGATTAGTTTTTCAAGAAAAACATCATTGAATTTGAGGTGTGTAGATATCGATGGTTTAAGAAGACATGAAATACACGTCATGTATGGCACATTTAATTAAAGTGGGAAAGCAAAGATATTGATACTTCAGAATTTTTTATTCCTTAAGGACACATTTGACCGACACTTGCACATGCACACGAATATAAAAAAATACGAAGTATCAGAAGTTTTATTTAGTTTATTCCCATACCGCATGTTAAAGAATAATTTAAAGTCTGGCTTTTTATAGGATTGGTGTTACCTCTTGTATTGTGGCGTGGATAGATTTTGTTCGGTCAAAATACAACATCAGGTTATTTCCATTAAGAAATTTATGCAACGATAACAGTTCAAACTTTAACCGTAAACAAAGATTACATAAAAACAAAACGATAATAGTTTTATAAATCGGTGTTTTGGCGAGCCGTTCCATTATAAATTTTCAGAATGAGTAAGAGGTGCGGTTTTATTCGCACTCGATAGATCAGCATCGGAGTTTGTAAAACTGTGTTTAATAAACAATAGCAATCTTTTTATGGTTTGTTAAAACTTGGACAGAATCACCATACCAAAAAACTGATAACACAAGAAATTCTCCTTTTCTTCAAACGTCTTAAAACTGGCTTGTTTTGGTACTATTATTAGGCAATAAAGTTGGTGTTTTATTACTAGAATACATTTAAACGTTTGTTAGACAACACTTTTAACCCTAGGCGTAACCAAAGCCAAAGCCTCTTTGGTGACACAAAATTTTTCACACATAATTTGTACAGTGTACAGTGTTACAACATATTTGGACTAAAATAGTATGAGTTATTCTGATTAAAGTGACCTTGTTTAACTTGCAATGTTTACATTTGCTCGACTACGCTAAGCACCGCGTCGTATGCAAATAAATGGCTCATCAAATAAAGTATTACTTCTATTTTAAATAAAACAACTTAAACGTATAAAGATCGAAATTTCATGAAATCGTGAGTGTTTTACAAATACAGTCGCCGTAGATGAGGAATGCGCTGCAAACTGAAATGATATGCGCGAAGAAGGGTCGTTTAAAAGTTGATATTTCTTAAAAATAATATGGAAATATTAATGTGTGAAATTCTAGGGCTCCTCGAATTAAAAAAGGCTGACTTAAAAATGGTGTTTTTACTGACTTAAATCCAGCGTTTTTATTCCAGTTTAAAATTGACTTAAAATCTGTAATGAAAATGAAATAAAAAAGCCGACTTTATTAATGAATATCATAAATCATTTTGAAAATGATTTAAGAAGTGTGTTTATAAGTGACATAAATTGTGTCTTTTGAAAAATGAAATAAGATATTGATTGATTGATTGATTGATTTTGAATGTACGACCAAGTTCTTAGGCTTGAGTTCCCGGATGACGCCGGGTCCACCGTACACCCTTTTTTACACATAACAAAACCGAAGGATTGGATAGGTTAGTTAAGTGGGACAGAATCGGCCCGGTTACAGACACCTAGGTATAGCCGATAGTTAGTAACACAAAGACAACACAATTCTAATCTACCAGATGAAGGATAAAGGCTTAATAGGTTAATGGATAACGATGGTATTGGTCTTCAACAATTGCTTCTTTAAAACGGCAACCTAAGAAAAAATATTATTATTTCACATGCATCTGGAATTTTCCTGAAATTTAATTCTATTAATACTTTTCGGCTTCCTAACCAAAATTGGTTGACTCGACCCGTTACAGACACCTATGTAAAGTCGTTAGTAATAAAATGACAACACAATTCTAAACTACACAATCAGCAATTACAATGAAGCATTAATTCACAAGCATCTGTAAATTTCCTTAAATTTAATTCTAAATTCATATTTTCCGGCTTCCTAAATAATTGAAACATTTATTAATTTAATCATTCTGCAACTCCGCAACTTACAGTAGAATTTACTGAAACCAAAGTTATTTGAACTATATTCAAAATAACTCTAAGATTCATTAGTATTTAACCGTTGAATTGGGCGAACACCAAATAGCAAGCAAAAAAAAAAAGTTGCAAAAAAATATGTGAGGCATTCCAAAGGCAATGGTTCTTGGGAAACTATCAATGTTAATCAATGCCAGACTAACTAGATTAACTACCGGATTGCATTCAAATATCCCTTAAAATATCCATCCATTAAAATAGAGAAAGAAATTAAATTGGTTATTAAATTGAGACGCATAGATACTATTAATTCTGGAATCCTTTCCTAAATTAAGATTAAATTAATTTTATTATTCCAATCCATTTTTAAAATATTATCACACCCGAATATTAGTCATTAATCAGCACCAATCATAAATTAGATTAACTATTTGCTCCGGAATAAGCAATAAGATTAAGAGTACAAAACAATAACCTATCTAAGTGAAACTCATACGATAACCGAAAAAATTAAGAAAATCTATTTAATAATTATCTAATTCCTACTGTTAGGTATTTGAACATTTTGCGATAGTAAATATTCTATCAAAATTGTAGGTGAATTTTAAATTTATTGATTGATTGATTAGGATGTACAGCCAAGACTAAGCAAGGATCCCGGATACGCCGGGCCTACCGTACACCCCTTACACATATAACAATACGGAGAGATAGGAAAGGTTATTAGATATGATAGACGTGACCCGGCTACAGACACCTAAGTAGTCAATAGTTAGTAAAGCACAAGCACAAGACGACACATTAATTTTTATTTCCTGAATATAAATAATCAGCAATCAAGATCCTAAAAAATTTTAGTTGGTAAATTTCCTGAAATAAAACTTCATTATTATGAGTGATTAACCATTTCCTCCCCCCATATAATTGATAACCAGCAATAACTATTTATCTAACTTAGAACAAGCTAACCAAAACATTTATCAATTTACAGTCTCCCGTTCAACCTAGAAAATAATTCAATTAAAGAAGTGCCATGAACCCCGAAAATACAAAAACTATCTAAATACAGCAATATTTGTCTGCATTTAAATTTTATTCTGTAGTCTCCAAGCCATTTATAATTTCAAAAATTCCAACAACCACTGAAATATCAAATTCATTAGCAAACCCGGTTATAGCGAGTGATGCCTACCTTGACTTCTCCCACAAAAGTCATGAAAATTGCATGCTTCCTAAAAAATATTAATTAGAACTAAAATTTAATATAAACAGGAATCAGGCAACACCGCTGTTATGCAATTTTATAAATTTCCCTCCTCCGATCATATTCGTTTGATCAATTAAAATAGTTTTATAAACCCATTGACGTGAAACGAATTAAATCCTAAATATACAATTAAAGTATATTAAATTAAATAAAACTCAGTATTGTTAACTCTCCAATCAGGAAATTATAAAAGAAACCAACTATAATGGATAGTATTAATATAATAAATTCCCAAATAAACTAAATCAATAATTTGAATAGTAATTATCAACTAGTTAAAAGAATAAAAGGAACTATTACTACTAATTACAACCAAATAATTTTTAATGAAAAAGTAGTACAGCTTCAAAGATATTCTGTAATCAAAAACTTCATTAGAACTAAATAAATTAGCTTAATCAGGAACTGCAATGAATAATAGTATTAATAATGCACATCTGATAAACCTCGATAACTCTAAACTAAAATCCAATAAATAATAATCAAAATAATAATAATAATCAAAATCAGCCAATTTTTGAAATAAAATATAGCCGAGTAGAAGGCGAACAAAAACACGGTAGCCATCATCATAAAAATGCCATGGAAATTCCCTTTTGTCAAGATCCTCCCAGACTCTACCCATCCATATCGCGCATGCGGCGTGCACATAAACTCTACCCATCCATCCTCAATCCCGATAAACTATACCTTTTACTTCCAAGTCATTCCCTATTCAGAACTTCATCATTCTCCACTAGGACATCCCTAATCCGATGAGCACCGTACAATATACAGAGCAAAATCTATGTGTATGCACGTAGAGTGGATGACGAACGAAAGTACCATTCTTCAAGCGTACACCCCAACCACAATCTATACATATTATACGATGATCATCAAATCAAAGATACCACCACGGAAGATGGTACATTTCTAAACGAAAATTAACCTAAAAATAAAAAAACAGTTCAGCAAAACCAAAGATACTCGTAAACAAACAAAGTTCATGCTTAGGCGAATGAAAATTCATTTTTCCACCGCATCTACAAGATAGAATCAAGTAACGCGAAAAAACTCTTCAAAAACCAAATTCCGTATCATCCGTATGAAAGTTTCTTCTCAAGTTTACGTTTTCCGTACTAACATTCAAAGTCTATACATTGCGAGACAGCCATATACACACACATAGGCCCTGGTTTATCAATTATTACCTGTGCATATGAGTGAATACGTACAAAACAAAAGGTAGATCATTCGATCACCAAAACATGCTTACAATACTTAGCAAAATATAATGTACCAGTAAATATGAAAACAAACAAATGAGAAAAAACACGAAAAATAATCTTCGTACAACACAACCAAAAATGTTAGCGAGAGTACAACACACACCAACAGAATTGAAAACCCATTGTCGCACAAACAATACACAACAATAAACTACATAGGAAATCTAGAACTCTACACTTTTAAAAGCTAAAAGTTAAAAATACATTTCAAATATATATGTATGTATATATGTTTATATACTTATTTAAAATAAATATATATATACTTTATATGTTTATATACTTAAAATTTATTTTGGAGAAAATATAAATTAATATGATATGTGTTCAAGTATGTTGGGGTCGTCGGCGCTCGGCGATTGATCGTCGTAGTCGTAGAGGAAGGACGTGTTTTTGTCTCTCCTTTAAATAAATAAATAATTTATTTTATTTTAATAATTTATTTTAAATGTATTAACTAATTAACTAATAAAAAGTATAATATTGATATAGTTGATAATTTTAATTTAATAAATAATAATTTGCGTGAATTTAATAAGTGAAGTGAATAGTTGTACGTATTGTATATTTATTTTAATCTGTGTACGGTGCGCTTGTGATGGTATAAAATATATATGTACATAACGTTCTCGTTTATATGTATTTTGATACCGTTGCTTGAATGCAACGTACGCAGTGTATGTAAATCTTCAATATGTATGACTTTTTTGATTCCAATGGATGCCTAAGATAAGTGTTTTTCATTATTTTAATTCATATTTTTCCGAAATAAATTTTAATTATATAAAATATGTATTTAACTGTTTCTATTTGCGTAAACGTGTTAAGAGAGGAGCGTAAAATAAAATACCAGTTCATTTATATGTTTTGGTTTAGTATATTAAATATATACATACATTTCTATTTTTTGTTTTTGCGCTTGTTGCGTGAGTGAGAACTGAGAATAGATTATTATGATCATGCTTAGTGTTTTATAATTTATCCCTTCCAAGTTTCAACTAAAAAAGAATAAACAGGAAATAGACAAATAAAATACATAAAACAAAATTTTGAGGGGATAAATATATGACGAAATTGGATAGAAACTAAACAAGCATGATCGTGGTTATTCTGTACTTTTCGTTTTCTCCTTGACAGATGAATTCATTCATTCATATACACCCATCCTCCGATTTACACGGTAGATTGGTTCCGCGGAAAACGTATTATCGCATTCATATATTCAGATCCTTGTAGAAGTATAAATTAATAATTTATTAATTTGAATTTTAGGTTTTAGTGTAAAATTAAATTAAATTTCTTAAATTTCTTATTATTCTTGTTTTGAACGTGGAAATAATAATTTAACGAACTTTGGAACTCTAGTTTAGGACATGTAGAGGTAGGCGGCTGTGACCGAATTGGAATTGTTGGCTTAACTTTATAACTTTGCTATTTCTGCGAATATTTGAATATTTGGAATTACATGGAAGCTACGGAGTACATTTGAAATGCAGTCAAATTTGCTATATGTAGATAGTTTTTCGGGATCATGCACTTTTTAATTAAATTTTTTTTTCTAGATTATTTGGAAGACTGTAAATTGGTAAAGGTTTTGGTTATCTTGTTCTAGGTTGGACAAATAATTATCGACGTATGTCGATTATATAATTTATAATTTATTTAATGCTGTTGTAGATATATATATATGTGTGTGTGTATGTATATGTGTATGTATGTATGTATATATATATGTATATGTGTGTGTATATGTATATATATATGTATATATGTGTATATGTATGTGTATATGTGTGTGTATATGTATATATATATATATATATATACAATAGCTAACTATCGTAGATTAATTTAATATTTTCTGATTTATTTATTTTATAATTAAAGCATTGAACCATATAATTGGGTTATTTGATTATCATGGATCCTACAGATGTGCTAGCTACTTATTATTAATTCTGTTATCTTACAGATTCCTGATTACTTTAATAGTTTTATTTAATTTTGGTTGAATTTGTTTAGGTATTGGGGATTCTAAAGCTGTGCAAAACATTCATTATAAATACATTACCTTACAGATTCCAGATTAGCTGTTTTTGGAACCAGTTTTCGTTTGGTCATTTTCTATTTTTATAAATAAACATATTTGTATTAGATTAGGAATGACAAGGACAAGTGACTTTCATAAATATTTTTTCATAAATAAATCCATCAAATCAACAGATTTAGAAGTTAGGAAGGCCGTGCGTGCCTTTCCTGGATTCGATTTATTTTATTTGTTTTAAGAGAACCAAATTAATTTAGTTAATACTAATCGTTACTTTACATTTATTTTATTCAAGTATAATTTTATTATATTGTATATATATTGTCCTAAATTTACTAATGAATTTTAGAGTTATTTTGAATATAGTTCAAATAACTTTGGTTTCAGGAAATTCTACTGTAAGTTGCGGAGTTGCAGAATTAAATTTCAGGAAATTTACAGATGCTTGTGAATTAATGCTTCATTGTAATTGCTGATTGTGTAGTTTAGAATTGTGTTGTCATTTTATTACTAACGACTTTACATAGGTGTCTGTAACGGGTCGAGTCAACCAATTTTGGTTAGGAAGCCGAAAAGTATTAATAGAATTAAATTTCAGGAAAATTCCAGATGCATGTGAAATAATAATATTTTTTCTTAGGTTGCCGTTTTAAAGAAGCAATTGTTGAAGACCAATACCATCGTTATCCATTAACCTATTAAACCTTTATCCTTCATCTAGTAGATTAGAATTGTGTTGTCTTTGTGTTACTAACTATCGGCTATACCTAGGTGTCTGTAACCGGGCCGATTCTGTCCCACTTAACTAACCTATCCAATCCTTCGGTTTTGTTATGTGTAAAAAAGGGTGTACGGTGGACCCGGCGTCATCCGGGAACTCAAGCCTAAGAACTTGGTCGTACATTCAAAATCAATCAATCAATCAATCAATCAATGATATGTGTTCAAGTATGTTGAAAAAATAAAAAAACACTTAACTTATACATTTTTGGTATCAAAAAAGTCAAAATATTGAAGGTAAAATGCATATGATGCATGCAAGCAACGGTATCAAGATATACATACACAAAAATTGCTATGTATATACTCTACACCATTGCAAAACGCACCATACACAAATTAATCCAACCATACAATATGACTTACATTGTATTGTACTTATCACTTTACTACTTTATTACACCAATTTATTATTATTATTATTTATTTATTTATTTATTCAACAACACATATATATATTTATTATATTATTTAGTTAAATAATTAATTAATTAAATTAAATTAAATTATTTATTTCGAGGAGAGAAAAAATATGTATTTAAAATCGAAATAAAACGTAAAAATGTACTGTTTCATAAATTTAATTTGTGAATTATTGTTTGTGTATTAATTATGAATTAAAATATGCATTTTGTAATTCATTTTGAAATTTGCAATTGTTTTTTGCACATTTTCATTAATGAAAGCATTAGTTGAAAATTTTGAATAAACAAATTTAAATTTAAATGAATTTAAATTTAGCACATTTGCTTAATTACATGAAATTATGCATGCATTTAAACTATGCCTTTTTTAAGTCATTTTGAAAATGAATTAAAAATATATATGTAAAATGACATAAAACATGCCTGTCTTATGTCATTTTGAAATTAATTGGTTTTGAAAAACGCCTTTGTTAAGTCGGAAAATTTGTTAAAAATATGACTTAAAAAAGGTCCCATTTTTTCATATAAAAACAAAAGTCAACTTTTTTAATTTCAGCCTTTTTTAATTCAGAGAGCCAGATTGTAGCTCTAAAATATCGCGATATTTTTCAATGCATCCAGGAACAAAGCATGCTTCGACTGTTTTTTACTATTGAAAGTATTTTAGTTTGTATTACGTTACTAATAAGAAAAAATGTTTACAAAACAAATTGCCATTCCAAAGAAATGAGTCATTTAGTAAAAATCACATCTCTTTCATTTGTTTTCCAAATATTTTGTTTAACTACTAAAGCCAACTTTTAAGAGAAAAATAGTAGTTTTTGTAATTATTTTATTCTCACATATATTCTTTTTCAAAATAAACTAAAAAACAAATAACAGTTCATTCTATAGTAACAAAAAAAGTATAGAAATAAATAAAAAAACACTGAATAATTAAATAATTGCAAAAGGAAACAAACATACAATTAAAAATAATGGTAATTATTTCGTTGAATTGCGCCACATTTTAAAACATGGATCGACACATAATCCAACAGAAGACCCTTGCTCAACACATGTATCGCAAGTAAAATGAATATCAGTCCTTTTTTCTGCTTTGTACATTGTCGGCACCTTTTACGCTTATCAACACGGATTGCTTAGTGTTGCGAATATTTTTCATATGTACTTTTTTTCGTTTGTGAGCTGAAAGGATTCGGTGTTGATGAACACGGTACATCAGAAAGATCTTGTGTATTAAATAAAGATATGGCAAGCATTTCACGACAATTAAGATATGATGTTTTACTTTCTTTATGTTTGTTCAATAACCAATCGCTGTTCCATACTGAAAGATCAAGTATATGAAAGAAATCTTGTATGTACCAAATCGGAAACTCTTTCTCGGGGTGGAGTAATAAGATGTGGCTGCGGTCTATACCTGACATTTGTTTATTGTAATCTGCAACCATTGTGGGTTTTTGTGATGAAATTCCTCTTTTATTTATGTATTCAGTTATTTCAGCTTTATGCAAAAAGATATCATCAAGACGTACCATTTATCTCCCTATTTCTGCACAGTTACGTTATTACTTCGTCTCCAAATAGTTTCGTTTTTTCGAGATTTTTGGTAATTACGTCTGGTGGATTTTGATTTCGGTTGGTTCTCAAAATTTCACATAAATGTGTACTTTGCTCAAAAAGATGTTCTGCCAAAAAACACTATTGTAATAGTTATCCATGTACAATATGTGACATTTTCTAACGCAATATTTCATTAGCTCTTCAACAATACCAAAAGCATGACCTTCGACACGAGGTTGCATGGTATTCTGACCACTATAAATCAACATATTTAGCAGGAACCCATCGGGCGTACAAAGTTCGTAAAACTTAATTCCATATTTATGCCTTTCCTTTATCCACAGTAACATTGCTTCATCCAGTGCTAGGGGTTGTGCAGGATAGTACACTTTTTATATGTTGGCAAGTATATGATCGGAAACGATCGATATTTTATGAATTCTATGGCTTATGTCAGTTGTCTCGCTATTGTAAAAATACAAACACCGTATAATATTTTCAAACCGATTTCTGATCATAACTTTTCCAAATACTGGATGATGATACATTTCATTTTTGCTCCAATAATGTAGTAACTTTGACATATGGACTTTTCCCATTATAATACACAATCCAAGAAATCACTTGAATTCTGATATACATAAGGGTTTCCATTTTAATAAATTTGATTTGGGCTTTAGATTTCCAGATTGTTCCATTCTGTTATTTTTGAAAGCAAACTTTCATTAAAAAATAGAGAGAAAATTTTTTCTGCTGCAACATTACTCTCTAATTGTACTTTAATTCCTTCTTAACCGATAAATTTGAAAACATTTGGTTGAAAATCTAAATCAGTCCAATCTTCATCATTTTCAAAGTAACTACCAATGAGTTATTGATTCCCATTATCATCTTCAATTATTTCTAAGCCTCCTATCTCAATTGGTACTGATTAATCACTAGAACTTCCCAGATTTGAACAAAACATTCAAAACCAGTGTCAGGAAATGGTTCGGATGTACTGGTTCCATCGCTCTCATTTATTTCAGGATCACTTAATTTTTTCAGTCATAACTAGGGAAAATAAATAGAATTTTATTGTACATAATAATTTTGATAATAATAATAATAATATATTTCTCACCTCTCTAACATTCAAAATTTCATTTTCAATCATATTTTTTGTTACAACTAAGCTCTATACATTCACTTCAAAGACATAAAATATTTGCGAAATTCTCATATACTATTAGGTATCAGAAACTGTACGTAGAAACTATAATATATCGCTTACATAGAAAAGTACGTACGATACGCATATATGCGTCCCTAGTATATGGAGAAAACCGTGGGACGCATATATACTTCCTATGGTCGTCAACGTGTTAAAATATATTGGTTAGATAAGTACCAATAACTGCCGCTTTTTGGTTTCCAAATTTTGTCTCCATTTTATAAATATTTTTAATAAAGAATTTGTATACTATCCCGGCAAAAATTTCACGGCCGTGAAGGTACCTTCAACTCGAAATAATTACTTACACGAGAAAAAATTATTTTCAAATAAAAAATCAAACAAAATAAATAAATCATGTATGGCATAGCATAAATTTAAAAAAAATAGAAAATTAAGTATAAAATGAAACTAAATAAAATAATTCAAAGTATTAATATGTATTTAATATTTATCATTAAAATTCGCAAGAGGCAAAAAATTCCAATTGGAAAGAGAATCGTTCTCCGTGGGTGTTGTGTAGGTCATGAATTTGCCTTTTTAAACAAGTGGTAAATAAATTATATGAAAAAGAGCTCCGATATAGTCGCGTGAAGTACTGGTTGATATTCATTACCAAGAACCGTTTTATGTGAGGTTTGCATGTCAAGGATTTGCTTATTTTCACCTAGTTAAAGTTAATTGAAAACTGCGAGCGGGAAGATAGGTCTAACTACTTGGTATGGTTTGGATAAGGATGAGGAATTTGAGGGAGTGTAATTTCGAGTTTCCTGCTTTTATTTTTAAAAGGTTATTTTAAAATTATTTAACTTTTACATGATAAATCGGTTTTACATTTCAACCTAAACAGATTTTAATTAAGGCAGGAGTGGTATATAAGGAAATCGTTTATTCATATGGTAATTTTGTGTTTCGTTGTTAGTCACTTTAAGGAATCTTGAGAAAAAATAAAAAAATTGCACAATTTTCTAGAATTTGGGAATTAAGAATGACCCAAAGTACTTGTGACTCACTGTATCATGCTAATTGAATCTGATGGTTGATCACTCCTCCATTTTTTCTGATTTCTGAATTTGTCGCCTTTCTTCAAAAATGTTAAACTTTTTAGGATTCATTGCTTTATTTTCCGTAATCAACAATGTATGCCTGTTTATGACATTTTTATGGAAATAACTGGTTTTTCTAAGAAGGGAAATTTTTCAGGTACTAACGGTAATTTCAACAAACCTCATAAACATATTAAAATATATTTTTAACACAAATCCGCTTCATTTTGCTTTGAGTTCCGTTTTTCTGAGTAAAATCGTATACCAAATTCTCTGCCTTTAAATTGAAGGAAATTAAATGGAAGTGTGATTTAGTTTGGTCAAAAGCTTTCAAATCATAAACGGTTTCAATAAACTAAATGATTTTACTAGATTTGCCTAATAATTTTTGGAATTCAAAAAATAATAATGCAAACGTGTAGGATTGCATTTGGCAATCTGAATCATATGAGGCTTTTAGTTACTGCCAGACATCAATAATTTCATTTTCGATCCAATTACTAGACATTAATGTCAAAGTGAATTTTTTTACCTCTAATTTTTCTAATTTTTGATTAATTATTTATGATTTACAATAGTAATCAATGTTTTTAAATAAATTATTTCACAATTGGTGATTATTTGGCCATTATCATTCCTCATTTTTTTTTTCTCCGAACCAAATTGATAGTTCGTCTTTCTCTAGCCATTTTTAAGACGATCAGCACTTTTCACTTCATTGTGTTTGAAATGTAGTATTTTTTAATAGCAAACGAAGATCTTTGAAAATCGTTCACAAATATATTGAATTAAATTTCACGTGAGGTCTAAAAATCTTAACGGCCCGATTACCAATTTTAATTGTATTTTTTGACATCTGCGTTGGTATAGTGTACTGAATTTGATAATTCGCGAGGTCTTTTTAGAATTGGGAGTAAAATAGAATACAAGTCTGTAGGTTTTCAAAATAAGTTTAAGTCGATAAAGTACGTTACAACTTACAACACTTAAATTTCCTTCAAAGATAGGTGTTGAAATTGTTTTCATATCTATAAAAAATATGTTAGTTTTAAATCGCACTCCTTGTGAACATTTACCTAGTAAAGTGGTTCGGAGCAGTATATAATTCTCTAATACTATTTGAGACCGAATTTTCGTCTTTTGTTTGCTAATTTTAGAGACAAATGGACAAATTTATGCATCAAGGCAACCAAGAATTTTATTGTTCAATTTTAAATTATCATATGGTTGATCGAAATATTTGTTAGTCATAATTGAATTTTGACAAAAGCCGAAATCCTCATGTTTAGTCCCTGAAACCTTATCATGACAAAGATTAATGTAATCAATTAGTTCATAATTATTCCAAACCAGCAATTAGCACGGCTGAAATCAGTTATTAAAAGTTCATGGGCCATGTTACGCAACGGAAAATGCAACCTTTTTTATGTCACCTTTGACATTTGTGAAGTAGACTGATATACAGTTTTAACAATGGATACTTATACGCTAGAGGAACGCATTAAAGTTATTCAAACTTCGATCGATCTTTATAAAATACGTATCGTAAAAGTGATTTTTTTGGCGTAAATAATCGTTCAAATGAGTCACCAATTCGAAGATTAGTGAAAAAAATTGAAGACTGGTTCTGTGGGGGATCGAGAAAGGTCTGGCAGTCCAAAAAGTGGACGTTCTAGTGAGAACATTGCTGCTGTGGCCGAAAGTGTCACGGAGGAACCTTCAACATCGATATCACGACGTTCTCAGGAATTAGGCATTCATCTATCGACTGTTTGGCAAATTTTATATAAGGATTTGCATTTGCATCCTTACAAAATTCAATTAACACAAAAACTAAAACAAACAGATCATTATCAACCCAGAACAATGACTGGTGACATAAACTGATCACCTAGATCATGCGATTTAACGCCATTAGATTACTTTCTTTGGAGTTTCTTGAAAAGTAAAGTTTAATGTGAATAAACCAACAACAATTGCACTGCTGAAATCACCATTCAAACCGAAATTGATAAACTTTATGCGGTAATGTGTGAGCGAGTTCTTAAAAGTTTTGATTTTCGTATAGAAGCCTGTAGACGTAATGATGTTATTTTTCACATATAACTGTTCCAGAAAGTATTTCCATGTTTTAAAAAACATCTAGACGCGACTTTTGAATGACCCAGTATAAATAAGAAGACTTTTATTTAACTTAAAAAACTAACAAAAAATCTTTAATAAAAATTAATTATTTTGATGTTGTATTGAGCTGCTGCGGCTGCTTGGTGCGGCTTCGATATCCCAAAACTGATAAGAAAAAACCGTTAATATCAACGTCCGCATAAATAAATTGATAATTTGCCTCCAGAATGGCCATTAATACGAACGAATGTGTACCTTGATAACACTAGTAATTCGTGTTAACCAATCACCACTTCATTCAGGACATTATAACGAGAATTATGATTAATTACAGATAAACTCATATATATATATATATATATATATATAAAGTAAATATCTATAGCCAGACACCGCAACATAACTTGCAATCGTTCAACTGGTGACAAACAATTTTAAAGTTCGTAATTTTTTTTTTTTTGTTATATGTGTTTTAACATTTTCTAGAACATCACCAAAGTTATAACACCATAATTACCCAAATAAATTTGATATAATATCTAATATCTTTAAGCAATTGCTCTAAAAAAAAATCGAACCAACATATCAGTCCCGGAAGATGGCAGTATTTACTTATTTAAGTACATTTACAAAGAATAATCTATTAATAATTTTATGGGGTACACTCCTTATTTTGAGCATAAACTCGTTTGTTATAAATTACCTAGCCCAGATATATCCAACACGTTTAAAGTTCACCGTTATCCTCGTCCCTTGTCGAGTTTGCGCGACCAGTCTATGAAATGACAACAATGTTTGCGGTCATCTTCTTTACATTCCCAGCAATAGCCCCAAAGTATTCCATCACATTACTCTTTTGGTTTCGGAGGTTTATATTAAATAAATTTTAGAAATGAAGAACAATAAACAAACACATGTTACGACGGGAAAATCAAAGGCGACTCTACTGTAGTTTTCACGGGAGTTTTCAATAAAATGAAACTATATGTATAATATGTATATATAAAATATATATACTAGACTGTTGTAAAGGGTGTTTTTTTAGGAGGTTTGTTTTTCCGATAGATGTCGTTTTATTTTATGACAGTTGTTTTGACAGCTCAAAGTGGCATTTCTACTCAGTATTGTTTGGCAAATCATTATGAATAGGTTAACTCCAGAACAACGTTTTCAAATCGTGGAAATTTATTTTCAAAATCAGTGTTCAATTAAAAATGTTTATAGAGCACTTCGTGAATTTTATGGTGCACATAATCGTCCGTCAGAGACCACCATAAAGAACGTAATTACCAAATTTCGGTCTACATTCACTCTTTTGGATGCCAAGCCACCGACAAGAATGAGAAGAGTTCGTACAGAAGAAAATATTGCTGTCGTTGAGGCCAGTGTCGAAGAAAACGACAATTTATCGATTCGTCGTCGTGCTCAGCAAATTGGACTTTGTCCATCGACTTTATGGAAAATTTTACGTAAAGATTTGGGTTTGGTGCCATACAAAATTCAATTGGTGCAAGAATTAAAGCCACACGACCATCGTTTGCGCCGTGAATTCAGTGATTGGTCGTTAAATCAATTGAACGAAGATCCATTTTTTTACCGTAAAATTCTCTTCAGTGGTGAGGCGCATTTTTGGTTAAATGGATACGTCAACAAACAAAATTGTCGCATTTGGAGCAAAGATAATCCACACGCCGTTCAAGAATTACCAATGCATCCTGATAAATGTACTGTTTGGTGCGGTCTATGGGCTGGTGGGATCATCGGTCCATATTTCTTTAAAAATGAGGAAGGACGACGCGTTACCGTGAATGGAAATCGATACAGAACCATGTTAAATGAGTTTTTGTTGTCAAATCTTGAAGATATGGATATGGATGAAATGTGGTTTCAACAAGATGGTGCCACTTGCCATACAGCACGTGAAACAATCGACTTATTGAAAGAAACTTTCAACGACAACATTATTTCGAGAAATGGTCCGGTGAATTGGCCTCCGCGTTCGTGCGATTTGACGCCACTCGATTACTTTTTGTGGGGATACGTGAAGTCATTGGTTTATGTGGATAAACCTCAATCGATTGACGCTTTGGAAACCAATATTCAACGTGTCATTGCTGACATACGCCCTCAAATGCTTGAAAAAGTGCTGGAAAATTGGACCTCCAGAATGACATTTGTGAAAAATAGTCGTGATAGCCATATGCCAGAAATTGTGTTTAAATGTTAAATGCCAAAAAATTATCTACCAAATAAAAAAAAATTTTGGTCATTTCATAATTTTATATGTGTTTTATTCAAAAAAAAAATCGGCAACCTCTTAAAAAAACACCCTTTATGTAATAATAATTATATCAATCACAAAACTGTTTGTGCTGCCATCTGTCAATATCTTCCGATATTTTGTATAGACGACTTTTGTGATGTCGTTTTCTTTAAAACATTAAAAAACTCTCTTCTGGTGTTTGCGGTTTATTTTAGAACTTCTTTACGTGAAAGTTAAAATTGCATAGGAAAATTTATTTTTAGTAAAACAAAATTCCAGTGGTCATTGAGAAAAATTACTTTGGTACAGATTCACATTCGTAATTAGACGTTGAACTTCAATTTTTCGTTTTCTCAAAATTGTTCTAACATTCAGACAGTTAGGTACAATCGTAGTGTTGAAATACTTTATAGATTGAAAATCATGTTATACATATTTCTTTCAATATTGAAATGTCAACAATATCCTTTTTTCATTATCTGTTATATGATTATGGCAAAGACATTTATCAAACTCCCATCCCGCTTTTTATAAAAACCAAAATGTAGAGAAATATTGTTTGTGGCTATATATACTTTTCAATATCGAATTCCCTTAAACAAATCATACATTTTCATGTTTTACATTAATTTTTGTGACATTCAAATTTATGATTTTCCTTTAATTTTTTGGGAGGCCTGTTCATTCTCATTTTTACTTCATTTTATCAGTACGGTGGCTGGGTGTGTACGAATTTGAATAACATTGGTACAGATAATATTATTTAATCTTATTGTTGTTTCTCGTCTATTATAAAGTTAGTCCCATTTTTATCCACTGAATAATATTTTATAATTGTTTAACCTAGTCTAACCGAAAACGTACGGTCCCAAATATTATGTGATGGACAAATAGATTTAATACGATTTAAACATCATCTAATTTTTTTTCAATACCGGTATAAAGGACTAAATTATTGTTTAGTTTAATGGATTAAAAAAGTAAATCATCAAAATTTCAACAGAATTTCTATCAACTAATTTTTGATTGTTAATGTTAAAGCCCACATTAACAATCAAAAAAGAAAATTTGATTATTGATTAAATAGTAATACCGACCAAGATATCTAGTAAAACCTTCGATATATAAATCTACTTTGAGAGTGCTAATTCTATCGATTTCTATTTCTAAGTAATACGTTCGAGTTTAGCGCAATTGAAAATGGACTACCTACAGATTAATTGGATTTTGAGTGTGAAAGTGCCGCTTTGAGAAACGTTCAACTAGTTGAACGATAGGACTAATACGACATTCAAAAAGATTACTACTGTATTTCCGAATACACGGTATATTTAAAGAATATACGGGTATATGTTCTTGAAATTTTGTAATTTGTATGTTACGGTTAAAGTGCAAAATTGGTAAATAAGCGAAGATTTAATTTTTTAAGTTCGTTTGCAAGATACAAAATCGGCTGTAAAGAGGTCCTAAGTTCACGAAACAATTTCTGACCTCCTCTCGTAGATCCCCGTAATTTCATTTATTCCCCAACTGTAGGCTAAGAGTCGTGAGGGGCGCTATTGCTTCTCTCCAGACCGTGAAATTTATTAAGCCGCAACCTCTACTATCTATTTCATAGATTCCAGAGCAGTAAAACAGTTTTTTCTACATTTTTACTCGCACTTTTACTGACTTCGCACTTTCACTGTAACATATGTATATATAAATTTGCTTTTTATACATATCATCAAACGACGAAAGAAGATGAACGTATTGAATTAAAAATTATGTAAAAATTTATCTGGGATAATTTTCCCCCGTTGTGTATTAAAACTATATACTATTGGAGTAAGAATGTCAAAACCGTTTCTAAAAAGTTATTTAGAAATAATCTATATAAGTATGTACATGTACATATATACGTATATTATCAAATTTTAATTTGCGGTGGGATTTTTGAATTGATAGATCAATTCGTTTACAACAACTAAAAAAACAACCTTATTTCTATACCTTTATTGCTTATATAATCTGGCCGACATTTTTTTTTCAATACCATGAAGTGATTTTGCCACCTTCACTATTGACATCAATTCTTCTCGCGACGTTTGGTGTGATTCTCCCCGAGGCACGGCCCTTCCGACATCAATTTTATAAAACCAATAGGTAAATTATATAGGTCATATGTACATTCATTTTAATTTGATTTATGATCAAAATTGATAAAAAACATTTAAAATAAAACATTTTACCAATTTTATTCAAACTTTTGGAATATTTAAATATTGATTATGTTGGTTGGTAAATAAAAAAATCAAACTTTAATTTATGTTCTGCGAAATAAGTACTCATATGTGAAAAATAAATAACCCTTTTGCAGTCTGAATTATATTTTACAATGAATATATTATGTACATTTATATGAACTAGTTTTCCAAAAATATCGATTGATATGGGTAGAAAAATTATTTATATTACATGTGTCCAAATCGAAGCAAACCTCATATTTATATTTGTAGAAACTGAAACAGATAAATAAAAATAAAATACAAACCACAAGTATACCAGTTTTATATTTAGTCGATCAAACACATTAAAAACTGGTTCATGCATGTGTCCAGAAAGGAAACACGAGGTACGAGGTTTCTTTTTTTTAGAGTAGATACTCCTGATGATGACCTAACAAGTCGAAATTAATCGAGTAATTTTTTAAACATTTTTGGAAAAAAAAAAAAAAAAAAAAATTTGTGCGAAATAATAAACAAGTGTTTTAATGTGTTTATTAAGTGTTAATGTGTTTCGCCAAGTACCAACGGCGCATAGTGTTAAAAGTAGTAGTAGAAGTAGGTATAGTAAACATGAACAATTTTGGCCTCGGGACTTTTGCAGATATTCCATTCGCTAATGCAGTCTTCACGGAACGAGATTATAAAGTTGGATTATTTTTTTACCAACTTGAACATAGTCACACATGAGATTTGCTCAAAAAATTCGTCTACAGCTGTCATGCGAGTCATATCTGTTGATTTGTAGTTATTGTTGTTTACTTTCAATTTCTGCTTGGTTTGCGATTAGTTGGAGCTTTATTTTAATTTAATCGAATAAACGTATGTCTGTGGGGAATACAATATTCGATTTTATATATAGCACAATTTATAAATAGCAAAGAATTTGTAGCCCAACAGTTGTGGCAAAATAAAGTTTTTGGTTCTCACCACCTAGAAACTTCAAAAATTCTATGGTATAATAGCGAAAATTTCAATATTCTATATAATAAATAAAATGTGCCTTTAATTAAATTTATTTTAGACAAATTATGCAACGGAAGTGGATACGCGCCACGCCAAACTTATGGCCCGTGGGTTATCAAAACGAAAACCATTAGATGGCGTTGATAATATTGTAGTGGTTGCGTCTGGCAAAGGCGGTGTTGGTAAATCAAAGTGGCTGTTAATTTAGCAGTAACACTAGCTGGTTTAGGTAAACAGGTCGGTTTACTGGATGGTGACACATTTAGCTCCTCCATGTCATTAATGATGAATATCCATGAAGAACCTTAAGTGAACAGTTCTAACAAGATCATATCGATAATAAATTATGGGGTTAAATATGTCAATGGAATTATTAATTTCTGAAAACCCGGTTATTTGGCGAGGACCATTAATTATGTCTGCACTAGAGCGGCTGTTAAATGGAACATTTTGGGATGAACTTGATACACCATCTGGAACTAGTGATATACACCTTTTTAGCACAAAATGTTCCGGTAACCGGAATGGTGCTAGTCAGCACGCCACAAACAGCAGCGTTATAGGTTCGAGGTGCGAAAATCTATCGAACATTGGGCGTTCCTATAATCGGATTAGTCGAAAATAAGAGTTACACGGTGTACCCCAATTGTTTAATGGAAATAGAGTTATTCACTAACACGATCGAGAAATATTGTAATGAAATGGAGGCAACAATTTTAGGAAGTATGGAAAAATGTCATAAATAAACAACACAAATATATGAGCACAATTATTGATCATATTTCAGTTTATTTGTTGTTACTATGTTGGTACGACCAAGATTATTTGCCCAAAAGATGGAAATTTTTCAACTAAACCTGATTGGCTAAAGAGTTGGATTAAAAATAATCCCGCTTGGTGAAGGCGCCTTAAATCGTCGAAGTCAAAAAAATGTTTGTTTTAAAAAAATCTCTATGTGTGTATGTGGTGCCGTGCAGATTAAATGTATGTAGCTTCTTCACACCCCAGACGGATTGACTAATCGGACATACTTAAGCTTTTCTCATAAATTGGTAGATTCCAATGATTTTTGGTTGAAATCTGTCGACCGGAAGTAGTAGTTTTTTGCAAATATTTGGACAAGTAATACTGTGGGCAAAAAATAGTAAGGCTATTCATAATTTTAAAATTCTTTATTTATTTCTCCAAATCTATTTCGTCTCCCTCAAAGTAATCCCCTCGGCCTCAATATACTTCTGACAACGTTTTTTCCAATCCTCGAAACAGTTGTTAAAGTCAATTTGCGGAATAGCCTCCAATGCGCGTAGCGATTCACGTTTAATGTCTTCAATTGACTCAAAACGGTTTCCCCGAAGCGGTCGTTTGGGTTTTCTGAACAGTCAGAAGTCACACGGAGCTAAATCAGGCGAATACGGTGGTTGCGGAACGATATGGGTGGAATTTTTGGCGAAAAAATCACGTAAAACCAATGCAGGTATGAGAAGGTGCATTATCGTGGTGCAAAAACCAAGAGTTGTCGACCCATAATTCCGTCCTCTTTTTACGAATAGCTTCGCGCAAACGACGCATAACACTCAAATAGTATTCCTTGTTGACAGTTTGGCCGGTCGGAAGGAATTCGGAGTGCACCACATCTCGATAATCGAAGAAAACTGTCAACATCACCTTGATTTTTGACTTGCTTTGACGTGGTTTTTTCGGCTTCGGCTCACCTTTGGCACGATATTCGGCCGATTGATCGTCTGTTTCCGGGTTGTAAGCATAGATCCAAGACTCATCGCCAGTTATAATACGTTTCATGACATCCTGGTAGTCGGAAAGCATTGTTTCACAGACGTCAACGCGGCGCTGTTTTTCCAAAAAAATTGATTGATTTTGGAACCAATCGTTCCAAATGATCTTTCAAAATGGTTTTCACTGATCCTTCCGATATTTCAACGATGCCAGTAAGGTCTCTGACTGTTAATCGTCGATTCTCGAGCACCAATACCTTGATTTTATTAACGTGTTGATCATTAGTTGATGTTGATGGCCGTCCTAGACGTGGTTCGTCGTCAACTCGTTCTCGACCCTCTTTGAACAATTTGTACCATTCAAAAACACTTGCTCGCGGCATACAATTATCACCGAAGGCCTTTTGCAACATTCTGAACGTTTCGGCGCCACAAAATTGATTCCGCACACACAATTTAATGGAACTTCTTAAAAATCGCCGAATGCACTTTTTGTACTTCAGAAAGACAATACGTATACTAAACACTAATGCTTTCCGACTACCATTTTGATGTGATATTTGGCAGAGATGTCACTGACAGTCATATCAACATAGAAAAGAATATTTCGACGAATGGTTTTCCGCGCGAAATTTAAATTAAAAAGTCTAACTACTTTATTTACGATAACAACTGTTATAAACTAAACGATTCTAAATTAAATTTGCAAAAATACCAGTCCAGATTATTTTTCCAAAATTTTTGCGGAAATCTCGATTTTTGACAAAAACTGATTTTAAACTGACTTCCGTAAGATGTGCGATGTGCGGTTCAGACGGTGGCTTATTGTATTTTTCATCTTCCGAAAATTACTCCAAGGCTGACTAACATCTACGCATCTAAACATTACGAAACTCAAACTGACATTGATATTAAACCAGCACAAAACAAATCGATCATCTCATCATTTAAATCTAAACTTATGTTAACAAGAGGCATAAAAAACAACCACCATGAAGATTATACTAACGGATGAGCTTGTTAAAAAAATTCCTTCTATAAAATTCTTGCTTGCTGAACTTCAGATTCCAACCTGGATAAATGGCAAACACTTAGTAACTTCATCTATTTTAATTTGAGTTGCCTTAGATGAGAAATTGGAAAATTTTAATCTTGCCTCGTATCTAATCAATGGAAATCGGACCTACGATACAGTTTTTATTGATGAGTACATGATGGTGCATGCTGGATATATAGGACTCGTGGTTATTCTTAGTAAATGTTCTAAAATATGTCTTCTGGGTGATAAAAACCAAATACCATATATTGACAGATTACATCACGTCAACATGCAATTTTCCGATGCAAGCGCATTCGTAACAAAGACGGAATACTTGAATGTAACGTATGCTGGTGTGACATCTGCTCTAACGGAATACTACCCTAACATCAGTACTCACTCTGTTATATAACACATTCTATCTAACCTTTACCAAAGCTGATAAACAATTAATCTCCCAGCTTAAGATACCATAATCTAGTAAAGTCTAGTAGTTTATGACTATCCACGAAGAACAAGGATTAACCTCACCAAATGTGATATGTACAAGACACACCCAATCATTTAAATATTTTTCACCAGTGGCTAATGATATACTACACTCACATTTAATGAAAGCTCGAACCTACACTACTACTCAAAAAGTAAATCAACATTATGGGTTGATTCAAGATTCACTGATTCAAGAAAAGGTTGGTTTATGAGAAATATCCAATTTACTATCAAAACGTCAACAAAATGGCATCAAAAGCATCTAAGTTTCATAACTTCGTTTTAAAATCAAACTACCTAATCTATGTAATTTGTGAAACTTCATTAAAACCCGGCAGAATGAGCAGTGCATTTTTTGGCCATGATTACGTTGTCTACAGATGCGATCGGTCTCTCGAAACTAGCTCACAGAAATCGGGTGGTAACGTACTGATAGCAGTACATTCTAAACTCTGGAATGCTCCAGTAACTTTAGCCCCATCGAGAGTTGAACAAATTGGTGTAAAAATTAAAATTAACCAAACCAGTCTATTCATTTACGCAGCATATACTCGTATACCACCTCAATCAAATAGTGATCATTACGCAACTTGCATCGATGCGATTGATGAAGATTTAGTTCTTGTGTTTGGTGATTTTAACCTTCCAAATATAATATGGAATCTGGACCCGGAACTAAATTGTATTTTTCCAAGCAATATGACAGCAGATGCTGAATATTTATATGTGGACGCGATGCTTGGTTATAATTTGAACCAGATAAACAAAATTGCTAATAATCGTGATAGATTACTGGATCTTGTCTTCAGAAACGACATTGACACTTTCAAAATTTCAGAATCCGTGTTACATTTTGTAATTAACGATATCAATCACAAGTCTTTAGATATTGTATTTGACTCAACTAATTTAATGGCAAGTTCGGAACACCTACAACCAATCAAATACAACTTCAAAAAAACAAACCGTGCGGAGCTACAAAGTTACCTAGAATCCTTAGACTGGCAAACAACTCTCAATTCCAATGATATAAACGAAAATGTTGATAAATTTAATGACATTATGCAGCAAGGCTTCGAACTTTATATACCTACGTGCTGTAAACCACAAAATGCTCACCCTCAGTGGTTCGATGATAGACTAGTTAACTTAAAAAATCGGAAGTCGAAAGCGTATGCCAAAATGTTGAAAAGCCGGTTAGAAGCCGACAAAACAATGTTTCTACAACTTAGTAACGAATTTGAAATTTAATTCAAATCAAAATACAGGTCGTATCTCGATCAAATTCAAGGCAAAATCAAAGTAAATCCAAAACAATTTTGGAAATACTATAGGAATAAACGCGAAATTGACGGATACCCCGATAAATATGATATATATATATAACAATATCAGCTCCTCAAACTCCAAGGATATTCAGTCTATAAACCAAGCGTTACTAGTGGATTGTACGAACAACCCAGCAATACCAACGTATCACTGACTCCTCCTGTTATATATGAGGATAACATTTTATCGGCTCTAAAGCGATTTGGAGACGGTTGTGGCCTTGACAATATACCCTCTTCTGTTCTGAAGGAGTACGCTGACGTTTTAGCAATTCCAGTATGTTACCTATTCAACCACTCCTTGAGCAACGGGGTGTTTCCCGAAAAATGGAAAATTTCAAAAATTACACCAATTTTTAAATCGAGCAAACGAGATGACGTTACAAGCCACAGAGGAATATCAACTACATCATCAATTCCAAAATTGTTTGAATTAGTTTTATGCAACAACTTTAAATCCAAAATTGCACGTCATATATCGATAAACCAGCATACGTTTATGCCTGGCCGATCCACATCAACTAATCTGCTTGAATTCACCAGTAAAATAATTAATGAGATAGAAAACCATAATCAAGTTGATGTAGCGTACACGGATTTTAGTAAAGCATTTGATTCCATCTGTTATCAAAAAGCACTCAAGAAATTAGTTTATTCGCATTTGGGTTTTCACTCGATTACATCAATTGGTTCAAGCCCTATCTATCAAACCGGCGACAATTTGTAATAATGGGAAATGAGAAATCAAACGTTATTAAAGTTACGTCTGGTATTTGTAACATTTGTAATGTTCCACGGCGGCTAAGGACATATTATTGGTTGCATTTTCGCTTGGTCCGTAGATGATGAGGTCATGCTGTGGAAATTTGAATAATTAATTTATTTGGTATCTTGTCAAAATTAATAAGTGGGACATGATTTATGTTTATTGGTATAATTTGGTGATTTGATTGACAATTCATAGATGGTGCAGCAATGGTTATCGAAATGTTTTTTTTTGATAATTTTGTTCGTTTATTTCCCCTCTATGAATAACAACAACAATAATCGTTGATCACCAATAAATGAAGATAATTTTTCCCATCATTCATTCTATTTTGGGTCGTGCCAGTAAAATATTCTAATTAGAATACAGTGTGGTAAAGTGATAACAAACAAACAATAATTATTGTTACTTGCATTCGCCATTGGCATTGTAAGTCCGAAAATACATAAAATAGAAAAATAGGTCATAATTATTGTTTTGTTTTGTTTTAATTAAATTATTTCTCATTTTGTTTATTTTTTTTTAACTCTTGCAAGTACAGTACCTAGATTAAAACTTAATATTGATTGTGTATCTAAAATTAATTTGTGGTCGCGGAAATACAGAAGACGTGAGGTATGATCTTGACTTATTTTGATTTGTGCAAAGTGTGTGCCCAAAATTGTTTGTTCCGTTAAACGTAAAAATATAATTTATGTTTTTTTAATAGGATCAAACAAAAAGATACGAGGCGTTACGGTTGTGCGCGATATTTGGTTGCGCTACCAGCATTTCCGCGACAATATTTTGTTACCAAAGGGGGTCTAAATTATCCGGGTGTAATATTTGTCCCTGGAAAATTTATAACAATTACGGATCGCCTAAACGAATTTTATCGCCAGATTTGTACCTTGGTAATAGCGCGCGAAACACAAAATACCACACTAGGACAAACAAAAATAGAATAATTGAAAAATAAAAAGATTTCTTTTTATTTACTGGATATATCGGAAAATTTGCATCGGCGTCGCATGAAAGTTTACCGCCATTTCGATATCATGCTACATCATCGGATCACATATGTAACAGGATAAGTTTTTAACATGTGGCTAATCCACAATTTTTCTACTCTTTAAACTATATTTATTAAACTAAACTATATTTATTAAATATTTATTTATTTATTCTTCAAATTATATTTATTATATTTACTATATTTATGCAACTATTTATTTATTAAAAGTTTATCTATTTACATTTATATTTATTTTTATAACCATATATATACATATATTATTTATATGATTTCTAAGAATTTATTATTTAAGGACCGCGGATCCTAAAATGCTTGCATGTTCTATTATATTTAAAAATTTAGTGTTTAATTTTTTTTTGTTTAACTTTTTATGAATACTTTTTCTTTATTATATTTATTATACATGTTAAGCAAATTTACAAGTTTTATACCAATAATTATTTCGTGAACTATAATTGTACTTCTTTTTTATCCCACTGTATGATCTCATTGTGTAGTTTAGTAGTTGGATTTGATTTGTTTCGCCATGGTTATTTATATGTACTTATCTAATGAGGGGCATCATTATGTGTGAATAGTTTATTAGATAGCATGGGTTAACATATTATTTCTTATAGGGGCATACCAAACTAGATGCGCGGTATAGCCTAAAGGGAGGGTGGTGAGCATGTGGTCATAATATCTCGACCATGCAAAAACGGATCATATCTAACAGTACCTTGTTCTTCTCATCAATCATTATCCCGTTATCATTCCTTTTTGCACCATATAACATTTTATTAGTGTATCATCAATTAGTGGTATCTCCTCATTTACAATTCAACTTTCCATTTAATGTAAGGAACATGTTTGCATACCGTTTTTTTTTTACCAGTGAATCATCAATGTGAGTCTAATTAAAGAGTGCAGCACATCTCGTCCTCTGTAATTGGTGACAAAACCCCGCCCACCGTCTTCACCTAGCCGGCCAACGTGCTGCAAGTCACCTCATATAGAATTACAGGGGAATTCTGTTAACAGAGCGAAAATCAACCGGCGAAGCTGAAGCATCCCGATCGCTCCTTTGTCGGATCTAAGTCGTGCTCGTTCCAGTGGCGCCCAAAACTCGGTAAATTAAATTAAAGTACATATTTAGTAGTCTTAGTAGTAGACTCAGTTCTAATTTTTTTTTTGAAAATTAGGTATTATACTCACATTGTGGATTCAATTTTGGTTTTAGAATAATGTGATAATTTAATTAATATCCGTCAGGCTTTGAATTGCCGCGCTATTTTCCACTTTCGTGTTTTGATGGTAGTGTTAGGACGTAATTCAAACCCTGATATTTATATCCGATATAAATTGCTAATTTCTATTTTCAGTTAGAAAATATTTGTTACGTGGTATAACAAGAGAATTTTAGCATTTGTAGCGTATCGGGTTTAGAAATTAGTTTCAGATTAAAGTTCGAAGATCGTGTATATTTCACTCCTCAATATAATGCGCGTTTTAAGCGTTTGACTTTGTTGTTTATTTAGGTGAAGTATACACCTGTTTTTTTTAAACCACATTTCAGAGTATGAAATCCGCAAATAGCGTTTTGGGGACAATTCCGTTTCTAGTGACGTCATGCTAATCAGTAATGTGGAGTCATATTTATTTTGTTTTTTTTTAAACATGGGACATTATCATATACATACCTATAAATTTCTGTCTGTTAGATACTGATCAGTTTAATTTTTATTAGAAAAATAATAATAATAATATGTTAGTCCAGCTGTCGGCCTATCTGTAAAACAAAACCAATTCTTAATTTTCTTTTATATCGTATCGTATCGTTAACATTGTCAAGTAAAGCGTTAGAAAAAAAAAAATAAATAAAAATTATTTCAAGTGAAGTGTCTCGTTATTCAAAACTAGTAAAAATGGAGGTGAAATATTTGGATTGCGACGAGTTGGATGTAGAATGTCAAATTCGTGACATAACAGGCAACGTGGCGAATAAAATGTTAAAACTTCAGGAAATGTTGGTAAAGGAGAAGGACCAACATTCAGACCCACCTACTCGTGCACACAAAGCAGCTTTAAAATCGCCAAAACGCGAGGTTAAACTGTGTAGTGATAAGTTAAGAAATATCGAAGGACAGCTACATAAGCTTTCCAAAGCAAAAAACATCGAAGTAAATAAATTATTAGAGCTAACGACTGGCGTAATACATGTGAGTGATAGGTTATCTCGAATTAATAGCTCAAAATCAGTGACGATCATATCGTCCAAATTAATCGGTGCGTGTCAAAAATTGCTAATTTGTCTGCAAGATATTCAAGCAGAACAAACCGTGTCAACAAATATGGAAAACTCTTTAAAACAAGTGTTCGAAGAGATCATAGTCGAAGAAGATGCTTCCAATGAGAGTAGCGATGAAGACCCGGTGCTAAAACGAGCACCGCAACATCAGCCATCAACCTCCACTCAATGTAATAATCTTATATTACCAAAAGCAAAATTGAGAGAGGAACTAGACATCGAGATAACCGATGACGAAAGAATAAATATGATTGCCGATCAAATTTGTCGAAAGCTAAACCTTACGGAGGGACCATCCCATAAAAATCTCAATAAATTGGGTCCAAATACCAAGCACAATGAGGAAAATTATGAACTCGCAGGTAATAGAAATAACAACCAGGTACCAGGACATTTTGATCCTACTGTACCACCACCATTTATCGGAATACAACCAGATCAACATAGCACTTGCATAATACCTCAAATCCGGGATGCAAGATTTCCCAAACAATATCTGGAGATATACAATTGGAAATTGGAATACCGTGGGGATGAAAGAGATGGACTACCGATAGAAAGGTTTATTTATAGGGTTCAGCGGATGGCAGCGGACAACGGGCTACCTAAAGAGAGACTAGTAGCCAACTTTAGCGTGCTGTTAAAAGGATCAGCACTCAGCTGGTATTGGGAATATCAAGAGACGTATGGAATAGTGAGCTGGGAAGTACTTAGTGCAGCTATGATTGATCGCTTCCGAACAAGAAAAACTGACGACGATGTCAGGCAAGAGATGGAACGAAGGAAACAAAAATTTAAGGAATCTTTCCTTGATTTCTATCATTCTATTCGAAGTACGGCACTCTCACTGCTAAAACCGATGACTGATAATGAATTGATCAGTCTTATTTGTCGAAATATGCGAGGAGGATTACAGGCCAACTTTGCAGGACAAAAATTTTCAAGTATCTCGGAAATGGTGCGTCAGTGTGTAATGGTGGAAGACACTTGGAACAGACTGGGATGGACACCTGAAATATATCATCAAGCAAGACCACGTCAAGTCAACGAACTGGAAGTGATTGGTGGCAACGATTTTGATGATACTTTTGGGTATGATTATACTGAGCGGTCCCAACACTCTGATTCTGTTTGTGCATTTTCGAATGCTGAACCTTTCAATCGAACATATGCAATAGATAAAAAGTATACAAACTTCCAGAAATCATACTATCCCAATTCTTGCTGGAACTGCCTCGCTATTGGTCATTTTTATAAAGATTGTCCACTAACAATCAAACATAGATTTTGTTTTGGTTGCGGGACTCCGAATATTTTGAAAACTCAGTGTAAACATTGTAAAAGTTCCCCGAAGGGAAACGTGATGAGGGATTTCAGAAATCCTGGGGCCCTGAATTCCCAAACACCCACAGTCTTACCACCCAGGCAAACACAAGAAGATGTGGCAACGAACACCGATCCGGAGTTCTACAGAACAATTCTGAAGAGAGCTCCCAACACGAAGACAGACTCCTAAAACAGAGTTTCGAAAAGTCAACGCAAACACCAAAATTTAAAACTCAGACCTCAGATCGCGCGCTTAGATATTTTAAATTTCGCAAACAGGTGCAAAGAATGGTTTCCGAGACCGTTATTAATACGAGTGATTTAAGACCTTATGCAGACGTCCTCATCAATGGGGTACCTTATCGCGGACTTTTAGACAGCGGAGCAAACGTGACGGTACTAGGCTGTAATTCAGTAGAATTTCTGAATGCGAATAATATAAAAATTAACACCTTACCGTCAACACTATGGACAGCCAGTGGACAAATGCAGCGTGTTATAGGACACATCTTAGCAAAGATCTCTTATGCTGGGAAAACCAGAACTCTTCGAATTCACATAGCCCCTGGATTGAGCCAACCTCTGTATTTGGGCATCGATTTCTGGGATGTTTTCGGGTTAGCTCCAATGATGGTAAGCGAAATTGAGGAGTCTAATCATTTACTACCAATCGAGACAGACAAACATGAATTAAATGTCTCGCAGCAAGCAATGTTGTTGAAGGTCATCGATCAGTTTCCATCGTGCGATAAGTGGGGTTTAGGACGTACGCACCTCATCGTGCACAAAATTGATGTCGGTCAAGCGCAACCGGTAAAACAAAGACACTATTCCGTCTCACCGGCCAAACAAGCGGAAATGTATAAGGAACTTGACCGGATGCTGGCATTAGGTGTAATCGAGGAGAGCCAGAGCTCTTGGTCATCCCCAGTGAGTATTGTAAGTAAGGCAAATGGAAAGGTTCGGCTCTGCCTGGATGCACGTAAAGTAAACGCGGTGACGGTGACAGACGCTTATCCTTTGCCCTTGATCGATGGGCTTCTAAGTCGGTTGGACCAAACAAGGTTCATCAGTTCAATCGACTTAAAGGATGCCTTCTGGCAAATACCCCTAGATCAAGGCTCAAGGGATAAGACGGCTTTTACCGTCCCGGGACGGCCACTCTACCAGTTTGTCGTCATGCCGTTTGGGTTGTGCAATGCAGCCCAAACGATGTGTCGACTTATGCATAAGGTCATCCCGCACCAATTACATGATCGGGTTTTTGTTTACCTTGATGATCTTCTGGTCGTCTCGGCGTCATTTGAAGATCATATTCAATTGTTATCTGAAGTAGCGAGATTGTTGCGAGAGGCAAATCTCACTATAAATGTAGATAAGAGCAGATTCATGCTCAAGGAAACAAAATACCTCGGTTATGTGATTGGCGATGGATGCCTTAGAGTGGATCCGTCCAAAGTCCAGGCAGTTGCCGAATACCCCGTCCCTCGGACGACACAACAAATTAGGCGGTTCCTGGGGATGACCGGGTGGTATAGAAGGTTTATACCTAACTATTCGACCTTGGCTGCTCCAATTACCGATTTGCTGAAGAAGGGCATCAAACCAAAGTGGAACGAACTGGCACAGAACGCATTTGACCAACTCAAACAGTCCTTAATTTCCGCACCTGTCTTAGTGAATCCCGATTTCGGAAAACATTTTTACATTCAATGCGACGCCAGTACCACTGGTGTCGGTAGCGTGCTGTTTCAGAAGAATGGAGAAGAGGAGCATCCTATCGCGTACATGTCATCAAAGCTGAACAAAGCACAGAGAAATTATACAATCACCGAGTTAGAGTGCTTGGCTGCGGTGATGAGTGTGAAGAAATTCAGACCTTACATCGAAGGTTATCCATTCACAATCATTACGGATCACTCCAGTTTGAAATGGCTAATGGATCAAAAAGATTTATCAGGGCGTTTAGCTAGATGGGCGTTAAAATTACAATCACACAGATTTACGATAGAGTATAGGAAAGGCACACAAAACGTAGTACCTGACAGTCTGTCGCGCGTTAGCGTCGAAGAAGTGGAAGTATCCACGAACGAGCCATTAAGTATTGATATGCAATCACCAGTCTTTCAGGATCCAGAGTACCAGGATAAAATCAAGGCGCTGCTCGAAAATCCATCCGTTAATACAAATTTCAAAACCAGCGACGGCAAACTCTTTATTAAGGTTAAGGAATCAAGTCAACCATCTACTGATATACCCCAGTGGAAATTAGTTATTCCACCTGGACTCACAGAGTATCTCATCGAGCAGGCACATAACCCACCATCTGCAGCTCACCAAGGCATTGCTAAAACCCTAGAAGTGTTGCGTCGTCAATTTTATTGGACTGCAATGGCCCTTCAGGTGAAAAATTTCGTTAATGGCTGTGAAATTTGCAAGACGAGCAAACCGGTAAACTTTTCAACCCAACCAGATATGGGTCGATTGATAGAGACGATAAGACCTTTTCAGAGGCTTTATATTGACTTCCTTGGACCTTACCCAAGGACCAATAATGGCTTTACTCATATCATGATAATTTTAGATCACTATACTCGCTTTCCAATATTAGAACCTTTACGATCTGCATCTGCCGTAAAGGTGTGCGACTTTCTTGAGAGAAAATTTTTTCAAGTTTACGGTGTACCAGAAGTATTATTCTCGGATAACGGTCCCCAATTTAAATCTGTGCTGTTGGAAGAGCTATTGCAAAAATATGGGATCCGACATGACTTCACCGCTATATATGCACCACAATCGAATGCTTCGGAGCGAGTGAATAGATCGATACTCTCTGCAATCCGCTCTTACGTAAAGGATGATCATAAAAGCTGGGATGTACATTTGGACGAAATAGCTGGTGCATTAAGGAACGTTGTTCATACGTCTACCGGGTTTTCACCTCATTATTTAGTTTTCGGACAACATCGAATAAATCATGGATCAACTTATAAACTACTTCGTAAATTGCATTTGTTGGATGATTATAATGTAGAAATTACTTCCCCAAGTGATCGTCTATCAATTGCTCAAAATATAGTCATACGAAACCTCCAAGCGGCTCACAATCGCCATTCTTCAACCTACAACCTCCGAAGTCATCCACGAGTATTTGCTCCGGGTCAAACGGTTTTTGTACGCAATTTTGTTCAGAGTTCTGCTTCTAAGAACTTCACAAGTAAATTCGCGCCAAAATTTATAAAAGCCAAGATTTCCAAACGGATTGGATCTGTAATATATGAAGTTATGGATGTTAATGGAAAGACTCTGGGAATGTACCACGCAAAGGACATCAGATAATCGTTGGTTTATTGGCCTTGAAATAGTCAGAATAATTTAATACGAGTGATTGAAATAATTTTTTTATAGCTTTTTTTTTATTATATCAAAATGAGTTTTTTTGTTGCCCGGCTTTTAGAGACCTTCTCAAGGGTGTGGGGCTGCCCCACGATTGTAACATTTGTAATGTTCCACGGCGGCTAAGGACATATTATTGGTTGCATTTTCGCTTGGTCCGTAGATGATGAGGTCATGCTGTGGAAATTTGAATAATTAATTTATTTGGTATCTTGTCAAAATTAATAAGTGGGACATGATTTATGTTTATTGGTATAATTTGGTGATTTGATTGACAATTCATAGATGGTGCAGCAATGGTTATCGAAATGTTTTTTTTTGATAATTTTGTTCGTTTATTTCCCCTCTATGAATAACAACAACAATAATCGTTGATCACCAATAAATGAAGATAATTTTTCCCATCATTCATTCTATTTTGGGTCGTGCCAGTAAAATATTCTAATTAGAATACAGTGTGGTAAAGTGATAACAAACAAACAATAATTATTGTTACTTGCATTCGCCATTGGCATTGTAAGTCCGAAAATACATAAAATAGAAAAATAGGTCATAATTATTGTTTTGTTTTGTTTTAATTAAATTATTTCTCATTTTGTTTATTTTTTTTTAACTCTTGCAAGTACAGTACCTAGATTAAAACTTAATATTGATTGTGTATCTAAAATTAATTTGTGGTCGCGGAAATACAGAAGACGTGAGGTATGATCTTGACTTATTTTGATTTGTGCAAAGTGTGTGCCCAAAATTGTTTGTTCCGTTAAACGTAAAAATATAATTTATGTTTTTTTAATAGGATCAAACAAAAAGATACGAGGCGTTACGGTTGTGCGCGATATTTGGTTGCGCTACCAGCATTTCCGCGACAATATTTTGTTACCAAAGGGGGTCTAAATTATCCGGGTGTAATATTTGTCCCTGGAAAATTTATAACAATTACGGATCGCCTAAACGAATTTTATCGCCAGATTTGTACCTTGGTAATAGCGCGCGAAACACAAAATACCACACTAGGACAAACAAAAATAGAATAATTGAAAAATAAAAAGATTTCTTTTTATTTACTGGATATATCGGAAAATTTGCATCGGCGTCGCATGAAAGTTTACCGCCATTTCGATATCATGCTACATCATCGGATCACATATGTAACAGGATAAGTTTTTAACATGTGGCTAATCCACAATTTTTCTACTCTTTAAACTATATTTATTAAACTAAACTATATTTATTAAATATTTATTTATTTATTCTTCAAATTATATTTATTATATTTACTATATTTATGCAACTATTTATTTATTAAAAGTTTATCTATTTACATTTATATTTATTTTTATAACCATATATATACATATATTATTTATATGATTTCTAAGAATTTATTATTTAAGGACCGCGGATCCTAAAATGCTTGCATGTTCTATTATATTTAAAAATTTAGTGTTTAATTTTTTTTTGTTTAACTTTTTATGAATACTTTTTCTTTATTATATTTATTATACATGTTAAGCAAATTTACAAGTTTTATACCAATAATTATTTCGTGAACTATAATTGTACTTCTTTTTTATCCCACTGTATGATCTCATTGTGTAGTTTAGTAGTTGGATTTGATTTGTTTCGCCATGGTTATTTATATGTACTTATCTAATGAGGGGCATCATTATGTGTGAATAGTTTATTAGATAGCATGGGTTAACATATTATTTCTTATAGGGGCATACCAAACTAGATGCGCGGTATAGCCTAAAGGGAGGGTGGTGAGCATGTGGTCATAATATCTCGACCATGCAAAAACGGATCATATCTAACAGTACCTTGTTCTTCTCATCAATCATTATCCCGTTATCATTCCTTTTTGCACCATATAACATTTTATTAGTGTATCATCAATTAGTGGTATCTCCTCATTTACAATTCAACTTTCCATTTAATGTAAGGAACATGTTTGCATACCGTTTTTTTTTTACCAGTGAATCATCAATGTGAGTCTAATTAAAGAGTGCAGCACATCTCGTCCTCTGTAATTGGTGACAAAACCCCGCCCACCGTCTTCACCTAGCCGGCCAACGTGCTGCAAGTCACCTCATATAGAATTACAGGGGAATTCTGTTAACAGAGCGAAAATCAACCGGCGAAGCTGAAGCATCCCGATCGCTCCTTTGTCGGATCTAAGTCGTGCTCGTTACATATTCCCCAAGGATCTCACATCGGGCCGTGGATATTTATTGTGTTTATAGATCAAATAACCGAGATAATCAAAAAGTAAAACGTGCTCATATTTGCTGATGACGTGAAAATTTTTCGAACTCTTAATGGAATGCTAGATACGACGAAACTTCAAGAAAACATCGATAGATTAAGTTAGTGGTGAGATCGGAACTCGCTTTGTTTAAATATTACGAAATGCAAGATCATGTCTTTCCATCGTAAGAGAAATCCGCTAATTACTTCCTACAAAGTCAACAATGAAGAATTGCAAAGAGTTAATGAGAGCAAAGATCTAGGTGTTACATTTGTCGAGAATGCCAGTTTCAATAGGCATATAGAAAATTATATTGCGAGAGCTAATGCCATGTTTGTATTTGTTAAAAAGTGGACAGGTGAATTTAAAAATATTCAAACCTTATGTTCACTCTATTTCGCTTACGTTCGATCTCAACTAGAATACGCTGTACCGGTCTGGAATCCACACTATGCTGTACACATTAAAAGAATTGAAAGCATTCAAAAGAAGTTTCTGATTTTCTTGTTAAAGAAAAGTGACTGGAATTACGACCACGATTTACCATTCCATGAAAATGTGGCTTGGTTACCTCCATACTCAACAAGATGCACGGATTACAAAATATACACGCTTGAAAATAGACGACTTCTATTAGGTGCGGCTTTCATTGGTAACGCTTTGCTTGGTCACATTGATTCAGCATACATTTTGGAAAACATATCAATTCATGTGCCTTGCAGAACATTTTGAAACCATGAGTTGTTAGCACTAGAACACCATTCCACCAACTATGGAGAAAATACCCGCATTAATAGGTCGTCTAAATCGTTCAACATCGTCGACGACCTATTTGACTTTAATTTATCAAAGGACAAGTTCAAAAATATCCTTAAGAATTATTTTTTAAATTTTTAATTGTTAAATCAAAATTTGATTTATATTTTTGTGTTTTAAAGTTTATTTGATTTTTTAATATTTTTGTTTTAAATTAAATTCGGAAATCATACATGAAATTCACAGAATAGATTTCTTTAAATAAAAAAAAGTACTTTTTCAATTTTTTCAGCCAAGATTAAATTTTCAACAAAGGTTGATCTTGTTGGTTTTCTGAAATATAAGCAGGCATCATGATATTTTTTATTATACACAACAGATTTAGAAATCAAGTGTGGTGTATTCGAGAAAGTTTGGTGTTGACCACAACAATTACCCCTTTATTTTTTATTTATTAATCTAAATAGAGATTGAAAAATATTTTGTATAAAGATTATATAAATTTATTTTCTGTATAATAGTGTGGTATATACGTTTACTATTCGATGCCTTGATGATGACAATAAGAAATAACAAAATAAGCTTTTGTTATTGTTTATAAACAAACATAATGCAGAGTTGAGAGACTTTGTATATACAAAATTTGTTTGTTGTAAAGTTTTGTAGTTTTTGGAAGTAGAACATAAAAATGTCATGTATTCTACGAGCTACAATAGTACAGTATTTTGTTTGGTTCATGTTTTTCCTCAGTCAGCAAATGTGATAAATGACTTTTTTACAATTCCATTGGATATGCTATCAAGTGAAACGGTTATGAAAAATACGAGTATTTACACAACATACATGTACATACTTTGTAAGTAGTATGTATGTTTTGTTATGGTTTTATCCATAAATATAAATATTTTTTCATGAATTTGCAAATTGGAAAAATATAGGTTTTAACTGAATATGAATAGGTAAGTTTCGTGATAGTAATTTAAACATAATGGTTTGTGTCATCTACATCATAACTCGAGATGTATATGAGAAAAGCTAAAGATTGATTATTTGGTATAAATAATGCAAAATATACCAAATTGAATTCTTAACGGCGACTTCATTATGTAAAACTAATTTAACTTTTTTAACATTTGCAGTTCTATCAGTAAAGTTTCTCAAACTGCCTGTACTTTAAAATTATTTGGTATTTATTTGGTCGAGCAAATTTGCTGCCACTTCGTATCCTCAAATCTTACTACCTGACCTCTTTTAATATACCTCTACATGCCCTAATTGTTATGTTAATTCAAATTTTGTTTATGAAATTCGATGTTTTTCATATTCGATACTTTTCTCTCTTGCAAAATTAAGTTGTAAATTTTAATAATGCAACAAATTTAACTTTGAAATAGAATTAACCGATTTAGCAACATAAATGGGGCGTTCTTCTCTAATCTGTATAAAATTATCGACAATAGTTTACGGGTAGCCAGGGTATCAGAGAAACGAGGGTATCACCGTAAAGTTACGATAATATGTTTATGTGTACTATTTAATAGAATTGTAACTTGTTTAGTTCGATATTTTGATAATAATGTTAACCTCTTCAGATCACGTATATGAAATTATCCCAGAATTATATCCCAGAAAATACAAATGTTTAATCAGGCATCACTAACATATTAATAACCAATCTGCTCTTGTGTAAAGTTATCCCAGCCCAGATTTCCATTCATTTCATTCAAATATAATTATTATATTTGTGAAGTTAGCCCAACCCTGTTTGAGCAAAATTAATGAAAACCCTAAAAATTATCAAACTTACTAAATTGGATTAGTTTGCAATCATAAAATTAAAAAAATCAAAAACCTAACCATCCGATGTCAATCTAAATAAAACTGATCGAATAATAAACAAAGTATCAAAAAACTGTCAGATTCTGATATGCATATAGTAATGTGTCTAGTTCACATATATATATATATATAGTTCACATACATATAGAGTTTTGTTGCAAAGCGGAAAGGCTAAATGTTCGTGTAGAATCTGGAATGTCAGTCTTATGATAAGTTAGTCTTCGGTAAGTCTATTTTACGGCGTGATATGTGATACGTTAGAAAACGAAAGCGAGTAGTGGTAAAATTATAAGTGGTGCTAAAACGGAATTAGTGGTGTGATTAAAATTAATTGTAACCGGCGTTAAGTGAATTATAAATAATTGTGGAAATTATCTGTTCTTGTGGTTAGTCAAAGACAACCTAAAAAAGATATTTCATCCTTTGTAAACGAAAAAATTTAAACGGTTGTGCATACATATACATTTCCTGTGAATAGTTGCACACAATCTAAAATATTTTATTTTATTTTTGCTTACACGTATAGAAAGTTTAACGAAAAATTACAGATACAAAAATAAATGTTGTTCCTAATTTTTAGTTCAACCCCTACTGGAAGGCAACCGATTAACTCAGCGATGAGTTCCTCATGAATGTTTCAATGAAGTCTCACATGAAGTTTCTTCTGTGCCTTTGACCAAAATCATTTATATATTTAATGAAGTAAAACTTCATTAGATCTAACTAATGATGTTCATAAGCATAACGCGTCGATGAACTCATCAATGTTATTTATAAAGAAGTTTAAGATACAGCAGTTATATTAAGGGGCATATTCATATAAAACTGTATGATTTGAAATTGGATTAATTGTCAGGTACACATATTGAAAGATTATTTTTGATGCTTCTATGTTATTATAATCACACTTCACACGACTAAATAAACTAACCAATCACGCCGAAAAGAAATTAAAATTGTATTTTCAATCAGTTCTAAAAAATTTACTAGAACAACATTTCTATAACTTTTAAAATCCGTATTATTTCTTTGAGCGCAACAAGATTTGACCGCTGGAAAAGAAATATAGCCACGGTACTAATGAACTGTTGAACATATTCGTTAATTTATTCGGGAAAACACCCAATTAATTATATATATATATATATATATATATATATATATATATATATATATATATATATATATGTGTGTGTGTGTATATATATATATATATATATATATATATATATATATAAACTAACTAATTATTACAAAGTAATTAAAGTTTTTTGTTCAATCAGTTCCAAAAATTTTACTTGAACAAAATTTTGTATATAACTTTTTGAAAATAAAATTGTTTCTCTGAGTGCAACCGGATTTTACCATTAGAGAAGCAATAATAGCTACGGTACTAATAAATTTTATAAACATACCCTAATGGAAGCTAATCGATGAACTCAGCGATGAGTTCATCTTGAAACTTTCAATGAGGTCTCATATGAACTTTCTTCGGTACCCGTGAGGGCTAAATTCATTTATATATTTAATAAATTTGTATATGATCTAACGAATGACGTCCATAAGGAACTCACTGCACAACTCATCGATTAACTCATCGACATATTTTGCAATGAAGTCATTTAGATAATAATAAGCCAGTTCTGACAGAAATTCATGAAAATAGTGTGGTGTAATCTGTTAAGGGGCATTTGAATGTATGATTTGTAATAAGAAAAATGTATTTTAATTTTTAGATGATACACTTTTCCACTTTCTTATGTCAGTTTAATCAAATACCAATTTAATACAAATTTCGGTCATCGCATAAAAATAAATTGAAAAAATGGAAAGAAATGTTTAACTTTCAGAAATTTATTTACGAAAATTAGTTCATTTTATGCATATTAATTATTTATTGGCTTTTGTACATGTGCTTTCCGAATGTACATATAAAATGTTCATTTGAATTTTGGTTTTCCCTTTCATACTGGTGGCGATCACTGAACTAATCGAAAACACGGCACCCCAAGTATTTCTGCATTTTCCTGACATTTTGATGAAATCATCACCGACTTTTGTCATCAAAAGTGTCAGAAATATTTAAATATTTCCTATGAAGGTTGTCACTAAAAGTCGGACAAATGATGAATTTGAGTAAACAAAAACTTGTGCATGAGTGAGTGCGCACGCGCTTTAAAAGAGGCAAGGCTTGTGCATTAAATAATATGGCGCCATTATATTTTGTAAGGGAAAATATGTTAGATAATTTAAAAAAAAAATTCAAATTTATTAAATATTTAATTGTATTGTACACATTCTATATAATTTTAACCATTTTTTAACAAAGTGATTAGAATATTGAAAAATTTAGATTATTCACTATACACATTTTAAAATAACAATACAATTTTCACTTCACACAAGTTAATACTGCACCTACTAAATGAATGTCGACGCAAACAAAACTATATTGTTATATACATTATTTTATTCTCACCAACACACAAATGCACTATAAACGCAAAATGTCCAACGTTTTCCGACTGTACGTCATATTTTCGGAAAAAATCTAGTACATTAATATTTTTTCAGTTTTGTTATACTTGGGATGTGTAGGGTGAGACGTGCCATACCATTCAGCAAATATGTTACATCTATTTCTCAATAGAGGTCACATGAATGTAATGACATCCAAAAAGTAAACAACTTTACGTCATGTTGATAAATGTCAAAAAATTGAGAGTCGAGTCGTTCAATTTTAACAATTTATTGATAAAATTGTTGATTATTTGTGTGTTTAAAGATTATATTTTGTTGCTTACGGCAGTAAAAATTATGTATTATGATAATAAGAAATGTGTTAAATTATATAAAATGAAAGTACGCTGTGATTAAGAAAGTTTTGTGAAATTCAAGCGTTTTACTTTCAATCGAACGCAAAATTTATGATGTCGAATATTGAAATTCAAACTCATTATGATTTATTATGTCGGCTGTGTACCTATCAATGTAGTCAAATTGATGTGTTGTCGATATTTTCTCATGAAGGCAAGATGCGGGAAGTACGATACAAGATCGAAGAATGCCTTTCATTATCGGTCTGCTTCATCGAGCTAAATGATTTAATTATAACAATTAACATTGTATTTTTGCATTGCAGGTACATGAAGTCGACAAACTGCCAAAAGCCATATGCCAAAGTTGTTTATACAAATTGGACCTGCTATCCGACTTTAGGAAAAAGTGCTTCGAATCGGAGCACTATTTGTTGGGTAATTTAAAGTTGTTTAAGCTCGTGTAACTAGCTATATAACACTGTTGAGTATTTTTCAGATCTCCTGAAACGCACTACAGAATCGCCAATATTTTTTGTTCATAACAACCTTCAGCATTACGATAATACAACTTTTTCGAATATCAGCCTGAATGAAGAGTTGGATATTAACAATGTAACAGATTCCGTTTTGGATAGTCATCATCATCCGCAACTGCTTGACAACATTACTATTGATGATAATGTTTACTCGTTGAAAGAGACTGATTTTAATTCGTTTACCACATCCGATTCGAATCAGTTGAATTTTAATGAAGAAGACATTAAAAATATCGAAGAGAATGCCAAACAGCTACAACTGGCTTTGCAAAAAGAGTATATAGATATTAATGAAGTTGAATATTCCGATTTCCAAGCACAAAACGAGGATTTTGATTTCGATGCAGAGAAATTAGTGAACGATGATGATGGGGTTGATTCAGGACATGAAATTCTTGATTTCGATATTGATGGACATTTTGACGATAAACTCACCGAGGTGGCCGATGAAATTTTAATGCCTCGGCCAACTAAAACTATTACCAAAAAACCTATTAATAAAACATGTAAGATATGCGACAAAAGTTTTAAAACCAATTTTAAACTAAGCCAGCACCTGCGAACCCACACGAATGAAAAGCCATTTAAATGTTCATATGAAAATTGTGGTAAAGAATTTAAATCTAAAATAGGCTTGGTAGAACACGAAGCTAAGCACACGGGTAAATTTGAATATTCTTGTGGAACTTGCGGCAAAGGATTTAATTGTAAAAGTTATCTAGAATTACATCAACGGGTGCATTCAAAATCGAAAGAATTTAAATGCAATACTTGTGGAACATTTTTAAAATCAAAAGCCGCTCTTGTTGATCATGAGAATCGCCATTTAGGAGTTCGACCGTACTCTTGTACCAAGTGTGCTAAAAAATTTACAACCAAATGTAAGTTATCAATTAGAAATATAAACCGCTATAAATTAAACACCACCTTCTTATTTACAGCTTCCCTTGAAAAACATGAGTCTACCCACAATGGAAATGTCGAACGAATTTATCCGTGCATAATATGCAATAAGAAATTTGTATCAAAATATTATCTCAACACTCACGTTCGTATTCACACAAATGATCGGAAATTTATTTGTGAGGTGTGTGGCAAAGCCTTTCTTACCGCAGTTGATTTAAAACTCCATACACCAATTCATACCGGTGTTAAAGAATTTGTTTGCGAGGTGTGTGGCAAAGCATTTAGTCGACGCGACACATTAGTTTTACACAGTCGAGTACATACGGATGAAAAGCCTTACGTTTGTAAATTTTGTAATCAAACCTTTTCACAATATACGCCAATGGTGGTTCACGTCAGAACACATACTGGCGAACGTCCTTATGTTTGTGAATCGTGTCCGAAAAGTTTTATTTGTAAGTCTTCGTTGGTAGCGCATATAAAACGACAACATTCTATAGATAATGAAACTGAAAAGACATGAGATATTAAATTAACAATGATAAATTTTGTTTTGTGGTACTTTCCAGAAATACAGCAGCATTAGATCTTTTTACAATAAAATTTGTTATTTAGTAAGAAAAAATATTTAAAACCAAACCGTTATTCTCATTAAACAAAATCAAAATAAAAGTAGTTTTATTCAGCTGAGCTAAGATTGGGTGTTCAAACCAATAATGAACGCGTTATTGCATTTGCGAAATCAACTTTAAAAAACGTTTTCCTATCCGTAACAGGTACAAACGGTTTTTACTCGCATCAAGTTCTACCCCAAACCTTACAGAGAATATTATTTACAGACATATTGCCGAGCGGTGTGTATTTTGCAGGTTTGTATATTCCTATGTAAATGCTTTGCAGACATGAAGTAAAAAATATCATAATCGGCCGGACGCACTTTAATGGAATTAGAAAGGAGATAAAAGCAGAAAATCTGCTCGAAAAAACTCTGATTCCAAACACAATCGCATACAAACTAGCAACGATAAAGTACTAATTTCGGATTATGCATATGCTAGGAGCTGGCTAGAATTATTTCATTAATCCGAAATCATAATGATTACAGACTGGAATACTAGGAGATGAAATGAATTTTAAATGTTTAACTGTTTCTTCAGAACTTTAACTGTAACCTCAGAACTTTATCGGATACATCAAGGTTGGCACAACTTGCAACATGATTCTACCCGACAGTAAGAACCAACGACAATTCAGTCCTACGGACCTGGATTGCTACTGTCCACACTTTTATACAAACATGCACGGCAGCTACTACTGAGCAAGTAGCCTCCTTTCATGCCAGTCTGATATGAACGTTAGTTGAGATTACTCAATCTACTCCTCATTCGTAGAAAAAAATATTTAACATAAATTTGAAAATGCAAAATAACAAGGTCTCCAGGTTGGAGACAACCAAATGTACCGCTTGTTCGAACTTGTGTCGTACAATTGTTCTACAGATTACGTTCCAGAAGGCAGTCCTATCTGTCCACTACTTCTTAAGGAAGATAGGTTTAATTAGCTAAAATATAACTAATTTAACTAAAATATAACTGCAGGGAACGAGTTTGAAACTAGCAGCCTTAGCTATTTTTTACATTTTTCGAGTTTTCGATACTAAGCACTTGTTTGTGCCATTCTCATAGTTTTCGCCTGCACAATCGGTTGAAAAATTTATCACGGCTATGTAATCTTTATGGGATTGTTTTGTATTATTAAATAGATTTCACTTACTTAAGGGCTTTCTCCCCCCCCCCCCCCCCCCCATTGCATTTGCACTTTCTTCACTCAACCACTGTTTTGGTTAACTAATTCTAAAAAAAGACAGCGAAGTACGTTATTGATGTTTTATTGTTTGAATAATCTTCCACTGTTCTTCCACATACTGAAGAAATGGTTGACAAAAAATTATCTAGATGGTAATTTGGAAGTGTGCTCGGGTAACTTGAGAGAAACCCCTTCGTTAATCCAATGGGTGATTCTCACAACTACCAGATTAATTTCAAAGACGTTTGGTTTAAATCTCTGTTGCTAGCGGAAATGTCAAAAAGTATGAAATTTCACTATACGATCATTAAAGGCAAATAAGTCAAATGTCTACCAAATGATCATTCTTCGCGCGTCCAGTCGTTGCTCGAAAGGGGACGAAATTTGCAGACATTTTCGTCTAACTAGATCTGTCATCCAGCTGGCCATCACAATCGATGAACAGTTGCTAGAAAATTTTGTTGGTGCCAAATTTGGCCGACATTTCAACAATCGACTGGATAATTATATCAACTATCAATTTTTTACGCACCGGATTTAAAATTCCTTTCATCACTGAAATCGATAGACAAATTGCTTGGAGATTCGTCTTCCCATTATTAATAAAATTCGACAGATGACTTGTAGACAACTATATCTCTTGCGTTTAACCGTCCCAATAAACTAGAATTACAAGATATTGGTATTTTGTCAGTCTTCTAGATATATCAAACAACAATTGGACACGACAGACTAAGACCGATTTATTAGTAGTACAGTGGTGCGTCGCTTAACGAGCACCTCGCATAACGAGTAATTCGCGCATAACGTGCAAAACGAAGAGAAGATTGGAAAAAAAATTAACTTAAACATAAAAATTTCAAAACAAGATATTATGTACATTGAGTATTTTTTCGGCGTGGAACACATTATCGTGGGGAAACGTTGTTTCGCTTAACGAGTTCTGGAACGAGTTATGCAAGGTACCACTGCATTTTGAAAAATGAACGTTTCTTTTGCGTAAAAATAATAATATTTAAATAAATTTAATATTCCTTTATTTATTTTTTGTTAAATCTACATATTATTTAAAAATTATTTTTAAAAACACTTTCACACTTATCCTCGTTTTCGAAACGGTAGCAGTGGAACTCGGAGTCACAGGTTTTTTTAAAAAGTTTCATATCATTTTCCATTTTCTCTCTAGGTAAATCGGCTGTCAGTATTCGTTTAACCCATCCCACTAATTAACTGGCGAGTAATTGCTATGTCAAGAGATTTGTATGTCATCTTTTTTTATAGGATTGCACTCTGCACACTTGAACTTAAAATGGTAAATAAAAAGTTTTTCAATATTACAAATATACTATATATGTATATAATAGTTGTATGTCTCTCTAATAAACACCTAAGGGGTTACATAAAGCCGACGTTTTGTTGGCAGCAATTCAGAATATATTTGAATTTAAAAGATTATGATTTGCAAGAAAATAACACTTTTATGGTTTTGCTTTTAACTTATAAACGTCAAAATGGCCATTTTGTCTCCTTACAGGATTTAGGGCAGTTTACAGGTGAGTTAGTCTCTATGTCATTGAAAAAATTACGAATTTGAAACAAAGTGGAAGTGTTATTCTGCTTCTATTTTACAAATGATTTAATTTAACAGCCGGTAAATGGAATAATCTAACTTATCTCAGTCCTGTATTATCTAAGTCATTATTACATCGCCTGAAAAGTTCCCGGTCTGACACATAGATGGTGCCACAAATTAAAAACCCATATGAATTTTAAATTATACCAACCTTCAAATGATACCTGTTAAAATTTCAAGACATTTCGATCATCAAGTTTACAAGTTACAGTTGTTTAGTGACACTACTTTTGTTAACTTCAAAACAATGGGGAAAAATAATTTCGTGTGTTGATTAAACACTGTTTTTGATGGGAAAAAATACCGTTCAAGCAAAGCAGTGGCTTGATAAGTGTTATCCGGACTCTGCACCAGGAAAATCAACCATCATTGACTGGTATGCTGAATTTAAACGTGGTCATACAACCACCGATGATACACTACTGTGACTTCAGAAAACATAAAAAAGTCAATGAAATTGTTTTGAAAGATCGTCAAGTAAAGTTGAGTGAGATAGTTGACATTGTAAAGATATCAATGGAACGTTTTGGTCATATTTTGCTAGAACATTTGTCCATGAGAAAGCTGTGTTCGAAGTGGGTACCGCGTTTGCTCACAATGGATCAAAAACAGAAACGCGCCGATGATTCCGTGCGCTGTTTGGAGCTGTTTAAGCACAATAAAAAGGATTTTTGTATGCGGCAGCGATTATTACTTGTTTGCAGACCTCGAAAAAATCTCCAGGGAAAGAGACTTGACTGGAATGAAGAAGTGATTGCCGAAATTGAAGCTTATTTTAAAGACAAAGATAAATCGTTCTACAAAAAGGCAACGAAATATAAGAGAGGCGTTGGACTGATTGTATCGCTCCAGAAGGAAATTATGTTGATGAATAAAATGTATTCCCGCCCCCCCCCCCCCCCCCCAAAATGTGTTTTCTTTGTTAGACCGGGAAGTTTACAGGCGTGTTAGTAGTTATTGTGTTAGTAGCTATTTTACGCCAGCAGGTGAACACAAAAAAAGTAGCCATGCCTCAATTTTTTAAGTTGTTGCTATTTTTAATGTACATTTTATAGTTTGCTTTTTTACTTTTATATTTTAAGTCACTATATATTCAACGAACCTAAAGTACCAGGCAGTACTGCTTAATACGCCATTAAATTTATGTCTACGGTTACTTTTCATAACATAATGACATAATGACGGAAAATATTGAAAACAAAAATTTAAAATAATGTGGTTCGAAAGATGAAAGAGAACGGATGTACCTATTTTTATTCAGCAAACAAATTTTACATGTGTTTTTCAATTGTTTAATGAAATGTTAAATGAATATTTTTGCAATAATGTGATAAATTTTTTGTTAACAAAGTTTCGAATTATAATTTTTAAATGTTATTTATTCAAAATTTACTGCTACTTTACCGGGAATGACGATTCACGCAAACAAAATTGTTTCCCTTAATTAACTAAACTGAACTAACTGATAACCAAAGTCAAAGATTGGGATCGTCGGCATAAAATGAAGCCAAATAGCAAAATTGTTTAAAACAGACTTGGGTGATAATGTTTTGCTCGTCTAATATAAAGGGTGTAGAACTCGAGCTATAGAACTTTAATTTGGCAACACTTTTTTCAGGGATAGCCGATATAACAGCTAACAGTTGATTTTCGATTAGTTTCTCGTTTCACAATGAACTAAATGCAAATTGTTAAAATTTAATTTGAAAATAATGGTTCAGTTCGTGAAACTGATCGCGCGCTACGACCATTTTATGGTAGACATAATCGTCCACCAGATCAATTAACTCGATTAACTATGGATTACTTTCGCACCACGTTTACTCTAAATAATAATACTGTTCCGTAAGACAGGCAGCTATAGTGCGTAGTATTGACTAGAATCCAAATTAATCGATTCGTCATCGTGTACAACAATTGGGACTTGATAAACATCTTTATGGAGGATTTGCGTAAGGATCTTGGTTTACATGCTTAAAAGATTCAACTTGTGCAGGAATTAAAACCATACGACTATCGTTCGCGCCGCCAATTCGGTAAATGGGCCGAAGCCAATTTTGACATCGATACAAACTTTCCATACAAAATTTTCTTCAGTGATGAAGCTTATTTTTTGTTGAATGGCTATGCCAACAAGCAGAACTGTTGCATTTGGAGTGAAAATAATCCACCAGCTCAAAAACCATTGCATCCACAAAAAAAGTTACCGTTTGGTGTGCTTTATGGGCCGAAGGAATCATCGGACCATATGTGTTCAAAAATGATGTTGGTGATAACGTTACAGTCAACGGAGACCGGTTTAATAATGATTACTAAATTTGTTGTGCCTCAATTGGATGGTATTGACATCAGAGACATATGGTCCAACAAGACAAAACCACATGCCATACAGCGCGCGTTACACCTAATTTACTGAAAGAAAAATTTGATGAATGATTAATATCGAGAAACGAACCTGTCAACTAGCCACCGATTTCATGTGATTTAATACCGCTGGACTATTTTCTTTGAAGGTATGTGAAGTCACTTGTCTACTTTGAAGGTATGTGAAGTCACTTGTCACTTGTCTTGGAAGACGCATTATTGAAGAAATTCGATCAGAAATTCTGCGAAGAGTGAGCGGAAATTCAACCTCCAGATGTCCGAATATTCAAACATTAATGACATGAAATTATCTTTCAAATAAAGTCACATTTGTGGCAAAAAAATTATGTTTCTGTATTTTGTTTAAATTCAAATTTTTATACCTCGAAATGAAACACCCTTTACATGTAAAATACAGGTATATTACGGTAACGTAAATCAATTTGATACATAAATGCTTACGTTTAGTTTTCTGGGCATGTATAATAATTGTAAAATTCACGTATAATACCACACTAAATCGAAACATAATACGAATATAAATGACGTCATTTGGTTTATTTTATATGTGTATTTAAATAGATGATATATGGCGAGCCCAGTAATTTTTGTTTTAGACATAATTTTTTGCACAGTGCAGATTAAATTTATTAATTATTTTATTCAAATTAATTATGTATCTGATTGACTTCGTCTGAATAAATTATGGGTATGTTGAAAAAAATTATTGACAACTTATGTTAATATCAGCGTAATTTTTGTAGCAAACTTTTCTACGATTACTACTAGTTTACTACATAAAATACACATTTTCTACACGTAACGTAAAAACACTTTTCGTATTCTACCCCAATTTTTAGATCAAGGCCAAATAAACAAGACAAATTTTTTCATATACAAATAGAATTGTGTCGTATATAATACTGCTTAATAAATGTCCCAGTCCACAAATTTAATAAAATACTGAAACTACTGACAGATGATTGTCAGTTTCGACAATCAATTATTAATTGATTTCAACGTACAATGAATTTCGAATTGACTGAGGGCATCGATTTTTTGTAATCTCGTCTCTAATTTTATTTATTATCATTCTCGTCTGTTCTTTATTATTTTATTCCGATGCATAGGCAAACTTACCCCTGCTCTGAGTTTCATTATTAAAAGATATATTCGTCGTCATCTTGATAGATAATTCCAGATCCATTCGACTCTTATCTGTTATCTTTGTCCGATCCAGGGACGAGTTCGACTCTAATACATATATAGTTCATTTTTATTTTAGTATTCGGTCTCTAATAAATGTTTTCGCCTCAGGCTAACCTAGCAATGCTTGTTCCATTATTCTTCTTAGAACCAGTGTATCGAGTGCTCAAACCGCTTGCGAGATGATAGTGTAAAGCATAATTATTCTAATCCGGTTTATCTATCTTTATGTTAAATGCAGTCCATGAAATTCAAATCTGATTGTTACTATTTAAGGGTTCGAACTTTAAATTTCTTTTTATAATTACTTGGAGGAATATATGTGATCCGGTAATGTCGGCGCACATTTAGAATAATAATTGCGAATTAAAATTGTAGCGTTCGGCTAGACTCGACCATTTGAATGTTAGCACTTATTGAAGTGCACCGTAACCACTATTCGTCCCCCAGTGTTATATTCTTGAGTATGTAGTGAAATTCGTCACAATACGGGATATTATCGAATCAGCACGCAGTAAAAGATAGCTTGTAATCGGTGTGCAACAAAACAAAAAATCAGCCAAATTAAAACTCAATAAATATTTTATGAAATACATATCATCAAATACGGTGGAAGGTTTACACTGACAACCAGAGATTACTCTGACTACCAGAGTAATTCAAAATACAAAAATTTTAGTCATGAGTTTTCACTGTAGAAAAAAGAATAATACTCACCATATTTCGATTTCGGAGGTTCTTTAATTGCTTTTACTTTTGAGTTGTTTTCTTCAGTTTACACCGTTCTTCAAGGTCAGTGTGCTTCTACTTTTATTTTCCACTGCGCACTTCATTTTCTGTAAGGACATAGTTATATTGTTAGGCTCTCATCAGTGTATCTTCTATAACCATTTCCACTTTCGTTTCTTGTGGCGTTTCTTTGTGGCTTTGGGTATTCGTGGCTACGTGTTTCATGGCAAGAAGTGTGAATTTCAGATCTCATGAATCATATTAAATGTATTTCTAGCTTTGATGATTCGGTGGCTAATGTCATTTTATGTGTTATTTGTTTTGCCTTTTTTATGTGTTGCTGTGTAAATGTTCGTGTTCAGTCACACAACCTTTCTTGACAAGTTTGCTAACTTCCAGAATTTATATTTGTGCAACAGTAAAAATATATCGTTGGCCTGGTAGAGAACATTGAGACTTATACCGACTTATTGGATTCTACTAATGACATTCGGCGATGAATTATTTGAAGTTTGTATGTTGTTGTTCACTTTGTAAAACAATCTCAATGAAAAATCTGAAGTCGTCGCCCCAATCGCTTATCGGGTTTTAACGGAAAATGATTTCAATTTTTTGCTTTTCTTATGATATTAATGTGTTATTTTAGTGATATGCATACAAAATTACGATATTCATGTAAAAAATAAAGTTTTTATTAATTATACGCTCAAACAAACAGAAATAATGAGTAAAATTTCATTTAACTTACCAGTGCTGCACTCCTCTCTATGTTGGAGACATTTTTTTTATATTTATTTGCTTTATAGTTATTGTAGTTATGATCATTTTGTAAAATCTTCTAGCAGCTTTAGAAATAATAGCTCAACAGAAGAAAAGATAAATAGAAGATTGTCGAAAGAAAGGAATGGTTTTTGTATTACTACATATAAACATAAACGATTCCCAATAATTCATATTTTTATTATTGTGTATCAAAACATACTGTCTTATGTAGTTATTTCTAGCAAATTAGGTAAAATTTCATGTAAAAAATCACTCAATTCTCGAAAGAAATTAACATTTTAAGATATTGGAAACTATCCTAAGAAAATTTGCAAAATATTAAAGAATTATAAAAATTAAGATCCGATTGAGAATGTATTTTTATTTACTTTCGAAAAACGTCGTTTTTACAAATAATTTTGAGTGATATTTTCAAATCGCTTTACTGAAAAAATAAAAATTTTGAATTGTGTTGCTCTTGCAGCAAATGAGCTATATAGATATGTAAGTGTATCGTATAGTCAACTTTGTCTAACAATAAATACTCTTTAGTTATAGTTGCTTTCAAGAAGTTCAGTAGTTTGTTGGCTATAAATGCAGTTGTCATCGGAAAACACTTTCATCTACTTAGCTGTTGTTTTTCTAAATATTTTAAACACAGTTACGTAGTACAGAGAGTTTCTTCTATTTGCTACTACACTGCCTCTATCGTCTCGTGAATGCCTTTATTATTATGCAAAGTTGGAACTTTTGTTGGCTTTCCGAATTTGGATCTATGTTTCAACTCTCATCGATGTGTTTCAAGTGTAATCTTAGTAGCTGAACACGCACAGTATAGGCTTGCAGTAAGCAAGAATTCTTTAAGAAGTGTTCCGTTATAACGCTAGTAAATTTTGATTCCACTCTTAATCAGGGCAGTAGGAGGTCATTTTTTAAAATTGTAATTTGTGTTCAAAGTATTCCTGCTGACAAGGATTAGAATGATGACTTTTCAGTAACTTTCTAAATTTGAAAAGAAAAACATTTAAATGAAAATTAAATAAATTTAGTTAATTTTAATTAGTGTTAAAAAATAATGAAATTTTAACTATTAGGTAAATATAAAAACAGAACTACTAATCTTTTTGTTAGCACTAAATTCTTTATTCTGAAATGAGGAATGGCACTTTGATGGCCAGATTTGAATTAATCGATCGAAACCAATAAGTCGTTGTTTGGAAAAGGCCCTCAAAAATGGTTTTGTAATGGTTGTAATTACTACCGGTTCAAAATTTATGTTTTCGGATGCAATCAGTATCAGTTTTGTTTTACAGTCACTTCAATGATAACCTCCACAGCCACACCATTAAAAGTATTTAATAAATTTTCATTCTATATTTGAATCTCCTACTTCTGGAATACCAAATGCTTATACGTATATGATGCTTGTACATATCACTCGCAATCACTTTAACATATAATAACGTATTGTTGTTACAACAAAATTAATAAATATATATTTCTTTTTATTAACATTAATAAATAAAATAATTTTCTTATCAATTTATAAAAATTTACAAAAATAAATTAATGAATGTCTTCTATCTACTCCAGTTTTATTTTATTTATATATTATATACTACTATGTACATACAAACGTATCTCAAAACTCAATTTAATCGTTTATTCGATTCAGTTTATTAAAAGCCGTCGATTACGTTAGACTGTAAATTTACTTGATTTGTGCTCTGAATCTTGATCGGGAAAAGCTCCACATAAAACGTGTGTTAGTTATCCTATACAAAAAGATAAACTAATATTAATCAGTGATGAATAAATTACGTATTGGCTTCATTGGTGGCGGCAAAATAGCACAGGCGATGGCTAAAGGATTTATTGCGGCAGGTAAATAAAATACTTGTTTTTTTATTAGCAATTCGAATGTTTAATTAACATGATTTTTTGTGGTGCTAACAAAAATTATTAATTTTATTGATATAAATGTTAATATACAATAAACTAACAGTGTTTTCAAGGATAAAATATGACGCAATTCTAAGAATATGTTAAATGATTTAGGACATCGCACAGGCAATAATTTGGGAGCTGTTATTACGTAAAAATGTCTGTACTCGAATCAATATTTTCCGCTTTTTTTTCTAAGTAATAAATTTTTCAAATTTTGTTATTTTTGTGATCGACGATGACTATGTTGACCGACGAAAGTTTAATAATAGTCAATAAAGAAGTTCCACCGGTTACCTAATGTTGATATATTAATCGCCGTGTATGCGAATGAATATTCTAAAATCTATGCACATACAATGATTTGGTGCATTAAGAATAATGTTTCTTATTATCTCAAGAGAGTAGACAATAGGACTAAGGTTTATGATAACACTATCACGTCGATTATAGAATCCGCGGGAGCCAATCGATTGCGGATTGAAAACTGCATATGAACATAAAATAATATTTTAACTCATAGTATCATAGAAATTCCTATGGATTTTAATACAATTAGTAAAGCAAAATTTGTGTTAGATCCGTAACAATTTTTTTGCGTTTTTATACGGGGAATCAGAAAAAACGATTTGTATGAAAATTGATACAAATTTTCTTGGCTACTTTGATTTATAGCAATTGTTTTCCATTTTATTAATATGCATTTTCCAATCCGCATTCGCTTCGCTCTCGCGGATCGTATAATCGACGTGTATATGGTTAAATTTTTTGATTTATTATTTATTATTGTTATGCACTAAATTATTATTTATTCAAAAATATGTCTTTTTAACCGCTATACAAGTCAGGCTAAATAGTTAAAATTAATCTTTACGCATTATTTCGTGCTTGATTGTGAATGCGTTTTAAGGAAATATTTTTCAGGCCCTTTAAATTTATATTTATAATATTGGCCATACTTAACTTTCCATAGCAAATTATGCAATAAGCAAGAACATCTCGCAAGTTGTTGTTCTTTTTTTCGCTTTGTAAAATAATTTCAGTAATTAAATGTTTCTCTAATCGTTTATCGGGTTTTTGTGAATTTTTTTGAAATAATGATTATTTTTGGGATTAAACTAAATAATTTAATTCGATCATCTCGTGTTCGTCAGACTGGAGAGATCAAATTACAAAATATAATGGATTGAAGTAAACACCAGTTAACTTAGCGAATTTTATTAAACTCACTAGTATTTGTTAAACATTTCGTGATCTCAAGTTCTTAACTTAACAATTACTTTAATATAATATTCAAAGTTATAAAATAATTGTAGCAATCTCATCTCCAAAAATACGGAAAATTATTTCAAAATAATTTGTTTGTCTTTCCCAGGTTATATTTGTTTATTAATGAGTTATTTTTGAGCTTGATCGGGATGCTCCTTGAGAAAATTGACTGAGAGTAGAAAAAATAAAAGAGAGAAAGTATCGAATTTAATTTATAATAAAATAGAACGTTGTTTTTGTCTCTTAAATGTAATATGAAATGTGGTATCTGTCTATTATTTTTATACTGTTCCAATTGAAAATTTAAAGCATTGTTCAAAATTTCTAACCAGCGCTGTCAAATAATCGATATATTACTTTAGTAAAATTAGGAAGTGTCGCTCTGTAAATAATCTTTTATTTCCAAACTAATTTTGAAAACCACGTAAGCAATCTAACCGTATTTCGCATACTTGACATCGTTTTATCTGATGAGATTGTGAAAAAACTAATTTAAAAATTATCTTATCTAATTTAAAGAACTTTGGTTTTTTGCATTTAACTTTTACACTAAATCGACAAACAGAAAATAAAGTACCGTCATTTTAATTGATTTTGAATGTAAGATTAGTTGCGTTGGTTGGGCTAGTTGTTTGTATGTTCACGGATCATAGTTTCTAGAAAATAGCAAACGTAAACTCAAATAGCGCTTTCTTACATTTTGTTAATTATTTTTGTTTTGACTGTTCCATCCATTTTACTGGATATATGTAACTACAAGTAGTCAATATTAAATTTTACTCAAATTAATAATTAATACATAATTAGTTGAAAAATAGTAAAAATAATTTTGCATTTACAATCTTTTGCAGCAGAAATAGCAAGTAAAAAAACTTCTATCCGGCCGGCCACACACACATACAATCTATGCAGCATTCCCAAAATATGGTTCACGATCCCGAAATATAATTTATTTCCATTTTGAATAAAAAATTTATCGTAATATTATTTAGGATTCCGAATTAAACTGATTCGTATTTACGTAACGATTAGAACAATAGGGATTCCACGTAGCGTAGTAGACTTTTTATTTAACTAAGAGGCGATATTTAAATTTTGAATCTTTCTTATTCATTTGTTAAAGATGGTTACGAATCAAACATAAAACTTTCAAATAATCAAATGTGCGTTTGTTATAATATACTGTAAAAATATTTCTATTTTACGACATTTTCTTGTAACTCTTTCATTTTTCTATTACTATCGCGAGTGGCGCTTATAAACTTTTTGAAGCGTCAATCCTATTCTAATCCTACAATTAAGTGGGAACTATAGATGGAATAAATAGAATAAAAAAAATAACGTAAGAGAGCGAAAAAGAGGGTTTACATGCATTTGACTATACTGAGAATAATGAATATAAAAAGAATAACAGAAATTGCGTTTAATTTTTTTTCATTTTTGCTGTCACTTAAAAAGAATAATGCATGTTTATTTTTTTATGTAAGGGGATTTTATATTATTCGTGTGTTTTATCTTTTCTATTTATAAAATATTCATGTATATATATATATACTAATATGAATATAATATCAAAAATAATTTTCAATACACTGTAGAATTGTATTTTTCTGAACCTAACCTAAAAAAATAATTTATTGAATTGCGGTGATTTAAACCCCATATAAATAATTTTTATAATTTTAAAAACATATATTTGTTGATATAAATACGTTTATACTGAAAAATATTGTAGTTTCATTCATAATTGTAGGAAATATATCACAAAAATATATGAATGAACTTAATATTTCAAGTCATCTATGGCCGTAACGTCAAATTGGAATAATAAATTTTTGTCTTCGTTTCTTACGTTATTTTTTTTATTCTTTTTATTCTATCTATAGCTCAGCCTTTAGTCGAGTAACTGTTAATTTATGTTTTGTGGTCCGTAAGTTATATTTCATTTTATTTCGAAAATATGTGTAATGGATCCTTGCGCTTTTACTTATAGTAATAATCACTCTTGCGGTGGCCTATATGTGAAAATGTTCTTTGATGTTGTTTTTTATGAATTAGTACACAATTGTGGTTATCGTTTTTATAGCGTCCGCCATACCTGCAATACTGGTTGCAGTTTGTAGTAGACCATTTTTATTTCTAGTCTCTTTCTACTTTTGCCATTTGCCGCATTGTTCGGGGAGCGCGCATGGCAGAGAGAGGAAATCCAGTAACAAGTTCAGCATTAACATCAAGCAAACATTGCTTGCGTTAGTACAAATTTGGGTACCGCATGGGAACAACTCAGAAGAAATGGTAATATAGAATGAAAAGACAGATCCTCCCGGCATGCGAGAATGACTTATAAAGCGGCTCTGGGACCTGGCTTCAATGGAGTAATCAATGATTAATCCGAATATAATTTGATTATGTAATCAAATTATATTCGGATTAATCATTGATTAGTTCTTCTGAGGTTACATAAACTTAAAAAAGGAGACCAATTCCCCCTGTGGGATGTAACGCCAGTAAAATATTCTAAATAAATAAACTTATTGTTGTGCCAATATAATTTTCAGCGCAAGTTTATAAATAGTTTTTGCTTGCAAAATTGTCGATTATGACACGTAAACAGCTAGAAATGTAGAGGAGCTGCGGAGTAAACAACCTTCGTAAAGACGTATAAACTCACACTCAGGTTTGTATCTAAAATTATAATTTATCGAAAAGGAGTTTCGTGCAAACCGAAGAATCTTTAACGAATTGCACTTTATTTGTTATATGCTTTTTGATTTTATTCGGTTTCATGTGTATGGCATGATACCACATTTTCTGTTAATAGTTTTTAACAACCGAATAAGCCCAATAGGTGAAAAACTCATTTTTTGAAAACGTTTCTCTACCTGGCTAAGTGCTACATCAACTTCCTGTATACAGGTATTTCTTGGTAGAGAATACCGCATCGTAAGAAGCTTTGCGATAACATTCTTGTTAAATACTGGCGCTAAAAAAATTTCTAGCAGTTTTTTCAGTTCCCTTTATTATGTCCTCATTCCACATGTTATTATTTGCGGTTTTCATTAGGACTAGTAGTCCGCCTTTGCGTTATTGCTTTTTGTTTTGGGCATGCTATTACTATTAGGATGTCACAAGAAAGAATAGGTATTTTCTCTGTTTGTCGGTTTGGAACATTACGACTTTGAAGTTTATGTGCTCTTTATATTCATCGACTTTTACTCGCATCTGTTTTTTTTATTTGGTGATTTAAATTAAAAACGATATGCTGTCACTCCATGAAAGTTCAGTTACTGTGCTCTCCTCGTAAAAGTTTAATTACTCAACACATTTGGATTAGTGTTATTAGAATTTGAAATAAAATCAGTTTCACAACATGATACAATTGAGTGATATTAAAACAAACCACGTTATACAATTTACGCAATGTGCATAATTAATGGCATTCAATACTTTAACATAATCTTTCTTCGTTTTGAAGTAAAATTGTCCTTAATATTTACTGAATTATATCCACACTGATTTATTGAACGAAACTCTAATTGAGTCTCCTTCACACACCTTTTGGAATACAAATCATACATTTTGCATCCAAATATTTTTTCTTAGGTTTTGTTCTGCAGTAGTGCGATACCACACAAGGCATTATTGTTACATGCTCGGCCAAATTTACTACTCTGCAAACTTTTGGGACACTGTTCCATTGATATTTGTTTTGTCATAGACTGTTAGAACAGTAATAAGAAAATTTTCGGCTATTTACGGTGAGCTTGTTCCATCGAATACAATGTGCAAAGAATGATTTCGACGATTTTGAAAATGATGATTTTGACATTGAAGATAAAGAGCATGCAAATCACCCAAAAATTTGAAGATATCGAATTGGAAACGTTATTGATTGAAGATTCTTCTGAGACACAATCAGAATTGACTGTAGCATTAAATATTGATCGATCAACTGTCGCAAAACGTTTACAAACAATCGATATGGTGCAAAAAGCTAGCAACCGGGTTCCACACGGATTAAAAGAGACCTGGAAAGACCAGGATTTCATCAGAGAGGGAATCCATAAATTGCCTGAAAGATGATGGAAAGTTGTAGCTGCAAATGGAGCATACTTTCAATAAATAATTCTTTCATTTTCTAAACAAGCAAATGTGTTATACATATTTTAATAAAAATGGGCAAAGTCACATACTACACTACGATTCACATACCCAATATTATGTATATTTTGTTGAATATATTTATTTAATGTTTTGAAAATAAGTTAAAATAAATTTTATTAAATCAAAAAGATTCGATAACCATTTATATTTAAACTTATAGTTTTCTTATTATTTCTAAAATAAAATTATATACATAGTTAGTTATTGATCTGTAAGCCATATTTCTTTCCTAAATTAAATTAAACAATAATGAATATCAAAAAACACAAACGCGAAATATCACATTTTGTAAGCACAATAAATTGAATAAGTTGATCGTTCGTCTTTAAAAATAGAAATATATACTAAAATTTATACATTTATTTTTCTAGCAATTGCAATAAATTATAAATATCGAGTTTTGCTCCACTAAAATTTGTGCTTGGTTCCTTAGTTTAGCAAAATTCGGTCGAGTATTCTAATAAAGTTCAATTCAGTTCGGGGCACTACGAAAAATTTATATATTAAAGATTCGAGTTTTTTCACAGGGTACTTACTTTCTTAATATTGCTTGACGAGTAGAATTTCAGTCTATTTCACTTCTTAAAAAACGAATTTCTATTGTGTTCGCAGTTTGACCGGGTAAGACATCATTCTAATTCAATTATACATTTTCTAAGACTACTAGATTGAATGATTTTATTTATTATGAAATGTAGAAAAGAGTCTGACCACAATCACATAAACTAAGTCGAACGTCGAAAATAGAGTTGGTACAACATTCCAGCGTTAAAACCTTACTATACAATTTGATCGCAATTTCGACCGCTATTGTTTTCTATAGTAAGCTTAGAAAAGAAGGGAAATGTATAGTACAGTTTTAATATTTTTTTCTTGTTTCTATTTTGCCTACTATAGTCGAAAAATAGCCGTCGAGAATTATCATTAATTTCCATAGTGAAGCTCCTGGCTATAACTCATTTTTTATGCAAATATTCTCGTATAGAACTCTTCAATTCTAATGTCACAAAATGCTGAAGATACATCATTATCCTTTTCACATCATTACGTTTAAAATAAGCAACTTTTACGTAAATCTGAAGACATCTGTAGAAAAAATTAGCCAAAATTAATGGAAATATATTTATAACTCATTTTTTTACATGTAACAAAAACCTTCTTATTCTAATATTGAAACTGTCCCTTTAAGACAACAAGCGTACCTGAGAATTTTGTTATTTTTATGTTTCCTCTACTTTTTAAAACATTCCGAATATATTAAACAAACGTGGAAAATAAACATACTCGTCGGAACATTTAATAATTTAATCTTTTTAATTTTTTATTTATTTTCTTTCAACACTTTAATACGGCTCCTTTTTGAATCAGAAAATAGAAGCATCTCCGTTCATTGCACTTGGTCCTGCGTGCATTTGTTACCACGCTTACGTATAGTAAAAATAATCGCAATTCTTATAATTCTTTTTATATTTTATAAAATTCAAAACAATTATTTTATATAATTGTATTACACTATGTAATCTTGTCATTTTAAATTACATAGTGTAATACATTTTATAAAATATAAAAGGAATTATAAGAATTGTGATTATTGTTACCATTAACTAATTTTTTTGTAAAATGGGCTTAAACCACTTTCAAAATAAATGGTTCAGCTTTTAATTATGTATTGCTCTAATCCACTGCACCAAGAAGCAAGAACACTAATAGCCTGGCGTCCTTTTATGTGAATGACTCCGATCTTTAACAAAAGGAGGTAGTATAATGACATAAATAATATGAATTTTTGTATTATCGTTTTTTCGTGGAACGTTAATCGTAAGGAACAAAGCAGAAAATTCTACAATATTGAAGGTACAAATAAGTTTTGAGTTTGTGTTATAACCTCGAAGCTATTCAGATAAATTAGTACAATGTATTTTATTCAAAGTATTGTCCATCGTTAGCTACGACTTTTTCCCATATTTCCGTATGGCATACGGATTCCACGTCGAAAAACTTCATCGGGTTTTAAGGCGATCCAAGAATCGGCCCAATTTATGGCTTATTCGTAAGCATTGAAGTTGCTCGACCAGGCCATGAGTCATCGGCCGAAATAAGTGGTAATCGGAAGGAGCAATGTTTGGCCGAAGGCCAAATTAAAGGCCGGGTGGAGCATGACACCTCATTGAAGCACCTCCAAAGCTTCCTTGACGACTCTTGCAACATGTCTTTTGGCATATTGTGGGCGTTTTAGCTTTAATGTTCGGCTTGATTGCATCAGTTGTTGTTGATAACGTCCTACAGTAATGATTTCGCTACGATTTTCTGCTCCTTTTCTGGATCCACTTTTCGATCCTCGTGACGATTCGATGCAAGAAAACCTTCTGGTTTTGTCTTTGGAGCAGTTGTTCGCACGTGAAGAAACGGCTTTCGACGTCTTTTGGCTTGAGTTCAAGTTCATACAGAACCCAATTTCCTTGTTTTTATATGATACCCTGGTCAAGAGGCGGTTTTGAATCGCTTGTTGAGTCACTCCCAAAGTTTCAGCGAGCTCCTCTTGAGTTTGGCATGAATCTTGGTCCAATAACGCATCCAACTTAGCATTTTCAAATTATACTGATCTTCATTCGCGTTATTTGTCACTGCGTCAAAATCGCAACTTTTTAAACGACAGAACCAGTACTCACATGTTTATTGATGAAACATGTTCCTCATATGCTTTATACAGCAATCGATGTCCATCAGCTACAATTTTCCTCAAATTAAAACAAAAAAGCAGCGGTTCCCGCAAATTGAGTTTTGTTGGCAGAAAGGTTGACATGGTTAAAGCACAAAAATATGTTTGTCACACTTCACATACTGATTTTTAGAGTGATATTATGTCGCTTTAACTATGAATATGCGATTTAACACTAGTTACGCCATCTTTTGTAAATCCCTCAAAACTTATTTGTACCCCCAATATTATCAAGTAAAAATTATATTAAGAATTACTTTCCAAATCTCAAGAACTTTCTACAAATATTACTGCCACCTACAGCTCAGAAAATAAACTGTCGACATAAATTTGATAATGTATTAAGACGACAAAAATTTAATGACGCTGCCTGGTACTCTAGGTGCGACCTATCCCTTTACTTTCTGTATTGTCGTTTTCCAACCGAGGGGCGTAATATCGCCAAGTCGCAGCAAGTCGTTCTTTCGATAGATTTCACAAGATGAGAACTTTCCCCCGACCATGTTCTTGTTGTTTCAATGATCTTCTACATGTATACTCGTATCTATTATTGATAACAGATCAAAATGTGTTACTCTTTCCATTAAGTCCGCTAAAGCCTAATAACTTTAAATGTATTAAGATTATGTTAAATAACAATACGGCCCTTAATAATTTTCGTTACGTATTTTAGAACTAAATGTTAACAAGTTTTTCTTATGAAAGCGTAAACTGCACATTGTTCAGTTTGCAGCTGGTTTCCTCTCTATGCTATAGGGAGAGGAATTATAAATAAGTTCGATAACTCGAGTTTCTTTGAACTTAGCAATTGAAGCTGTTTAGCAAACAATTTGATGTACGAGTTTAAACGATGAATTTGGATAACTGGGTTTCTCTAATAATTAGAAATGTTTCATTAGCCAACTGATCCGAAATGTTGCACAATATGTTCGAGACGTACACGCAATATTAAACCATACAAAAAAAGAAAATAAATTTTAAACCAGATTAAATTTGAGTCAATTGTTAAGATCAAAACATCAATAAGAATTAATTAAAATTAATTAAACAGTAATGAGGGAGGGTGTGGTTGTTTCGTTTTTAATGTTATTATTTTTCGCTTATTGCCATCGTCTTCTATTACAAATTCCATTCAATTGATACCAATTTAAATAAAATCCGTAGAACATAACATAACAATCGTGACGACTATAGGGGCTGTAATAATATTATTTGTAACACTTTGACTAAAATCTTAATTGTATTGTAGTAACCAACTTTAAATTAAATTGTCGAGCTTACACAATTTATACATGGGCCACCAGCCTAGCGTATTTTTATAATATAGGTAATCGAGCTATAATAATTGATACTACTATGCTCCATGATCTCTAGCGAGCTCAGTTCATCATACGAGTCTTATGCAAGTTAGCTTCATGCAATTTGTGGTTTCTCGCAGATGCTGGAGACAAAAAAGACGCCGCTATTAGTCTATAATAACATAGGTTTAAGGCCACAGGAGTCAAACATTTTCCCAATTTCATAAATATTTAAGTTCACCAAATTTCTTTCCTAATATTTTATTAAAACTCTGAAGAACTCGTTGTAAATATTATAACTTAAATTATTATTATAATTAACGCGTGTGTGCAGTATTTGCGAATATAGTTGAAGTTGTTCGATAGTTGGGATATTTATTAATTATTGACCAGAGAAACTTTAAAACCCTTCGTCAAAGCTAAACGCAAAGTCTTAAAAATGCGCCCATTAAAGACTTTAGCACTTAGAGTAAGTGCTAATGTTTGATTTAACGTATACATAAACGCTTAAGTTATTTATGCTCTGGACCCTCATGGGCCAGTTGATTAAGTTTTACGAGAGGCCGCTAAATTAGATCACGAAATCAGATCTAGAAAATATTTCTCAACCGACTGGGTAAATATCTAAAAATAAACTTAACACTAATTACCATTAAATTCATAGACTAAAACTAATTCACTGAACGTCCCTAAAGTTAGCAGAATCCATTCGGCAGACGATTATAAAATGCTGTGGAGAACTACAGCCGCAGAATTCACATCAAAAATGATTTAGAACCAAATTTGAAATTAGGCTATAATTAGCAAATTAAATGCTCCATTCAAAATTGTTCTGCTCCACTCGTTTTTGATAAAATATTTAGCTTTTCCATTTAAAAGCGAGAACAACCTAAATGGAGTAGAAACTCCACTTTAGAACCCAAAACAAAATCTATTGGCATACAAATAGTTAAGGGCTTATTTAGGTTTAATTAAATTACTTCTTAAACAATTTTGTGCTCAACTCCTACCGTGAGGATCTAAAACCTTTCTATGCTGTAACTTTCTATGATTTTCGTCTCGTTTTTTGATTTGGGTACCTCTATCTTTAAAATGGAAAACACAGCACTATTGAAGAAAAATTTGTATAATTTGACATTTGATTAGACTTTAATTTCAAATTCAGTTTTAAACCGTTTTTTATAAAGGCCCTGCTATCGAAAGGATCGAGCCTACAATTGTTTAATAATTTAGCCTATAATTTTCCATATAATCTTGTTATTTTCTGCTCGACCGGTTCTGCTAACTATAGGTTAGGTTATAGGTTTCAGTGATTGCTTACTGCACACTTAGGCCAATTTTTAGGCCCATTGTTATACCACTCATTCACTCCACATCATTAACCCACCTACTTCACCTACTCACACAACTACAGTATACCACCTGCACATTGCAAGCTCAATGTCAACCTATACATTGACATGGAAGGTGGGTCGGCGCGTGACACGGATTTCTGCACTCCATCAGAGGGTAGTTAGTTGTATTTATTAGCATCACCGATCGTAATCGATGATGAAAATTCGATTTGCATCTAGCCTCTGATGGGATTCGAACCCAGCACCTCCCAGTCCAAGTGCCGAAGCTTTAACCACTGCACCACTTGTCCGGTTTCTGCTAACTATGGAACTATGGAAATTTTCTCTTTACGACCGTTGCTACCGAAACGGAACCTTAGTTACACCTCTCATGATGATCAGATATATCTTTAAATATATAAATATATACATATATTATATCTTTTATTAAATTAACTATAAAGTAACTGGAGGAACGGAATTTTCAAATTATATTATTGACGTTTATAGGGATGGCACTTTGCAAAAAATTTATTAATTAAAATAACTGGTTCTATAATAGACACAATTGAAACTGAAATGAACATTCAGTCTACTTAGAAAAGGACCATCGTTGCTCAAACTAACGATTTTCCAAATATTGACGTAGATTAGATGGACCTTTTCTGGCAATAGAATTAAATCCATGGAATCGGACGCTTAAGACCATCATAAACGCTTAAGAACACCAAAGAAATAATATAAAAGTTCCCCCCCTCCTTCTTGTAGGTGGGGCGGACGATAACTTTGAAATTAAAATAGGAACCCTATTTTTTATTGCAGTTTCGGATTCTATGGCTGAAAGTTCGTAGGGTCTCTTTAAAACATTTTTTTCGATTCATGATAGATAACGCTGTAATAACGATATTAAATTCTTTTCGAATTTTCCTACTGAGAACCTATGCATACGATTTTGCAATATATTTGAATTAAAATGAACACGTCTTTAATGTAAATACTCGAAATTATTCTTTTGATTACTAAAAATTTACTTGTCAAGAAACTACTATTATCGTAACCCAGGAACAAGCGATTAAATCTGCTTTCAAATAAATGATTTTTTTTGTATTTTGTTTTAAAAATATCTGAATAACTGGGAAATTGTTGAAAGTAGAAATGTAATTGACTGGTGAATAAACTACTTTCAGCGTAGCCCAGGAACAACGGCGTGGACGTAGTAGTTTTATGTTCTCTTCGGAGTGCTTGATTAACGTGAGTCTCCGCGCCTCTCACGTACCATGGTGTTTGATTTACATGAGCCCTTCGCCTTATCATCTTTTAACTAATTAAGTGCTAAAAATAATGGCCTTCGTATTACAGATTCGTATGCATAGGTTCTCAGTAGGAGAAATCCAAAAAAAATTAATATCGTTATTACAGCGCCATCTATCATGAATCGAAAAAAATGTTTTAAAGAAATCCTAAGTACTTTAAGCCGTAGAATCCGAACCTGCAATAAAAAAAGGAGTTCCTGTGTTAATTTCAAAATTACTCTCGCCCCACCTACAAGAAGGAGAGAAGGGGTACTAATTTTAAAACTAATGTATGTCCCCCTCGGAATGATTAAATTTTGATACTAGACATTTTTTTCGTAGAGTGCTTATTTTCCGAGATATTTGAAAGTTTCAGCTTAAAATAATCACCCGGTATACTCGTACATACAAAATAACTTTGTCAAATGAATATTCACCTGCTAAATTAAAATCAAATTATATTATTCAAACTCTCGTTCTCCTTATAGTTCAAGTAGAACAAATCTGTTGATTCGAAGAATATCGGATTATAAAAACTGATAAATTTTATAAAAGGTATTCTTCGACTTTCTTAATAAAGGTACCAATCGTGATTAATCCACGTTTTGATAAAATTTAGCTTTTGGTTATCTCAAGCCCAATTATTTTTTGAACGAACCAAAATTATAATGTAATTTCTACCCACCGCATAAATATGATAACTTATTTATTTATTCGATGTCACATGTAATTATCAAATTTCTTTATGTACTAAGACGCGTGAGCCGATAAGACAAATAAACAATTAAATATTAGTTTGTTTGACTATGTTCAAAATATTTCCACTTACACACTATAAACTTAAAACGTAATTACTTAACATTTCTGTTTTTAATTCTAGGATTAACAAAAGGTGAAAACTTAATTGCAAGCTGTCACCCATCAGATAAAATGTGTCTTGATGCATTTGAATCATTTGGTGCCGAAGCTGTAATCGAAAATATACCCGTAGTTAAAAAATCAGATGTGGTATTTATATCTGTGAAGCCTTCGGTAGTTGCAACAGTTTTGGAAGATGTAAAACCCGTGAGTTCCGGAAAGTTATTTATTTCAATAGCGATGGGTATTACTTTACGAGAAATAGAACGAGTATGTATTTATTGGCTATACGCATGAACTATTAAAACTTGAAATTTTGTTACAGATTCTTCCAAAAGATGCTCGAGCTATCCGTGTGATGCCAAATACTCCGGCCTTAGTAAGAGAAGCATGTAGTGTTTTTGTCCGTGGAACTAACGCAACTGATGGCGATGCGGAAATTGCAAAGCAACTCCTTGAATCTATCGGAACCTGTGAGGAAGTTACTGAAAATTTGTTAGATCCTATAACGGCGCTCAGCGGTAGTGGTCCGGCCTACATATTTGTGTTAATCGAAGCACTTGCAGATGGCGGCGTTAAAATGGGCCTGCCACGTGACTTAGCATATCGCCTAGCATCACAAACTGTTCTGGGCTCGGGCAAATTAGTAAAAGAATCTGGCCGGCATCCAGCCCAATTAAAAGATGATGTGACTAGTCCAGCAGGATCGACAGCATCTGGACTGCACTTCCTAGAAGAAAATGGGTTCCGGCATGCATTAATTGGTGCAATTGAAGCGGCTACGATTCGTTGCCGAGAAATATCAGGCCAATCAAAATAATATATTAATTCAGCAAATAATTGGATGTTAATAGATCAATGACAGACAATTCGGACGTTTTATGAATAAAATAGAAAACACTTAAAGCTATTTGAAATTTAAATACTTATAGCCTATGATAGGGCAATCTAAATTTAAACAAGTTAATGTTGTCTTACTATACATTTGGTTTAACTTAATGTTTTCTATTGTCTAATCTAAAAGTGTTATTGTTGTAAGATTTTAATATTTGTGATTAACAAATCAGAAAAAATAAAGCAATTTTGTATTTAATTTTTAATGTCCATTTTAGTAGATTACAATTAGGAGTTTACATAATGTTAAACAGCATATAATTCATTTTCAAAATATTAATTATAATATACCATAAATATTCAATTATAATCAGTTATTAAAATAATGTTCGGACAAGACTATAATACCCCCTGTACAGTTGGGCCACACTGGATCCAGTAATCAATTAAAACATAATTCTAAGCATTTCACAAGAGGGAATATTTCATGAAGAGAAAAAGAATAAATAGTACAAGTCAACACCGAAAAAAGAGGTTCATTATTTGGAAATACAAATTTGTAAACAGAAAAACACCAAAACAAGGGTTGCTTCCAATGGCGACAGCGACTAGGTCTTTGCATATAACATAAACGTCAATAAAATCAGTTATTTTGTCTCTATGCCTCATTTTCATAGCGCAGGCGGTAGAAATAGCTCGAATCTAAAAATTGCATCATCAAATAGAAACAATATTTTTAACTCGTTCTATTTTTATTAATACAAATTGATAATGAATGAATTGGTTTGGTTTAGAAATCAAAATTAATCATAACGCTTTATTTGTATAAATTAGTTAAACCTATTAAAACTATTAAAATGCTCGCTAACCAAAAGTGATTTGCAATTTTATCACTCGACGAACACAAATGTTTAAAATCCTTAGAACATTTCCATTTTGGGGCACACTTAGAGCACGGTTTATCAAAAATGTAGTATGAACTATTATCAAAAGTCCTTGCATTTATAATGCATCTAATTTGTTTAAAATCATGGGTCACATTACTACTTTGGGTCCAGGAGCATCCAACTAAATTTGATATTGGATCATGCAAAACCGAAAATCCTTCACCCTTCATTGCTGTTGTCACTTCTTGAAGTAAATACTTTATTTTCTCATTTTTTTTAAAGTCTGTATCACTCATTTGATACGGATTGCCCGAAGTTGGGTCAGCGCCTCCAATGCGAAGATTAATAGACCATGTATTATCAAAATTTACCGCTGTTTTAATAATGTTAAGTTCTGTTGGAAATACTTTGGAACCTATACAAAATCGGACAAACAAAAAATAAATTATAAGTACATAAATACATAAAAACTATTAATTTATTTGGTTGTCATACTTTCTGTCCAAGAGCAACCACTGTTGGTTGAAGTAAGCTTTTCAATAGCTTTTTCTGCTAAATACTCGTACTCTTCATTCCATGTCAATTCTATCATATTGGCTATGTGTTTGGTCAATGCAATGTGATCACGTACTTCATTGAAATATTTAGTGATTAGCACACGCTCATTTTTGGAAAATTTTTCTGGTATTCTTTGTATCTAAGAATTATTTTATGTTTCAAATCTGTTCAACTATTATTATATGTTAAAAGCGTATACAAAATATTTATTACTAGGTACCTTTTCAGATTTAGGTGGACATCCAATATGACCGGTATACAACGTACTGCATGTTTCATTGTATTTTTGACCACAATAATCTGGAGGTTTGAAACAACTCACATTTGTAGCAAACAGAAAACTTAGAATAATTAAATCACTAAATATAAATAATTTGATCATGGTTTGATCGAATTTATGTTCGAGAGTGTATGGATAGATTCTAACTAAACTACAAACAATGTTAATCGACGTTATATACTAGTACAATTAAATACCAACCCATCAAACATAAAAACAATTCTGAAAATTTTGATTATGTATTTTATCAGTTTGTTCATGATTCAAAAATAATACAAAAATGATCGATTATTATACACCATTTTATACACCAACCAAATAGCTCATCGTATTTTTAGTATGTTACTCATAATTCATTTTGTTTATAAAAGGTTATAAACATCTCGCAGTGAAATGTTGATTGAATACTTCTTTTATGTAATAATTCTTCTCTATCCCTCTCTCTCTCTCTCTCTCTCTCGCAGTATTCCAAATTGTGTTATTATATATTAAGAATTAATTATTCTTAAAAATACAAGCATGTCAGGTTTAAACAAGATTACAATTAAATTTATTTAGGAAACTCAAAAATTTAACTTAATTATTTTCAAAATATATCGAAACAGTTCTAGTAATTTTGATTATATTTATTAATAAATACGCTTTATCGCAATTACCAAATTAGGCCTTCGCCCTAACTTAGGCTATATGATAATTGCATTTCTCTTATACTCAAAGCAAATTGTCCGTAACAAATTTAAGACACCACCTTTAAAATGACAAGCTGTTGGCACTGACGTTCCTTCTAATTATTCAAAATCATGCATTGTGGACAAGTAATTTAAATTTAGAAAATTTCGAGCAAAATTTAACAAAATTACAATTCAATATTTTTTTTTAATATAGTTGTATTTAAAAATAAATAAAAAAAACAAAAATAATATAATATAAAACATATTATATTTGATTAAAAGTAGTGATGTGATAAAAGTTTGTATTCGCATCAAGTTATCTAAATTGTCCGTGTTTCACCTGTTTCAGGATTTGGATTTTATAGCATTCATCAAGCTAAACCCACGCTCGCAATCTGCACTGGATGCCTGTAATGTTCCACAGATATCTAAAAGTATTGATAATTGTTTAAATGGAATTACTTCTCAATTTTTCAATAATTAAAAATTTAAAATCCTTACATTGTTTTGAAATTACTGCCTCTATTGAGTCGTCATATCCTGGGATAATATTTTTATATTTTTTAACAAGCTTCATAACATTATCATGCCCAAATTTAAAATTATTTAAATTGATTATAGCATTGGAAACCTTTTATTTAAATGTGTGTATAGCAAATCGATAAATCTTAAAATTTTAGAAGTGTCTACACTAGGATTTTTACTAATCAGCATTGTTATTCCAATGAACTCTTTCTCCTAAATATTGTTTTTTTAGTTTGTTGATCGTTGCTTTAGCAAATTGCATTGTATCCATTATTGTCAACAAACTTCTCTGAAGTCGTTTGCAAAGCGATGTTAACTCTTCAAAAGCGTCATTTAAAACTGTTATTTTAGAAAATAAATTTTAGAAACTAGAGACAATATTTACATATTGAATCTTTACACTTTTCAACTTCCTCTGAGCAGTATTCTTTCAAAAGATCATAATTTCAAATGATAGCTCTTACTGCAAAATGTCATGAAAACCATCTGACTTCATTTAATGGCCGAAAACCTAATACGTCTCGCTCAGTTACACTAGCCAATTCTTCAAAACTCGCTTTCTTCATAGTTGATCTGCTAAATATGGTGAATACTGTCCTTAATAATATTTTTATAATACGCTTTTTGATACTTTTTTATAATCATCATCAATTCTTAAATCTTCCTTGTGTGCAACACAATGCTGCTAAGATGCAAATAAAATTCTGCTTCGCAACAATGCAGTCACTCTATTGTTCTTTCCAACCATTACAGAAGCTCCGTCTTATATATAAACATAACCATTTTCTGCATATTGAGATCATGGTTTTTATAAAATTCGGTAATTATTTCGAATATGAATGAACTAGTACATCCAGTCAAGTTTAAAATTCCTGCAAATGTGATTTTGTATTCAAGTGAATTTTTGGGTATGTGCGTAGATATATCGTATACAATTAAAAAATTAAATGATGATTCTTTTAATTCCTCAAGAAACTCTCTTTGTTTTATAAAATTAATGCAATGAACAAATTCGAAAGTGTTAATTTTTATTGTAAGAATAACATTATCTATGAAAATTTTTATATTATTAGCAAGTCTGGACGAATCCTCCGTTCTTTTATTGTGGAAGTTAACATTTCGACAATTCCACCTTTTTTGCAATTGCCAAATTTTAAAACTAAATTTGAATGAATCTTTTGTGTTAAATCCATCTTTAAGTAATACAAATTCCAATTGTCCCATTTTTATCCTTTACAAAAATCACTGTCAGCTGTTGCTTCATTGCATATTTTACTAAGTAATTCATTTGTTTCAGTTTGATAATTAAAAATTTTACCTAAAAAGTTGAATCTTTTTGTTTAATTAGTGAAGACGGGGCTTCTGTTTCAACGAGTTCATTTAACCATTCTACTCGAAATTTTGAAAACGCCTTGTTTGTGAAACTTGAGCTTACATCGAATGTAAGGACATTACAGTAAATAGAGTAAATTTTTTGTAAATTGTTTAAAAAAATATCACATTATATTATAAAAAATTTTAAACTGCGTGGGTTTACTAATTTTTAAACTTTGTGTCTAAATGGAAAAAAATGTTAGCAATATTGCAGATGGGAGCACTAAAAATTATGATGGGCAAAATACAATTTATATCAGGGCGGCCGCCGTGTGCCCAGCTTAGCGGGAACGTTGGTTGGCACCCTGGTTCTTATAAACCAACTTGTTTGTTTGTTTATTAACTTTGCAATCAGTTCTGAGGCCGAAGCACTCCCATATTAGCGGATATTGACATTTAGCATTTTATCGGGCACACGTTATATAAAAATTTAGTGATTTAGTAAAACGAACTTTGTGTGTATTAATAGAGAGAGAACTAACGTACAATCAACGTTGCCATATTTTTCTTAAGAAAATTTAAAGTTTACATGTCATATGCTTCCCATATCAACCAAGTAAACCCATTGTGATATTATTTATACGCCTTTTTCGTTTACAGTTGCTACTTGATAAACTTTCTCCAAGAAGTTTGATAAGCCATATCCTCCTATGAATAGTAGTAACATATCTCTTGGACAGGCTAGTACATGTATCATCAATACTATCACATTAACCTAAAAAATTGAAAGTCGAAAGCGTATGCCAAAATGTTGAAAAGCGGGTTAGAAGCCGACAAAACAATGTTTCTACAAAATAGTAACGAATTTGAAATTTACTTCAAATCAAAATACAGGTCGTATCTCGATCAAATTCAGGAAAAAATCAAAGTAAATCCAAAACAATTTTGGAAATACTTTAGGAATAAACGCGAAATTGACGGATACCATGCAAATATGACATATAACAATACCAACTCCTTAAACTCCAAAGATATAGCTGACATGTTCGCGAAGTTTTTCCAATCAGTCTATAAATCAAGCGTTACTAGTGGATTGTACGAACAATCCAGCAATACCAACGTAACAATAACTCCTCCTGTTATATATGGGGATAACATTTTATCGGCTCTAAAGGGATTTGGAGACGGTTGTGGCCTTGACAATATACCCTCTTCTGTTCTGAAGGAGTATGCTGACATTTTAGCAATTCCATTATGTTACCTATTCAAACACTCCTTGAGCACCGGGGTGTTTCCCGAAAAATGGAAAATTTCAAAAATTACACTAATTTTTAAATCGGGCAAACGAGATGACGTTACATGCTACAGAGGTATATCAACTACATCATCAATTTCAAAATTGTTTGAATTAGTTTTATGCAAGAACTTTAAATCCACAATAGCATGTCATATATCAATAAACCAGCATGGGTTTATGCCTGGCCGATCCACATCAACTAATCTGGTTGAATACACCAGTAAATTAATTAATGAGATAGAAAACCATCATCAAGTTGATGTAGCGTACACGGATTTCAGTAAAGCATTTGATTCCATCTGCCATCAAAAAGCACTCCGGAGTTTATTCGCATTTGGGGTTTCACTCGATTACATAAATTGGTTCAAGTCCTATCTATCAAATCGGCGACAATTTGTAATAATGGGAAATGAGAAAGCAAACGTTATTAAAGTTACGTCTGGTGTTCCCCAAGGATCTCACATCGGGCCGTGGATATTTATTGTTTTCATAGATGAAATAACCGAGATAATCAAAAACTCAAACGTGCTCATATTTGCTGATGACGTCAAAATTTTTCGAACTGTTAATGGAATGCTAGATACGAAGAAACTTCAAGAATACATCGATAGATTAAGTGAGTGATGTGATCGAAACTCGCTTTACTTAAATATTAAGAAATGCAAGATCATGTCTTTGCATCGTAAGAGAAATCCGCTAATTACCTCCTACAAAGTCAACAACGAAGTATTGCAAAGAGTTAATGAGATCATAGATCTAGGTGTTACATTTGTCGAGAATGCCAGTTTCAAGCTAATGCCATGTTTGGATTTGTTAAAAGGTGGACTGGTGAATTTAAAGATATTCAAACCTTATGTTCACTCTATTTCGCTTACGTTCGATCTCAACTGGAATAAGCTGTACCGGTCTGGAATCCATACTATGCTGTACACATTAAAAGAATTGAAAGCATTCAAAAGGAGTTTCTGATTGTCTTGTTAAAGAAAAGTGACTGGAATTACGACCACAATTTACCATTCCATGAAAATGTGGCTTGGTTACCTCCATACTCAACAAGATGCACGGATTACAAAATATGTAAGCTTGAAAATGGACGACTTCTCTTAGGTGCGGCTTTCATTGGTAACGTTTTTCTTGGTCACATTGATTCAGCATACATTTTGGAAAACATATCAATTCATGTGCCTTGCAGAACATTTCAAAACCATGTGTTTTTAGCAATAGAACACCATTCCACAAACTATGGAGAAAATGACCCCATTAATAGTGCGGCTAAATCGTTCAACATCGTCGATGACCTATTTGACTTTAATTTTTCAAAGGACAAGTTCAAAAATATACTTAAGAATTATTTTTTAAATTTTTAATTGTTAAATCAAGATTTGATTTATATATATTTCTGTGTTTTAATTTTCTTTATTTTATTTGTTTTAATATTTTTGTTTTAAATTAAATTCTGAAATCATACATGTAAATCACAGAATAGATTTCTTTAAATAAATAAATAAATAAAAAACATTACTATCACAATACTATCACATTAAAATATTACTGTCAATAGGCTCTAGGTGCTTCATTCATTTTTGGTTATTTACTATAACTAACAATCTTATTTTACATACAATTTTAATAAGTTAATTAAGATCTAATAAAATCGCTAACATTTACTTTACAAATTCAACCTTGTAGGTATGGTATAATAATTATCGTTGGTTTTATTTTTGCCTCTTCAACACCATTCTATGAATGAATGATAACGCATCGATTGGAGAATGTTATCAAAGCTTCAAGCGATGAAGGTATTTCTTTCCTGCCTCAGCATTCGTCGATTTCTATGATGTTCGTTGTTTTTTGTTACGACAACAGAGTTTTCCATCGAAGGTTGGGCCTTCTTTTAAACATAATCTGAAATGGTGTTTTATTATTTTATGCGCGACTTATTTTGGAGATCTGAGATCATTTAGTAAAAAGCATTTTTAAAATGTCCTACCGAATTCTCTGCTTGGAATGGACAACAAATATCTAAGTGAGCTCGCTTCATGGCTCGCACAGCCGATGGCCATGGTGTTGGCTCGACACGTTTCGGAATATTTTGGTTGATGAGGCAAATGTTACACGATTTAATGTGTTCTTCTACTTAAAATTTATTTTCGGCCACCAGTAAGACCGAATTTAAAACTTTGTCGTGATAACGCCCATATGAGTTGCATGCACTTCGTCAAGTAAATTTTTCCTAAATTTCTTGGGAATTACTACACTGTTTCACCACATACTAATATTCTGCTCTTAAGTCAACCCATGTTTTCCATTTGGAAAATGTTACAGATCACTTTCTTGTACCTTATTTTCCTCTACATTTTAGACCTGCCTAGCCTGTTTTGGATAAAATTTAAATCGGTTAGTTTAACCTCACAAGTCTCACTTTCATTGTTATCTATGCACAATCTCGAAAACTCATCCGCTTAATACAGAGACTTTTATTGCATTCAATTCCTTTCTTTTTTCTGAAAATACGAATAAAGGCGTATAATCTGTTTGCGTATTGAAAGTTTGGCCAAGCAAATATTTTTCAAACTTGTTTACCGCCCAAAAAATTGCTAGCACTTCTTTGTCGATCATAAAATAATTTGTTTTCGCTTTCGATAAAGTGCGAGGAGAAATGCATAACCATGCGATGAGCGATACAAGCTGATAAGCCTGCCAAAGATGCGTCAGTCGTCAGTATAGTGGGGAGTTCAGGATTAAAATGAACCAATATCTTATCTGACACTATTATACACTTTATCGTTTCCCATCTTTTCTGAGCATTCATTTTTCCAAACTGTTTTGTCTGAATTTATCAGGCTTTAGATTGGCTTTAAAATTTATTTTTAAATTATATTTATTTATTACCACTTTGGAGGGTTGTAGTCCTTTGACTAGTCCCCTTTACAGCCTTGGATCTAGTAGATCAAGCGGTTTCTTCCTTCGCAGTCGTCTTACTGAGTTTGACTCATCCAACATACAACGTCTCTCAACATTTGGTGTTTGCTTATTTCACTGACGAAATCCATCTTCAGATCTCTATGGAGCTTGTCATTTCTTATGTACTCGTACCACGCTGCATTAACTATTCCACGTATGACCTTGCTTTGGAATGACTAGATGATATTGACATTGGTTTTACGTATCAAAAAGCGTATAAACGTTAACAAGCGCATTTTTTTGATTGCTGCCTTGTAAACTAAGCACTCTAATCTCTCTCAGAAATTTGCAGGAACTCCGAGATGCTTTACAAGAAGAATGGTAACAAATCACAATGTTTTAAATATTTCACGGCGTATTTAGGGAGTAATGCGGGCTAGAGGATAGGAAGTAATGCGGGCTTTATTCATAGATTTTAGTTATATTACCTTTGAATAAAGTTTAAAAGGTTTGTTGCAATATGCCTTTTGAAAACTTCAATAAATCGGCAAGGAATCGTCGTACAGAAATTTCCGCAGCATCGTTTTCAAGGTTTCTAAATTCTATATAAAACGGTTAATTTCGATTTGTGAATGAAATATCGAGCAAGTTCATTTACAGTCTCAAACAGCAGCATATTTTTTTTTCTTTTAGACAAATTTTCTTTTACTCAAAAAGCCATAAAAAGAACAAAATAAACTAAAATGGATTCCAATATCCAAAAGAAGACAAAATCTCCTTCAATTAGAAGCAAAATTATTTTTTTGGAAAGTGTTAACTCGTGCGCTTGTATGTTCCCACCTATTCTACGCTGATGACTTAAGAATCTACTCAAGGAGAACGCGAACTCTAACGATCACTATCGATTGCAGACTGATCTGCAAACATTGAATTCATGGTGTGTGACTAACAAGCTAAATCTAAATATTCAGAAATGTGTAGTAATTACCTGTTCTAGAAGAAGTAACCCTGAGCGACATGACTATTACATCTCAGACATCAGATTGGCTAGAGTCAATCATATTACTGACTTAGGAGTTACTTTCAATTCAGAATTATCATTTGAAAAACACATCGATCAGATTTGTTCTAAAACTTACAAAATTCTCGGCTATATTTTTCGCATAGGTAAAGGAATCCGTAATTTGGAATCCGCTTTACTTTCATATCGTTGGCTTTGATTTTACTTAATACGTTCCCAACTATTGGGTGCCTTGAAAGCGCCGATTATGTACGGCACAAGGTTCATAATATTTAGTATGGTTAGCCTTGAAAATAAGAGACGTGTACATGATGAGTTATTTCTATACAAAATAATAAATTTTAAAATTGAAACCTCCGCCTTATCATTATTGAATTTGTATGTTCCTGCCTATAGGACGAGAAACCATCAGATATTTGTTCCAATACAATCGCGTACTAACCTTGGATCCTCATGCAACAATATGCTAATACAAAATCAATAATACCGTCTTGTTTAAATTAGATGCTTTGCTTCTGTGTTGCATCTTCTAAAATAAAGGGTGGTTAAATTTTAAGGGCCGACGTTGAATGTGAACCACACCTAAACGTCAAGTTTTTTTCTGCATTTAATTTGACATTTCTCAATTTCAGACTAATTCAATTTGAACCATGGAAAGATACACAATCGAGCAACAATCGAGAAATGGCAACAGTGGATGATCAATTTTCGAAGAAAATCATCTTCAGTGATGAGGCACATTTTCACCTCAGTGGATTCGTCAATAAGCAGAATTGTCGCATTTGGGCGAATCATAATCCAAGAATGATTGTCGAAAAACCAATGCACCCACAAAGAGAGACTGTTTGGTGCGGTTTATGGGCTGGCGGCATCATCGGGCCGTATTTTTTCCAAAATGAGGCCGGTCAGGCAGTTACTGTGAATGGTGTTCGCTATCGTGAGATGATAACAAACTTGTTATGGCCCGAATTGGAAGATATGAATGTGGACGATATGTGGTTTCAACAGGACGGTGCCACTTGCCACACAGCTAACGAAACAATGGCTCTTTTGCGCGACAAATTCAATGGCCGTGTTATCTCACGTGGTGGCGATGTCAATTGGCCGCCAAGATCATGTGATTTGACACCGTTGGACTTCTTTCTTTGGGGTTATTTGGAAGAAAAGGTGTACGTCGATAAGCCAGCAACAATTCAAGAGCTAAAGGATGAGATAATTCGGCACATTAACGGTATAGAACCTCAATTATGCATAAGCGTCATCGAAAATTTGGACCATCGGGTGGAGGTGTGCCGCCGAGATCGCAGCGGCCATTTGGCCAATATTTTGTTCCATACATAATTGAACCATACCATATTATAATAATAAAAAGAATTGACAATAATTTTCTAAATAATTTGTATTTTATTCAAAATCAACATCGGCCCTTAAAATTTAACCACCCATTATTAATTCTCCTAATTTTTTCATACTCAACCCTAAAATGACCCCTAAACATGATCCGATCCGTTAGATTTTTTCAGGGTAGGTCGACATAAATATTGCGAAACGGGCACCTCAGGTGGTTTCAGAAAATTTCCTAGCGCTAGGAAAATATATGAATTTACATTATTTTTGATAAAGGTGCATCAAATTTACATCTTAAAAAATCTTCTTAATCATTTCTTAACCAAAAATTCAATAGAATATTTCACGTGACTGATTATTCAGTCACAGGTCAGCTAGTTTGATTTTATTATCCTAGTTAATTGGTCGAAATACTGCAACTTCTGTAATTCATGCATTAGTATCGGTATTTGATAACTAATATAATAGGTAGTAACTAGTCCATATATGTATTCTAAGCAATCCACTATTAATTTACATTTTCAATTAACTTACATTTTCAATTTTACATTTAATTGAAAAGTTCATTTCTAGTTTTGATGTATTATATTTTGTATCTCATAGTATGTATTATCTATCATTACTAAACTTATTGTTTCATATATTTATATTTTTTATTATTATTTTATTTTTTGTGCTAACAAATAGCTTTGTATGTTTATAGAGGCGACACGTAATTGGACTCTGTCTGTATGTTGCCCTGCTGAAAATCTTAAATAAATAAATAAATACTTGGACGTGATGCTTTCTGGCACATTTCACGCATCTAGTCTCTCTTTGGCAATATTTCTGCGTATGATTGAAACCTTAACAGTTTTTGCACTGCGGTATTAGACCGCTATTATTTTACAATGGTTCTATTTTAATTCTCATGTTAAGTATTGCCTTGATATTATACATATCTTCCACCATTTATCTGGTATTAAAAGTGAGCATAAATAGTGGAAGCCCTCCAATTTGTTAATTTAAACTCCTTGTTCAGTGTCGATTTTTCTTTTGTTAATGATGTTTACAGCATTTTCTATTTGATAACCCAGTTGCTTGAGATCCTCAATAACTTCCTCTATTATCTGGTTTCAAGAAATCTTTTTTGAAGCTGGTGGTAAAGTTTCTGCCATTTCTGGTGAGTGTTGAGCTTTCCTTTTCTTACTATTCAGGTTCAACACCCAATTTGTTTATCTTTCTGAGTTAGGTGGCGTCACAAGTGCTGCAAGTGTTTCAACTGCTTTTTGAGTTCTTCGTTCTCTTTCTTGAAAGTTGTAAATTCTTCTTTCAATTTAATTGTAAATTCCTTTATTGCACTTAATTGTTCACGGAGTTCGTCATGTTCCTTCTGGTATTAAAAGATATTTCTTCATCAATATATTTCCGTTTAGCTTTATCATCGATTTTATCGACCAAGTTGCTAATAGGGCACGACATCGAAACCGTTCGCATATAACACATGACGCATTAAAACTATTTCGTCATAACTTCTTTCAGGTCGAAACCCATCGAAACTCTACCCAAGACCTCCAATCACAAACTTTCGGCCATATCGGAGGTAACATAGTAGTAGAAATTCTTATAACATAAGTACAGGCAAACGAAGGATCTGCTGGAGCTTAAAAATAAACACCAAAACCATCCTTGAAGAGGGATTCAATAATTTTTTTTAAAGAAAGTATTAATTGTCCAGTAGATTTAATATCCTTTGAAGGTCAAATTAATACCCCTCTCTTCATTCACGCACACACCACCAATTCGCACAATTACTGTATACCACCTGCACACTGCAGGCTCTATATCAACCAGTACACTGACATGGACGGTGGGTCGACGCTGAATTCTGCACTCAAACAGAGGGTCTTAGTTGTGCTTATGAACATCACCGATCGTAATCGATGACGAAAACTCGCTTTGCATGCAGCCTCTGGTGGGATTCGAATCCAGTACCTCCCAGTCCAAGTGCCGAAGCTTTAACCACTGCACCACTTGTTCGGTATTATTTCCTTTCATGTCAATGTAAATATATGTAGACCATCTTCTAACGAGCAATCGACACCCTTCTAGTCGTCCGACAACAACTTTGAGGTGTCGTCTCTTCCCTTTCCGTGATATGGCGATGTAACAAAATAACGAAAGTTAAGGTATTGTGAGTGTAACAAAATAACAAAAGTTAAAGGTATTTAAAAAATAAAATTTTATGCGAAATGTGGAATAAATCCCAGAAGCTACACGTTTTATACATACCTTGTAAAACGGATCATTGCTGATACTGAAACAACTACATAGGACGGCAGAGCTTTGGGAGCACTAGATAGCGTTGATGATAATGTTAGTCGCTTAAAAGTTACCAATCGATTAAAGCAATATCAAAGAAAAAATAATATCAGCAAACTTTTGATGACTGAAACTTTGAGTGATAACCTAAGGCGAACTTATCGGGGCCATCAAAATAACATCAAGAATATTGCCTCAATTACCAGACCCTCTTTATTTTGAATTACATCTGTATTCTGGATCGTCCCATATTTTCGAAGAAATAAGTGATCCGTTTTAATCAAAATCACTAAAAATTTGTCTCCCGATCAACGAAAAGACCAAATATATGACTACTGTAAGGAGGCAAAAACTAGTGAAGTTTGTTGCAGAATAAAGACACATAATTCGAGAAGGTCGGGACGTTTAATAACTGGGAAACACCATCCAGGATTGATTAAATCGTTAAGTCTTGTAATATTTTGCTTTAACTAAAAGTAATCATTTACAAGTAAATTAGACATTATAGCAAGATGCAAGCATAAACTAGCTGTGCTCGACGTCGTAGAGAAAGAACTGTGCACTGATTTAGATAAACTCAATATTTAGATTCTTTAAAACATGCAGACAATTGCTGCGATTACAACCAACTCAAGTAAAACCGCACGATAATGATGGATGGACGACGTTAGCATTAGAACCTGTATTTACTTGGACACCTTATCTGACGATCTATTATCGCGACTCGTATTTTTAAGCAACACTGTTGAGACTGTAATGCCCTCCAAAAAATGTAACTCTAATATTATGGAATATCCCATAATTCATTCGAAAAATGCTCCTAGAAGAATATTTTCCATCTTATTTAGCAGACTAGAAGGAGGAGATATAAATAATATACAACAGTGAAGCAACCTGTTTTTATTAAATAATATTTAATTACGAAATAAATATTATAATTTCTTTTAAAAATATGGAGAGCATGAGTAAGCTTTCAAATTACATATCTGATTTTAATATTACAAATATACTAAATATATCCAGCTTGTTTAACTGATTCAAAAGTTTTGATACTTAATTCATTCTATTCAATTCGAACATATTTATCGGGATAATCGATTTACAAATTAGCACTACCATACAGCTAATGAATAATCGAAACAGCCACAACTAATTTTCATATTTACAAACAATTTCGGCGACTAGTAAGTAAATTATTGAAGATATTATCGAATTATTGCTTTGCGAAATAAGTACTTTTCTTGATATATTTTTGAATAAATGTAAAAAGAAAAAATAGCAGCAACAAAGTAATATTGGAAAGACACGTCTTAAAAAAATTATAATAAAGGTATACCGAGGGTTAACAAAATATTATCCATACAACTTCATTCACAATTGTATAATACGATAGTATTAGTCCAGAGATTAACAACATTTTCAATATAAATGATAATAAAATTATAGTTTTACAGTGTATTCGTGTACATAAACCCTGATTTAATTGATACATACATGCAAGCGAATAAAACCAACGATATACGTTTCTGAATTACGATATAAAACGTAAGAAAACGAAAACATTAGAAAGAAATTCGTATAATTGTGTTTTGGATTGTCAGTCAACGAAATACTGTACTTTTATTATACTTGTATATACTGCACTTTTTTACTTTATTTAAATAATGTTTAACCGCAAGTACATAATATTCGTATATCATAAATAAGAAATATAAACTCAATTACATATTTATCTTTTGATAAAAATATAAATAAAATAGTTGTCGTGTGTAAACATAAAATAAAAAAAACACTTGAGAAGTTTATTTATTACTATTCACTCGTTAAACATATTAGTGTATCACAATTCTCCTGTACATTATAGCGAAAGTGTGTAACTTACCATGTCAGTGTTAAATACGGCGAAATTAAATATTGCAGAGAAAATTCCACATTTTCCACCAGTTGATGAAGTTGTACGGCTCATAGAAAATGGATTAAAAACTAATTTTAAAAATGTAGAAGTTCAATATACTGATTGTCCGGATTTTACAAGTGCTCCATATTATCTGGCCGATTCTGGTTTTGGTGGAAATCCCGTAATTTTGGAAATCGGTGGTGCTCCATTTTTATTACCTCTAGTACAACGTTCAAAATTGTACGATTTAAAAGAAATATGTAATCATATATACGGCGAAAAATATTTTGCGGTTGGTGCAGGGGCGGGACCATGGCCATACGTTAATACCAATTGTGAAGGTATTTATAATATTAAAGTGGACAATGATATTGTGAAGAATGAGAGTCATTTAGCGTTGGTCGATGCAAATTTACAAGTTGAATTGCAAAAAATCCCTGATAGCATAACGACAATGGCATTACTTGGAAATATTTTGGTAACCGAAGGAAAGCCTGGAAAGGTATAAAATTATATTTATAGTTTTTTAATTAGGTACTTTACATATATATATATATATATATATATATATATATATATATATATATATATATATATATATATATATATATATATATATATATATATATATATATATATATATATATATATATATATATATATATATATATATATATATATATATATATAAATATCTTATCTCTGATTAAATATTACGTTACGTTCACATCATCTTAATTATTAATCAATATTTTAATTTTTTAAACCGTCGATCACTACTATTTTTATAAATATCAATATCATTATAGCAATAAACAATTTTAATCAGTCAAGTTTAAAATAACAAAATTGATTCATATAATGATTAGAGATAATATTCCAGTTTATGCGCTTACGTACCTATGTAAATTAAAGTTGAATCGAAACGATTGTTTTATTTTAAGGCAAAGTACCCAATGTATATTACTTAGGAATAAAGCTATACTGTAAATTGCATTTATATCTCACACTATAGCTATAATTTGATATTGCTCTTAAAGATTTCGTATGATATTTTGGTCATAAATTCTGTACATGATTTAATTCAATGCCACTGCACTTGCCGAGCGACTAAAATTATTTTTTGAATCCTAATATCTTCTCCAATCCGTTTAGTAGTAAGTGTTTGTTAGCGTTAAAATTACTGAGAGAGACTGATGCTTCGACTTAGTTTCTTCATCTGAGTTGACACCGATATTGTACAAATTCAATAATAGCGAAAACATATTAACCGATTGCTCTTCTTTCAATATTTAATTATTTATTAATAATTATCTTGATTTCATAAATTTTCAATTCCTATTGATATACTTATCAATTAATTATTTAATCACATTTCAGTGGGAAGTGTATACTAACGAGCCACTTTATTTTAAAGAAAGATCTGTCCTAAGAAGTGTTTAGAGACCTACTCGGTATAGTTTTATATTTTAAATACGAGGCCATTCTTTATGTTCTAACTTGAAATGAATTGCAAGTTTTTAATTAAATTTTTGTTGTTTGCAGATAGTTAGAATATTACGAAAATAAGAGCCCGCTTAATAGATGTTTGATTCCTAGGCCACTCTCAAACCTTTCAACTTCAATCTATGTAGGATCCTTGGAAAATAGATCAAACCCACCTTTTGCCCTATTTACTTACCTAGCGAAAGTGCTTTTTCTGAAAGAAGCTGTTTTCTCTGTGCGATTTTTGTCTTACGGAACCTGATAAGTATCTAAGGTTTTAGTTCTGATTCCTCCATGTCGTTACGTTTAATTAGACAGTTGTAACGAGGGACCGTAGCAGTTTTTATTGGTACCAGTCCATAACGATTCTCATTTAACTATCCCCTGTACCACTTTATTTATTTTATTCATTATTGGAAAAGAATTTATAAACAATTCGGATATTTAAACCAATATTAACAAACATGCATGCTTTGCATCTCCGCAATATGTTTCCCTCCTCTTTAATTTTTGATAGTGCGTTTGTGATATCCTCATTTGAGCGTCTAATCCACTCCTGCACACGAATTCCGGTTTAATGATAAAATAATCTGAAAAATAACTTGATTGTTGTTTTCGACTAGTCAGTTCTTACATAAATTTTATAGAATTCAATCGAATGCTGTTTCGCTGAGAAACGGTTTTTAAAAGTATAAAAATTGAAATTGGTATAAAAACTCAATGAGGAATAGAAACGTATAAAAGGTCAAATTAAACCACATACAAATTTTATGTGTGAACTAATTTATCTAACAAAATCAACGAAATCAACTGATAAACTGAAGTCATAAACAGATTTTGTTACTTTAAAATTTTGCGTTTCCTTAGGAAGGAAGAAAACTTTCTGAAAATACTTCTAAATTTAACTAAGCTATATATTATATGTTACATAATTATTTATCTATATATATATAGTCCGGGATTTATTTTTTATTTTCGGGATTTTAATAACCCTGGTTTTAAACAGCTCCCTATAATGGTTCACTGTTCTTAAATTTCTTAGTTAACATGCAAATAAAACTTTATTCAATTGAATAAATGCATTTTAAATATAATTTAACGCTACTTGGTGTTGGCTTGATATTAAAACTCACGGAGTCTTAAGCACAGAAGCTGAAAATCAAACTGCCTGCAAAACGGAGGTAAAACGCACAAAATTTTTAACCAAAAATGTTTCTATATTTGATATTTAAATAAATAATGTATATTTTTATATAATTATGGGCTAACCTACTCGTATATCGCTATTGAGCGAGACCATTAAGCCATTAAGGCTGAAATTTGTTTAGTTTTGTATGTGTATTATTAATCTTCCTAATAACGCAATATTCTGCCATGATTCACTTTCATTGAATTAGTACCAATATCTTCACGCTTCCTCTCTTATTGATATCAATAACAACCACCTGTCATAAAATTTAAATTTGTTGGATCAATTAAATTTTATTAAACCATGGAAGCTAATAAAAAATGAATACCAAAATATTCTGGTGTTATAAATTGTATAACATCTTGAAATTCATTTGGAAAACCAGGTTCAAAAATGTTTCGAGGATGAGAAGTGACTGTTATAACTGTTATATAAATTTGTAAAATAATAGTTTTTTCTTGGTTTCCATGTGTTGCAAAATCCAAAATGTAACGTCATATTTTATTTGTTTTCACAACATTTTTGAATATCTTGAGAAAAATATTGTATGGTTTCCGATTACCATTCAGGACTTTTAGACGAAATTTTAGGAAAAGCGAAATGGTGGTCATTTACGATGTATTGTCTCTAGGTTTAGATTTTCTGTCACATAAAATATCATTGTTTCTTGTACAAAATTCTTTATCATATTTTGCTTGTCTTTCTGAGTTTAAATGTTCTCAGCCATCAAGCGGGAATCACAATTGTTTTTTATACTAAACCCGTTTTTCAGACTAATAAAATCCCAATTAAAGTAGTAACCTACCTTTAGAATGGCTATGAAATCCAACAACAAAATAATGGAAGCCGACAGTTGCTGACGACTATGAGGTATAAAACATGGAAAATGTGAGCTATTTCGAACTTACATATATTTCCTGATTAATTTTTCTATATAACTTAACTACTAATTTATTAATTACTTAATTAACATTATTAACAAACCAATAGCTGTATTTTGTTGAGAATTTACAACAACAATTGCATTTGATAATTCCCAGTAGAATAAACTAATTCCAAAAATTTTTTGGAATTATTTAATTCTAATTCCAAAACTTACTTATCGTATTTGCCACCAGAAAACATTTTTTTGTTTTTTATTGTTTTTTATCAATAAAAAATGAAAATTAAACATAAATAAAAAATATATAAAACTTTTAATTTAAAACTTGATGTTTTTAATTTTTTCCAAGCTAATTCATAAACACTTTGATTATACTACCAACAGAAAAAAAATTTTTTGCTGTTTTGTTGAGAATTAAATAATTCCAAAATAATTCGAAATAATTAATTCTCAACAAAATACAGCTAATAAGTATCACAAATTGAACTCAGATCCGAATCATAATTATTACAACGCCTGAAAAGTTCCCGGTCTGACACATAGATGGTGCCACAAATTTAAAAGCCATATGCTTTTTAAATTATACCAACCTTCAAACAATATTCGTCAAAATTGCATTACATTCCGACCATTAGTTTACAAGTTATAGTTGTTTTAGTGTCGCTATACTTTTGTTAATTTCAAAACAATGGGGAAAAAGAATTTCGTGTGTTGATTAAACACTGTTTTTGATGGGAAAAATACCGTTCAAGCAAAGCGATGACTTAGTAAGTATTACCCGGACTTTGCACCAGAAAGAACCAACCACCATTGACTGGTATGCTGAATTTAAACGTGGGGAAAAAAATGAATTTCAACGCTCTGGACGCCCAAATGAGGCTGTGACTCCTGAAAACATAAAAAAATCTACGAAATTGTTTTCAAACCACATAAAGTGAAGTTGAGCATAAAGTGAAGTTGCTTGAGATAGCTGACATTGTAAAGATATCAATGAAACGTGTTGGTCATATTTTGCACGAACATTTTTTTAAGACAATGCACCATGTCACAAATCAATCGCAACAATGACAAAATTGCACGAATTGCACATTGAATGGCTTCCGCATCCACCGTATTCGTTAAATTTGGCCCCAAGCAATTATTACTTGTTTGCAGATCTCAAAAAAACTCCAGGGAGAGATTTGGCTCCAATCAGGAAATGATTGCCGAAACTGAAGCTTATTTTGAAGACAAAGATAAATCATTCTCCAAAAAAGGCATCGAAATGTTAGATAGAGAGTCGTTGAACTGATTGTATCGCTCTAGAAGGAAATTATGTTCATGAATAAAATGTATTTTTCCCAAAAAAATTGTGTTTTCCTTGTTAGACCGCGAACTTTTCAGGCGATGTGTTAATATATTTATATATTCGAGTAACCGGTTAATTAGGTATTTATAGAAAACCATAGTTGTTAGAACTTTGTTACCATGTTCGGTAATAAAGGGGTATAATAGGTGGAGAAATCTCAAAAACTACTTATCAAGAAATGCCACAACCTTCCGACATTAATTAGTTTCGTTTTTAGTTATTTAAAGTATACAACTCTAATACGGTCACATATAACGCCTAAGTTTTTTTTATATATACAGAAATTCTAGATAGCAATGTAGTTTATCATATTTCAATTTACCAATAATGTGTTTATGACTATAAATATAGAATATTGTTATCAGTCTATTGTGGTGATTTAAAAACTTAATTATAGCACTAATCTAATTCGTAATTTTTTGTTTTTCCATTAAGGTAATCAATGTCAAATGTTCGCAGCGAACTGGTGAAGAAAATTTTATTTCAAGCATTCGAAAAGCTTTGGCCGAATTTTATACAAACAAAACAGTAACACTTGGCGGAATGTTTATGTTGAAGCAAGGTAAAGCCAAACAACATGTAATGCAAGATTTTTCGAATACGCCTATCCATACGGACGAAGAATTAAACTCATGGCTTAAATTTTATGATATGGATGCACCGTTAATTGCAGTTGGAACACTAGTAACCGATGAGGCTGATTTAGATTTACGTTTACAACATTTCCATAGTTTTTCGAAACATGGCCAAGGAGGACATTATCACTATGATACAACACCGGATACAGCAGAATATGAAGGATTTTTTGTGATTGGAGAAAAAATTGTTCGCGTTGATCGACCGATTGATACACATTTAATGGGACGAGACTGAGTATATTTTGGTATTTTTAATATTGTTTACGATTTATTTTGTGAACAAAATACACATTTACAAATATTATTGTTCAAAACTATTGCAAACTAGCAAATCGCAACGAAGTTTGTTAGGAAGTGTAATTTTCATAAATAATTTGTTAATTTGTTCAAATAAAATTGGTTTTTCTTTTATGTGGAAATTTTACTTTTCGAAATCGATATAATAATTGGAATTTTGTATGTATAAAATTCAACAATTGCAAAATTAAATTCAACATTGTTTGTTCATCGATAGATAACAGGTAACTTGTATTTCAAAAATTAGTAGAGCATGAACAAGTGATTCCGGCATTATTGCAAGGATTTAGTGAGAATTAATCGAGTATAGATAATCGTCTGTTTGGCTTCGGAAAATTTTTGAAACCTTGACAACGCACATGCACATTATGCTAATAAAACGCCTGACGACTTCATAAACGTGTGAAAACACACGGGCGACTAAGCAAATGTGCATTCATGACGCAATTTTGTAAGTCCAAACAAGTAAATATGAAACAAACATGGCTTTAGAATGTTATCTAACCCGAATATTATCCAAATCAAAGAGTTATTAATATTATTCAAATCATCTCCTTTATTTGTTGAACTGACGATCATTTTTGAAACTTGTTCCATAGTATTGCCCAGAGATTCTCGATCGGGTTTAAATTTGGACTACAGGCGCCAGTCAGATAATGGGGTGTTAGCCAATCTTTCGATAACTCGTTTGCAAATTAGCAATACAACAAAATGGTGTGCACAAATACGCACTTGGTAGTGCTTAATTTCCAAGTGACAAAACTTATAGTTATAACATATACCTGGATACAAATTTGTTATTCAGACAGTATTATCCATACAATACAATCCACTAATGAAACACAATTACACCCTTTAAAGCTAAAATCACAAAAATTTGTTTTTATTTAATTACGGATTCAACTTAATAACAATAATATTTTCAACATCAGCGAATTTCTGAGTCTATGTATTATAAGACTTTAAAATCTACTGTGTTCGAATGAATAGGAGCGTTATCTTGTTGAAAAATATAATTTGTTAACAATTCAACATACCTCGTTACATTTATTTTCGTTGGATAATGCACATATAGAGGTTTTCGCTTAATATCCAATGGCCTCCCAAATCATCAAAGATCCACCTCCAAGATTACAACACATTCTCTTGCGGTTTTACACGAATGCCGCGTGCAAATATTTCTATGATTCATCAGAACCATCAAGATTAAACTCTTTCTCATTTGAAAATATAACCTATGTCCGCTCTTTTTCCTAAAATTGGTATTTTTCCGCAAAACCTAATCTCACTCGTCTCACTCATCGCGTAGTAACTATGGTTTTGCAACTGGCTTCGAGTACTCCTAGTTACAGTCAGCTTCCAAAAACTGCTGAACCCATGTTTCATTCATATTGAGTTTGAGGGAACTCCGAATTTCAGCAGGGCTATGGCTATGCTATATCAGATTGGAACTGCCAATCGTTTGCAGTTTTGCAATTTTGTTCAACCACCATTTAACGGTACATGCAAACTTAAATTGAAATAATTTTTTTTTTTAGAAATTATAACCTTTCTACGAGCGATGTAAAATCATTAATTCATTATTCTGACTTAAATGATTATACTAGCTTAATATAATTTGGTTTTGCCTAATATCATTATCAAATATATTTGCGTTCACATCTGTAGATGCTACGTTAGTGAAATTCGTTAAGTTCAGAAACCATTGTATCCTTATGATCACTTTCATATCGAAGGGTGGTCATTGTATATGAAGTTTTTATGCTGCTATCGTGAAGAACTATGTACATTTAAGTATGACTCTCACTATAATTTTGCATTCAGATCTAACCATGTTTCAGACATAATGCCACGAGAATTTTCTGTTGTATTGTATTCTGTTGACGAATTATATTATAATTATCGATGGTCAGTTTATATAATTTATCTTTCAGATATCATTAATATATCAGGCTTATGCAATTCTAAAATCATAGGCAAATCTATCCGTCAATTTATTGAAACTATTGAATGCACCTTGATAGCAATTACTTTTAGTTTTGAAATTTGATTAAAATTTTTTGGCAAAATTCTAAATTATTATTAGTTTTGTTGGGTTCCTTGTTATTTGAATTTACATGTAAAAGATTAGTACAGTTAGTATTTAAAATATTACCATTGATGTTGTTACTATCTTTACTTCCCATTACGCGATTAGTATGTTACTCCTTCATTACTTATTGAGTTGAAAATGTTTCTATTGTTACATTGGTGGTTATTATTCCCTTTCTCTATTAGTTCGTCTCTTTAAATTTAGTTTTTGTATTAAAGACTTGTGTAACGGGCAGCCCTTGTATCATGCTGGATGCCCCTTAGTTTCACAATTAATACAGAATGTATTTTCTGTACTCAATTTCTTTGCTTGTTCATCGCCACAATTTATTTAATTTAAAGTTGGACATTGTTCTGGTAGTGTTTAATACTGCATTTAACACATCTGTACTTCAATCTACAGTTTGGTGCTACGTGGTCGTACCGTTAACAATTATGACATTGAATTAATCTTTGTAGTTTGATTAGATACCATAGCAGTCTTTTATAAAATGTATGTACTTCGAATTTTAATCAATTCTGTTAATTGATTCTCAGGTGTTATAGTATGAAATAAATAGGTAAATTTTTTCTGCCGTTTCGAACTCTGTGTGACTGATAACTGTGTGCATAACAATCGTAAACTTTAGTTTATCGGTTTGATGCGCCTAATTATATTCTTCCAAAAAAAGTTTTCTGTCTTCGTTAGGTGAAAATCCCTTCATTATTAATGTTTTGATTTTATTTTTTTAATTGTATGTATATGTATATCTATAATATTCATAGTTTTTAAATGTTAGGTAAGTGCACTAACATTTTAGTTTGATGATGAAACACTATTGACCTTTCTACTGTGGTGGCTTTTCAAAAGTTTGTTTTGTTGTCCTACGTAAGTAACATTACAGTTACATTGAAGTTTGTTTACCACATAAGATTGTGTTTTCATATTATTATCAACGCCCAACAATTTTGAAATTTAGTTTTTAAAAAAGTTGCATTTGATGTACGGTAATAAACCACTAATAAATAAGTTAAAGCTGGGCAAATAAACACGAAGCCGTTAGCTTCGACATAAACAAATTTTGAAAGGTTTTTTTTCGAGGGTTTAGTCGTTACAACGGGTAAACATGTTCACAAATTCTTATTGATAATATCAGTATTGATGTAGGGCTTTTGAATGTTGCAAATGAAATGCTAAAATACGAAATTATGATAGGTCATAGTTCTTTAGATAAACCAGTAGTTATTGAAAAATCTTATAAACAATTAGTTATCATAAAGTTGAATAACCAATAACGATGTATTGAAATCCTGGATTTACCAAAGTTTTGTGGATTCGTTAGGTGAAAATCGTACTCGTAAAAAGAAAACCCAGAAGCAGCAAGATTCGATTTGATCAAAAACATAAAGCACCAGAGGAATTCCAGGAAGGAGATGTTTCAAATGGTGAAAGTAAGAATCTTCAACGACGTTTTCGAAGTCCTTACATCCTTACAAAAGGACCCAGATCATCCAAAACCTGGTAGAAAAAGGTTCAACGGAATTCTTGCATTGGATGATAGCATGAAAAGGTTGTAGTCCGAATGATAATGTCTTGATGGATCCTCCTTAAGAGAGGATTGAGACAATCCTCGGTCAAGATGGCCGAATGTAAACAAAAACCGTTGTTTTTAATTTTTTTAGTTTTATATCGTTACATCGTTTGAATCAATTGATCGGATTAATTAAGTATTTGAGTACCGCTGTAAAGTAGTTGTTTATTTGAGCACCGCTGTAAAGTAACTATATTGTAGTGTAAAAAGAAGAGGGTAAAACAATTCAGACATCATCGCCGCTGAAATAAGATGTAATAAAAAGTAAATATTAAGTTTTATAATATAATTGTGTTGTAATTTGTCGTAATTCAACGTGTAATTTATGATAAGTTTACATATGTATTTACCAGTTTTATAAATTTATATATCGTATACATGTATAGTATGTATATCGGATTTAGCAAGTTTATGGGATTTTTAAAATTTTCTGTATTTATACAGTGCGCCATATTTCACAAAATAATAGCAATCACGTTGAAGATGTCTTCCTCATCAATTAAAACAAATTCGTTGCAATCGAACAGTTGACGAATATTTTCTTTAGATTGATTACCACCGTAAAACCCTAGAATATTGCTAACGTATGCCGAAAGGACGTGAAATCTGCCACATTAATGATAAGCCAAATAAAAAGTAAGTCAATTAACTTTTGGACTACTGCATTGGAACACCGAGTTTAATCTACAATAAAATGGAGGGGTGAATAAGTTGGGGGCGAACAGTGAACGCCCGACTTCCTTTTAACACGAATACATTCATAAATCTCAAATACACTACACTTGATTTCTAAAGATCAAAATTAAAATTACCGGACTTTTGGTGCAGCGGTAAAACTGTCTTAAATAATCAAAACCATTATTTCGGCTTAAATGTCAGAAAGCCAGCAAGGTCAATCCTTGTTCATTGAAAAATTAATCTTTAAATTTATTTGAATATCACTTGGATCTCCCAATTTCTAGAAAAACCTCAGTATGAAATTTGATCCCGATCAATCAATCCGTCTGAGCTGTTAAGGCGCCAAATTTTTGTTCAAATAGTTTTTGGCAAAAATCGTCATTTCCGCTTAAATGTTGAACTGATCTGGAAAACTTAAGAGCTTATATGTGCTCCGTTTGGACCATATAGGGGAGCGGTAAGACCACCAAAATTTTAAAGGTCAGTTGTTTATTTGTAACGAGAGGCCTATACAATTTTGGTGATTAAAGCACTAACCGAAATTGTACAAACAGCGTACAACTTAAGCTCTTAAGTGTTCGATAGTTGAGGCATTAGCGCTTTTCGTAAATGATATACTTTTCAAAATAGTTGTGTGTATTCAAAAATCACTAGATACTCCCAATTTATGAGAAAAGCTTAAATATGAAGTATCATGTCCTCCCCATAAACATTTAGTCTGCACGACCAGGCACACACAAACCAGAGAAAAATATCGGTTTTGGAACTTCAAATCCCAAAGGTTGTAGACTTATCTACGAACTTTTTAGTTTGACTTAATAAAAAATTATTAATATTCGTTTTGTTTCCAAATTTTAGTTATAATTTTCCGGAATCCCGACCATAAGCTATAAGGTTTACTGGCTTCGAAATTTAAAACTAAAACACGCATTCATATTCCGACAGGTTCAAAGATAGTAAAGCGCAACGTAGTTTAGTTTTTTATTCACGTACCGGAAGCAAAAAAGCAAGGTAGTATTTTTATTTAACAATTATCTAAATTGTACACTAATTTTCATATTTCCGCTTACGAGGCAACTTATGTTTAATATGTTCCTCTGTCTTATCTCGTTTCTTAAATTTTAGTTCATGATTTATAAATCGTTTAGCCGCCTCTACATTTAACCCTGGCCGTCTTGCACGCTCCTGCAAATCCTTCTCTCGCACCATCGCTTGTCTTATTCTAGACAGTTCGTTCTTTATTCCATGCTATGAATAGTATTAAAGCATCAGTTAAATAATTAAATTAATGATTTGAAAATGGCCTACCGTTGAAATATCCCGTCCTTGGAGCTTTAAATAAATCCAAAATAATGAATTTATCGAGTACACCGAAAACAAATCACATTTTACTTTTTCTTGAGTCGTAAGGGTTTCATAATTTGGAAATGCACATATTTTTTGTATACATTCTTCGATATTGTCTAGTGTTTCTGTAGTTTTATTTACTTTAGTAACAAAATCATAATCATTTTCCAATTCACCGAAATCCATGTTTAAAATCAAAATGCTTATACGAAACGCTAACCAATTTCAACATTAATTTGTTTTGACAATTGACATTGACAATTTTTGACATTTATGCAGGGTTCGAACAAATATCTACATTCAGGTTTTAATTTTCTGCCCAGTAAGTAATTCACCGTCGGTACAATGAAATTGGATAATTTTCTCGAATCTACATCATTTATATGATTATATTAATGATGCTCATATTTTCCATAGTAAGATCACAAAATATACTACAGAATAATATATTCTATGGTAAAATGGCGTAATAACAACTCGCATCTTGTTGTTGGTGTACAAGGTACACCTGGTGTACAGTACATCTAAATATTTCATATTTTTTCTTGTGTGATATAAATGTTTTGATTTAGTGTTTTAGCATATAAAATTACGATATTAATGTAAAAAAAGAAGTTTTTATTAATTATAAGTGTCGAATAAAACAAAATGATGTACTAGATTTTATTTAACTTACTATTGTTGTACTCTTTAGATTTGTCCCATGTTGGTGTGATTTCTTGATACCATTGCTTTATAGTTATTGTGGTTATATGATCTACATTCGAAATGATTTTGTTTTCTTTTTACTGCGATTATTTTTAAGTTCAACGATATTCAGCTACATGTTTATCCTATTCATTAGCACATTTCCATAGTGGAGTTAAGCAAAATTAACCTTGCGCAAATTTTAGCGAAAAAAAATATTCGATATAATTTCTTGTAGTTGCTAGAAAAACGTACGTACAATTTTTAATTTTTTACTTATTGAAACAAACGAGTGTACAACTTTTGTTCATTTTGTTTATGTTTACATAATTCAATTTGACATTTCGCATTGGCTATTAAATTTTTTGTTATGTTTTGAATTTAATTCGTGTTATTAAACATAAATAATTAAAAAAGTGTATAAAAGTTAAAAGAAAATTTTATTAAACACGAATAAAACATAAAAGTAAGATGATTTAATTTTAATTTCATTTAATTTGTCTGAATATGATTTCCATTTGTTATTATGTTTGAAGAGGTGTACACATCCAATTACATGTAACTAAAAATGTACATTACCATGCACACCATTTTCTAAGGTCATTTTGGTTTTTCAGGAAATAAATAAAATTAAACATAAAAAAATGTGTATTTTTAAATAAAATTTATTTTACTTAACATATCGAGTTTTTATTTTGTTATATGTACACCCTCCATATGTACTGATAAAATTTGACTAAATTTATTGAGTTTTTATGTTGGATGCATGCACAAAATTTGTATAGACATTTTGGTTGCAATCATTTATTTTTATTTAATCGAAAAAAAATTATATCTATTTTTTTCGCTAAAATTTGCGCATGGTTCCTATACTGGGTTGTTTTCATAAAAACATGTGAGGTTTAGAATTTTCTTCAAACTTATCAATCGAGTCTAAAAACTATTTAAAAGAAATTATAAAGAGCATCCACAACTTCAAGCATCGTGTCTGCGACTAGGAGGTGAAACCACACGATCAATTTGTTCTGTAATAGCTCAAGACTGATCCGCTTGGCAATGGGCGCGTCTATTCTCTTTTTATAAGCGCCTTCTGACACAGGTGCAAACCCTATAGAGTTCTGCAATACTATACGCAAAATATATACTTTTATATTCAGGGCTTATAAGGGGTTTTAAAATTTTAAATAATACGAAACAGGTGTTTGTCGTGAATACGGTGAATTTCTGCAGCTTGAATACCGTTAGACAACCATGGAAAATCGTAAAAGAAGGCATGTTATTAGTATAATTCTAGTATTCAAATCTATAATAGAATAGTTAGAAAGAAATTGAAACTTTAAATTTGATGAAACCGAAATTTTAATTTGTCCGACACAGCTTTAGTAGACAGTTTTAGTATTATAGATATTTTGCTAAACAAAATTACGATGGCGCCATTTTGTCAAGAGTAGAAATATATTTAGCAAACGGCTTACGCCTTTGTCCAAATAGGCTGAGATTTAGCGAATATACATCTAAACCGTGTCATCTATTTTCTTTATAAACTTAATAATTTTAAAATTTTCCACTTATTTTATATGTAATTTAATTTTATGCAGTAAAATCGCTTGAGCAACAAAAAATTGCGAGTTACTGTTAAATTAGTAATTACTCCGTCAACCTTGCAAATGTAGATCAAACGAGATTGAATACTTCGTATCGCTCCTACTGATAGACAAACCACAAATGTAACAATGTTTATTTTGTTAAGCTAATTCCGTAAGGCCACTTAAGAATTTGTATTATAAAATAAAATTAAAAGGTTAAACAATATAAATGTTTAAATGAATTTTTGTTTTGCTTTATTATAAAGTAACGTCAGTGTTTTCTATAAGTGTACAAAATTATAAACTAATATTTGTCATGCTATCCAAGCGTAGTCTTGTATGAATAGAAAATGTATATGAATAAATAAATTTCATTGTAGAAATTATTAAATGAAAATCAAATACCATTTTATATTTGCCAATGCGAGACACATGCTACTAGAATAAATTTAAAGACTCCGTTTCTCCTAATTTCAGCAAACCAAAACAAAATAGTTGGTAAAATGAGTTGAGTAAAAAATAATATTGCAACTTTTTAATCAAACATGTTTGATGTTTTGCGTGTAGATACTTAAAATATATAGATAATTATATTATTAAATGTTAAGTTCTTTTCGGTTTCCAAAAACAAAAATTTTATTCAAAATTGAATTTTTTTCAAATTTTATTGTGTAGTAAAGAATATGACAAACAACGTAAATAATGTTCAATGACGAGCTGATTGTCGACATAAAAATTACAATGGTTGTTTATGTTTTGGTTTTCTTTGTCATAACATTTTCTTTGTATAGTAAATGAACGAAAAAATCTGCGACAAAATAAACATTTTTTAAAAATGATTTCGGTCAAAAAATAAACCGATTTTTCTTTTGAAAAGAACATGCGATGGTAATTTAGAGCAACATTTTTTGATCTGTCAGCAAATTTTTTTGATCAAAAATCATTTTTTGTGTTGAAAGGAATTCGACATAATGTCATGCTTGTTCTGTGTACGGCAAAGTCATTCCGACCTTTTGTATATTCTTAATGGCCGGTTGCACAGAAAATGACTAACGTTTGGTTAGTTGTGCGCCTGTTAAATGTTTTATATGAAATCTGTTTTCGCAATCAGAAAAAACTCAATACAAACATGTGTTGATTAAATATATTTTATTCCATAGAAATATTTAGCTTGCGTATAAATATTTAAATGGACAATTTGATTGAATACATTTTTAACTAATAGTTAAATATTTCCATAGAATAAAATATATTTAATCAACACATGTTTGTGTTGAGTTTTTTCTGATTGCGAAAACAGATTTCATATAAAATATTTTATTCTAAAACTTTAGCATTTTTATTGGTACAGAAAAAGTTGTCTTTTTCGTTTTAGTTGTTTCTTTCCTAGTCACCGTTTACTTTTTTTATTGCATTTTTTTCAAGCCAGTGTCAAAATACCATTAGACATTTTTCTGTGTAACCGGCTATAAGACGGTAAAATATATTTTTACAATTGTTTTCCATTAGATTGTTTATCGGGTTTCTGTTATTTCAGCAAATAAGATTTCGAGCAACTGACTATCTTTCCAAATGTTATGAAATTCGGAATACAAAATAATAAATATAAACAAAACGTCGCAAGATCTACAATAATTGGTTTAGTTAAAATCAATTCGTTGTGAGTAAAATTTGCAATTTATATACATTTTTTTGGCCGATATTTCAATATGAATCAGATGGGCGAGAGTGATGATCAAGTATTTTATTACGATTATTCTATATTGCCTCACACGGTAAGTGGTATCGTTATGACTTATGACATTTTTATTAAGTGCTATTTCGTGGTTTTTTACTTCATTATATTTCATTGAAAATTATGAATCATTGTGCAATTAAAAGAATAGTGACTTGGTTAAATATCCATCTACGTTGCAAAGGGCAGGCAGTGTTTGGTGAAGTATTCGGAATATTTAAATTTATCTGTTTTCGATCATCCCGATTATAAATTGAGTTTGGTTACTGTACGATCTCTATTGTAATTATTTAAACAACGGATGAGTTACTGCTAAATGGCTATCCGAGAAGCAAACCTCCTAAGGCGAACTTATTTACTCAAGTAGTAATAATGTAGTGGTGACTTTGTATGTCAAAAAATGCTAACATGATAAATTAAATACAGTTCACAAATAAAATAGACAAGGCTGTATGCACGGTGAAAGGCTGCTCTATCAAGTTTCCATCAAAACAGACTGCGTACATGAAATCGGGAGTAGTTAGGAAAATATATATACCGTGATATCGCACAGAATGTATTAAAACAACAACAAAGTTAAAAATATTTCAACGAGTATAGAATAGGCGGGGCATAAAGCATTTCACGAAATTTGATTGGTTTTGAGTTCGGGAGTTGAGCATGATGCTTGTTTCTCTGATGTCATGTACGTACAGTTAAATACAGTTTTTATTGCGTTTCGCGACATGTTTGAGAATGATTTTAAGTATGAGAATTGGCCGCATTCGACTCTTCCTCGACTAGGGAGTTTAGTATCAGCGATCTAACGTAACATTGTATATAGACACAAATTCTACAGCTGATTTTTTTTTAAATATTTGACCTCCTATTTCGTGCGGAAATTGAGAGACGAAACCACAAATTTGTGTATACGTATACGACGTTTAATACACAATTTTGAATATGTGTGTGTCATTTTTTATACAAGTATGTGTGCTTTTTTGTGATCATAAGCATCAAAATTTATCGAACCGGGCGGAATCCATCCAATTTTTTGGTGCTTGCACTTCTGTTTTGAGACATTTTCCCATGGCATTGAGATGGGGAATTTGACTTTTCCGTATAAATTAGAAAATTTTCAGTATAAATTTGAACATTTCAGTGCTTCGGGCTTACCGTTAAAACAAAATCGTTAAAGCAAAAGGTTTTTAGCATTTATTTTTTAATTTAATTTTATTTTTTGAGTGTTAAATGGTGTGGCGCGACGTCCGAAGAAATTACACGTGTATTCGGGCTTTGAGCCCATATTTTGGTCCAAAAATAATGACAGGAGAGAAGAATTACCGGAACACAATAGTGTTGAATAAATGTGTTGGTATCAGTAAACACGTGTAATTTGTTCGGACGTAGCGCTACACCATTTCTTACTCAAAAAATAAAATTAAATTAAAAAAATAATTGCTAAAAATGTACTGGCCATTTTTTTTATTAGTTCTTTGAGACCGTTATTTTATATATGCCTACATGCCTCACTAAAAAATAGTAGGCCTCACACATAATATGGGCCGGATGCAAAATATCTCACTAAAAAATGTAGATATCTCCACTGTTTAGTGTGGCAAAAATTGTTTGTCTACTTTTGAGTAGATATATTTTTGTGCTATAATGGTTGAAATCCATTTTTTAGCCTCACTGATAACTTTTGTCACTTATAAAATTGAATTTGAATTGTTTTAGTAAAACACTTGTAAAAATTTTTTTCCTTAGAGTGACAATATTTATTGATTTTATTATTAGGAAGATCAACTCTTGAGTTGTAAAAAAGGAACTGAAGAAGAAATACATTTTCGAAATCGATATTCCTATAATAAAATCAATAAATATTGTTACTCTAAGGAAAAAATTGTTTACAAGTGTTTTACTAAAACAATTCAAATTCAAAGATATATTTTGTTTTGAACCTGTCTGTACTTTAAATAACAATTTATTTTGTCCTATTCTCATTTCTTTTTATTGTTTTAATCTTCGTGGTGTGAAGTTTAATAAATTATGGAATTGTTATTTATTTAATTATATGGAATTGTTATTTATTAAATTAGACATAAACCCAAAATAACTACAACTGAGGAAAATCTACAAGTGAGATATCTCAAATGTAGGCCTACATGGGCTAGATATACTCAATGATACCATCCAAAATTTTGTTTTATTGTTTTAGTAATAATGTGTGACTCCTCGAAAAATAAAGTAAAATGCAAAAATAACTACCCAAATTGTACTGGACATTTTTTTTATTTCTGCTTTAAAACCTTTATTTTATATATAGGGTTATCCAATTCAAGCTTGATAAAGTAAACTTAAAAAAAGCACACAAAATATTCGGAATGTATTGTAATTTTTATTTCATTTTACAGATTGATCCTTGCCATTTTTAGTTAAACAAGATATCATTCAAATGTCTTCCACGGGACTTCTTACAGGCCTTGATTCTTTTGCGGTAATTTTCAATGACTTTTCGGCACATTTCGGGCGGTATCTCGGCCATTACCTTACGAATATTAGTTTTCAATTCGTCAAGAGTTTGAGGATTGTTTGCGTAAACACGATCTTTCGCGTAGCCCCACAAAAAGAAATCCAAAGGCGTTAAATCACAGGATCTTGGAGGCCAATTGACATCCACCAAGCGAAAAATGAGCTTCATCACTGAAGAAAATTTTGTTCGAAAAACCAGCATCGACGGCCTGTTTTTCCAACACCCAATTTGCGTATGTTAAATGCTCCATATTCTTAAATGGCAGAATGTCAACTAAATAAATGACAGCGTACTTGACGTTTATCTTTGACAGATGTCGGTATACAGATTTCTCTTTCAACTGGTTTAAATATGGCATAAAAAGTTAAAAAATTAAAAATTTATTCGTGGTAAATATTTTTTAACTTTTTAACTTTTTATCTGTTTCAATTGGGTAAAATTTTGACAATAACTATGGTTGTTTATTTTATGTGTAATTGTGAACGTATATATATAGCAAATTTAAATATGAAAATATGTAAAATAAATACTACTTAAATATATATTGGTCAATTATGGTCAGTTTACATCTATATCATTGCGGTTTTTCTCCAAATTTGCACATGGCAAATTTCTGTTTATAAACAAATATTTTTGCCAGCCAAATGTTTTCCATATACAATTTTTATCAGCTCTTGAAGCAGATAAAAAGTTTGACATTTTTATTAACCTCAATTTTTAACTTTTTAACTTTTTATGCGGTATTTAAACCAATTGAAACACGCACTTAGACACACAATTTTTTTGTATTGTTTGATTACTGCTCTTTCGAAAATCAAATTTAAAGGCAAAGGGGAAATAAACTTAGAGTGGGACCGGTGTCATGAGTCCTCTTTGATTTTTGGTTAATACCAAACGTTGTTTCAATTACTCTTGTGTCGTTGTGAAAAGCAGTTCAAATTTTATATTTTATAATAAAAAGTTGTGTGAAAAATGAAAAGTTAGTAGTAAAAGTTTTAAAATGAGTGGAATTATTCTATATTTGTATTACGACCGTAAGATCAAACCAAGGATTTATAATGATTATTTACGGAATACTTTACATCCTTTCACCATATCCGACCGATGGTAATTTAAATTTACTTTTATTTGTTAACACGTTATTTTTAATTACATAATTTTCTTACAGTTTTATCGACATCTATCGACTACCTAAATATTTAGTTCATAAATTAATAGAGGAAATAACACCATTTGCGAATGAAAGTCAAGTTATGCCAGTGGGAGCCATCAGAAACGCATTGGCTTAGACGCGTTTGCAGTGATGAGCCAAAGTAAAATTTCAATAAGTTTGGCTCGAATCAGTAAGATTATTGGCACAAAATTAGTGCACAATCACGTAATTTTTCCGTCCACGTTAGTCGCTTGCAACTCTAAAAGTGATAGTTTTTTTTTAAATATGCTGTTCCCGGCATATTGGGCCTAATTTATTGCACACATATTGCAATTGCAAGCGTAAATAAAAGGGACGATTACGCTTATATAAACAGAAAGGGTTTCCACTCTATTAATACTCAAGCGGTAATTTATAAAATCTAATCATTAATTTTACTTTACTAACGCATGCAACTAATATTTCTAATACGAGAATTTAGATATGCGACTCAAGAATGAAAATTTTAACAATCAATTCAAGATATCCTGGCTCGGCCCATGACTCCCATATATGGGAAGGATTCCAAAATTCTCCCAGTAGTTCAGAGATTAAATTCTGAAAATAATCGAACATGGATATTTGGTAATACAATAAATTTAAATATTTTACAATGAAATAATATTTTCGTATCAATTCGTTACATAATATGTTAGCTGAAAACAACTATCCAAATTTATATGGAAGTTGACGATGTGGAACTTGTGGAAGACGAAATAGTTCCTGTTAGTAACGTAGAAGATGACAATTCCGGGGCATCAAATAGAAACTTTTTAAGAAGAGACATAATTGAAAGAGGAATTCATTTTTAAATAAACATTTAATTTTATAAACATAATGTTTTTTTTATTTAATTCAGCAGAAAGAATCCATTACATGAATTTAAAACTAGTAGGCCATGAAGTTCACTCATTTCAAACCAAAATTTAAAAAAAAAATTAGTATATTTAAAATTATTAGTTAAAAATAACATAATTTTTCTAATAAAATTAATTATGTTCTCTCTGCAAAAGTATAGCTTTTATATCTTTTAATAGGTTTACTGTATCGTCCTGCAGATTTAAAGAGTGGATCACAGACGAAATAGCGACACTCTCCTAGCGATAAAACATATATTAAAAATATATCAAATTGGAATTTTATGTATTACTTACACTACGTGGGTCGTTCCCTCTATATCTCAATGCGCGATATGGCAAAATGTCCGATATGTACGAGGTGACCTTGGTTGTATGAATGGTGAGGGTTGTGAAAGATGTTGCGATCCAGGTTGTGGTTATGTAAATTGTTATGAAGAGGATTGAGTTGTTAGTGAATGTGATGATGTAATTGAAAGTGATTGGGATAATGAAATTAGAGATTGTGATGCAGAATATGGTGGAATTGCAAAGGAAGATATTGGTTGTTGGGATACTGAAAAAGGGGAGTTATTTTGGGTTAGATTTAGCAAAGGCGTTGGTTGTGCTGGGGTAGGTTTTTGGTAAGTAGGTAGGTCTGACCACCCCGAAAACCCAGGTTGTGGAGACGAATTGCGTTCACTTAGTGGCAATATAGGAATTAGCGGAGAGAATTCCGGTGATGGTGGTGTGCTACTTATATGGTGCGATGTTGTTTTGCTGGTGCCTCCTATATAAGGTAAAATTTTGGTGAGAAACATTAACCCTAAGATAATATTTTAATTTTACCAAACCTGGCTCATTAACAATTTCGGCACCATTCATGTACTCAATACCGCAAATGTCAATGACCCGCTCTTCGTCAATTGTCAGCTCCATGATTTCCAGTAATTTCCCACCTCCGGTTTTATTTCGTGATGAAATCGGGCGTGTAGTTTGTGTTGTTATTATTTACATAATTTACTTAAAACTGAGGAAGTAGAAACAGGGATTGTTATCCTTACGTATGAACCATTTTTTTTGTGAAAGAATGGAGAGAAAGCTAAGAAGACAAGAACTTCATCACCAACGTTCAGCAACTATTACTTCGGCTGGCACAAATTTCGCTGACCACATGGAAACATCTTAGAAGAAAGTGAATAATGGAACGAGACGGAAAACATCAAGGTTATCACAAGTTTAGAAAGAAATGAAGCGGAGGCCTCAGTGTATTCAGATGGAAGAATAGTGAACATTTTCCATCAAGCACCGCCTATTATCTAATGTAACGCACACGCGCAAAGCCAAATACACATCGGTATTATCCTTTTGAAATTTATTAAGTAACATTTTAATCGGTTGCACGGCTCTTTCGGCAAGTTCATTTGCTTTTGGATAGTGTAGACTCGAGGTATTATGCTTCTGTCATTGTTCTGCAAACCTTTTTTTACTCTTTAAATGAGTATTGTGGGCCATTATCAGACTCGAAAATCCTAGGGGTTCCAAAGATTGCAAAGTATTTCTTACAAAAATGTATTATTTCCAACGAATTGGAATGCTTTAACAGTTCGATTCTATCTTCCGAGCAATTCGGTATGAACTTTGATAAATATTTTATCATACCCATCAATCGTTGACTAATATTATTAAATATCTTTATGTTTTTAATGGCCAACATTTTTTCGGTTTTAGTGCTTTAATAACTCGACCGGTTACCTTTCGGAGAAGAGCTCCAACCGTTTTCCCATAAACTAGAATATCATCCATTGAACACCCTGTGTTTGGAATATTCGCTATAACCGTTTGCATTACCTGCTGGAACACCTCTGGTGCTGAAGCGAATCCTAAACGGTAACCGTTAACCGGCGAGACAAGTTTTCCAAGGTGGTAAAAACGCAAAATATTGTTGGCTCCGTTCTGATACCGGAATTCGAACCATAATCCTTTTTTACAATCCAACAACGTGAAAGACTTCGCCTTTTTTATTTTTGCTGCCATTTTCTCTAATGTTTGATGGGGAAAATGTCTTCTCAAAATGCATCGATTTACTTGCGATAGATCGATGTAAATTTTTAAATTTTTACTTACTATTACCAGTGGCGACACTGCTGGCGTTGGAGTAGTTATATTTTTTATTACTTCTAGTTTTTCCATGTTGTCCAGTTCCAACTTCATATTCTCTGATGACATACGGTACCCAACTAGCAGGTACAAATCTCAAATTTTGCATCTTCTTTTAAATCAATGTATTCAAAAAATTGTATACAGCCTTTTTTATATTTAAATTGATGTTTATTTTTCAGTTCCAATTATTTCCTATAGTGCAATAATGTTGGCTCTCAATTTTTTACCATTTTGATTTAATTAGAGATTTTTTTGTATTACATCATTCCGTTTTGTTGTCTCTGCTAATCTTCACTAAATCTTCGTCTTTGTGGATCATTGATTTATACAGCCTAATCCACTAAATATCTCTTTATATGAACTAACTTTGTCGACTTTTTTAATTAAATTTAACGATTGACATGCATTTAACCCTAAAATTGACCTCTTAATGACATTAAATATGATATCAAAACTTTGATTGTTTTTATTTTCGAGTGTCAGTTTGGTTTGCCCCAAAACCTTCATTTTGTGTTCACTATGATATTAAGTATTTCGTACGTGATCCATGCAGTTCCGACCCTAATTTGTTCACTAAGGCAATGTCAATTACATTACATTGGGCACCTATGTCCAGTTTAAACTTCACAAATTGAATGTTAATTTTAAATTCTTCTAGCCAACAACTATTTTTAACTTTAGTATTATTGATTTCTTCTACAAATAATGAATCTAGAATTCATTCCTCATCAGAATCTAAATGAGTTTGTACCTGGTTTATTTTCTTATTTCTCTTACTTCTACATGTGACTGCAAAATATTATTATTTTTTCTACATTTATTACACGCCTGCCCAAAAGCTGGACAACTACGCGAAACATGAATTGTTTTACATCTGTCGCACATATAAGTTTTCTCTTACGAAACATTATTTTTATTGTTTCTATTCTTATTCTTATTAACTAGATTAATTCTATTTATTTCACTTACGTCATTAGCCTCGTTTCTTCCCGTTCCTCTTAATGTAGGCATCTGCTTCACCGTTGATTCATATAGCCAACACGTGGTGAAGGCTTTTTGTAAAGTTAGGTCTTCCATTGCTAACAATTTTTCCCTTCATTTTTCAGCAGCTATGTCGATGATTATTTTATCTCGCAGCAGCTCGTCCTCAAGTTATCCATACTCGCTCGATTCAAAATCATACTTTGAGTATAAAATATAAATAAATTATAATAATAATATATAATAATTGTTTGTAACAATTTTAAAAAGTGTTTACTTTCATTAAAAAGCATGTGTTATTGTTAACAATATCGTAACAATGTAGAGTTTACGAACATATTCCTGCTTTTTGCTACTATTCATAATTTCGATATAATTGACACAATTCCATTTTATCTAAGGCTGTGTCCCAAACGAATACTTATTTGTGGAACCTAAGTTATTCAAAACTTATTTTTAAAACTATCACATATATTTAAATAAATTTGGGAATATGCCTATCACAAATATCCTGTCAAACTAAAAAATGGCAATAAAATTAGATTTTTGTGGAAGAAAGAGACAGAAAATAAGCCACCTTGCCAGCATATTTATTTGAATAAGTTTGAATCGCCAGCATACTTATTTGAATTCGTTTGGGATACAGCCTAAGAATTGTATCGGAATTGTGTGATACATATTTTTTACTACTAAATTTAGGCTTTTTCATAACCGAACGCTCTCGAATTATCACAGACGTTCGGTACAGTAATTTTTGACAGTTACGTGATAATTTAATGGAATAAAAATTGTCGTATGCACTTGTTTAATAAATTATTATGATTAGAAGCTGATTAAATTAAAGTATTTGAATTCAAGGATATAATACTCAACGTAATGTTGTATTTTGCTTTATAAAATTAATTCAAAACAAAGTTAAAATAAAATTGTGTTTATAATTTTAAATCTTTTTTTATTTATAGCGTAATCTTATATCTCAATTTTTAAATCAAAATTAAATGTTAGGAATTTTTATCAAAAATATTATCACAGAATTCGGGCAACAAAACGAGGAAAATTTCACAAAAAGAAAAATTTTTCACTTCAGAGTCAAATATTTTTGCTACAAAATATTTATTACACAATTCGGACACAGTTTAAAACAAAATAAACTGCTGTGCTGTTTGATTGTTTAAAATATGTTGCGCCGCTTTTTATCATTAAAGAAAGAAACACTAACAGTGTTTCTTTCTTTAATGATAAAGAGCGGCCACCTAACAGCTATGTATAGGCGTGCAAATCAAGCAGCGTTGCAGTGTGTTTCGTTTCGTTCGAAAATCGGATTGTGCCAATTTTGTTGATGTTATAAATAGCAGTAAATTGGAGCTGCTGGGTGTGGAACCTATCGACGCCGTAGCAGTGCAACTTCATTCGATATAGTTCTTTAAATTATAAATTTTTCCATTAAAATTACAAAATATTTGATTTGTTTTATTGGAAATGCCTATATTTCCATATAAACTAGGTCTTTGAATCATTATACAAACGAATAACCCAATATTTAAATTTGCTGCCCGCTGCTTCTGGTTTGGTGTGTTTCATCCGTAAATTTAAGAATAAAACACGCCGAGAGCAGCGCAACATATTCGAAACATACCACACTAACGGTTGCGTATGGGCGTGCACATCAAGCGGAGCAACAGGTTGTTTTGTTTTAGTAGTAAAATCGACTTGTGCCAATTTTATCGAGGTTAGGAATAGCAGCAACGAGCAGTAAATTGAGTAACATATTACAATAAAAAACGTCATCTACACACAATGATGTAGTTGTATATAATCAAATTCACGCGGGTTTAAGTAATATAAACTTTTCTTCAGTTGTAATTTTTTTTCCTGATGACTTAGTGGTCGAAAATGTTTAAAAATAATTTGTTAATATAAACTAATTTAAAAGTGTAAACAATTGGTTTAGTTTTAATTTGTGTAGTTTCAAAACGGTGTTGAGCAATACTATATTATATACAATGGAAACTACGGTGGCTCGAAAGAGACTGTTTTAGAGAATTTTGAATTGCAGAAGAAAGAGAATGGCAAATATTTATAAAATGATATACATCACAACTCTCTCAACTCCTTTACCCGATTGTTGATTATCAAATTTATTCTTCGAAATGCTGGTTTAACCCAGCTTATCAAATTCTATTCATCCCTCTAAGTTGAATACAACTCAAGTCATCATGATGTTTTTTATTCAGGAATTGTATCTTCGCAGCAAATTAGGTTGAAGTTTTAAAATAAAAGGGTAATACGACCAATAACGTTTAATTGCCTAATCTTTTCGTTTTCTTATGGGATAAGTTCATATTTCGTTTGACCGTCTTTTGAGCTGAATATTTGATTGTTCCAATTTTAGCTATTTCAAAGTTTGCATAAAATAAATTTAAGTGTATAATGAGATGATGATTATATCTGCTAACAGTTTATCTAATGATTAAAATGTTTATGTTGTATTGATATGCGGATTATTTATAATAAAAAAAAATAATTTAAATTATACTAAGTATTTTTATTTCTCCTTCGTTAGTAAACTCTTTTCTGCATTACTCTAATAAACAAAAAAAACCAATCGACATACATTTGAATTCACTCTATACGTTATAGTATGTATAGTATGTAATTGACTTATGAACTGAACATAATAAACTTAACAAAATAAACTTAATAACATAGATCTTAACATTCTATATCAACAGTTTAAGATAAACATTTTAATTATTAGATAAAGGGTTGTGGTTACTTGTTTGACTAGTCCCGTTTTGTGATAGCAAATGGCTTACCAGCCGATCCAGTACTATTCGTTTGTTCTATCTTGACCGGCAAAGTAGATGTGGGTCTCCTAGCGCACTTTTTCATAAAATGAAATGGTTTTCTAACCGTATTAAGTCAGACACGGAGAAGGCGCAGTCCAAACACAAATCATTATTGTTGTCTAGAATTCGTTTGTCTAGAGTCATAGATTATCAAATATCTTCAGATTGTGGTTTTCATTCTTTCTTGTTTCACCATACATTCATATCATCTGCTTTTTTAACTTTAACTATTAGTTAATTTGTTCAATGAAATATACGTTGCACATACTATTGCAACACTTCTGTGCTAATTCAAATTTCTTTATTGCAAAATTTCAGATAATTCAGCAAATATTTTCCAATCTAAGCCTAAGGGATTTTAACCAAAGCCTGCGAACTTGTAAGTCTTGGTATTCCGTTTCGTTACATCCGAAATTTACATTACCTTTAGAATTTTCATTGGATGAAAATAATATAACGGCAGTAAGCTTAATGAATCGTAAATATCGCAAAGTGAAATTAAACTATCTTAATTTTACCCATCACAATGTGTTTTACTTAAATTATTTTAAAAAGTTTGGTGAACATATTCAGCAACTTAATATTCACAAATGTGGATTCGAAATAAATCAAATTATAACTATATTTAAATTTTTAAGTAATTTAACTCGCCTCGAAATCGACGAATGTAACAATTTTTTTAATTCGAAGGCCCTCTATAGTAATAAAATCAATAGTAATGAACGAGCCACGATATTAAGGAACTTAAGTAATATTAACTGGTTACGACTTACCAGTAACAATATGAATTACGAGACGCTAGAAAAATTTCTTACAAATTTAACTGGTTTAGAGTATTTAGAATTTTTAATGCTAGCAAATCCTAAATGTGATAAAAATTTTGAAAAATTTGTGAACATATTACCTAAACTTGACATGACGAAAATTAAAGAGTTAGCCATTTCTATTGAAAATAGCGAAGAAATTCTTCTGGAAGCATTCGCCGGGGTCGACACTAACAATATAAAATCATTGAAATTAAAACTGACTGGGATCGTGGATAGTACCTTTATGTGGGACGTATTTTGCAATAAATTTTCAGGATTAGAAGAGTTTAGTATTGATTATAATCATTCTGAGTCTGTGGTAAACAATGAGACGATTCTTCCACGTTATATAAGTCAATATATGGTAAATTTGAAACGATTATATATAACAAGAATACGGTCAATTTTTGAGACAATATTTCGATTAGAACACTTGGAGGTATTATGGAAATATAAATTATGTTTACCTTGAATAATGGTGGTTATTTATTTTTAGGTGCTACACATAACATCCTGCATGGAAGTAGATCGCTATAATTCAACATATATGGAACAAGATATAAATGTTGACCTAATATTTATTCAATTATTACCTAAACTTAAAAGTTTTTCATTTGATTTCATTGTTCGTGAATCGACATTAGAAAAGCTGACGGAATTTTGTCCAAACTTGGAGAATTTGGAATTAAAAGTACTTACCACGTTAAATTGTGAACCAATTTTCAAAAGTTTAACAAAGCTCAGAAAACTACGAATTCTTTTTGCACCTTGGGTAATTTAAATTTGGAAATGTTGTTTTATTTATCTAACTACTGTATTTTTAGATACTCGCCGATCTAAGTGAAAACAAGAATGTGGAAATTGGTAACATACCAGAATACACAATTTCTAGGCTTATACTTTTAGAAGAATTATACATAAATTCTATGGTACCAAGTATAACCGAAGCTGATCTTCAACAGCTAACACGATTAAATAAAGCACTCATTCCATTATTCTCGATGAACAATAAAAAAATTCATAATTTTAATACAAAATTTAATTGAGTTAAAATCAATCAAATGTTTGTTTTTATGTATTTAATTTTAAATTTAAAATGTTTGGAAGACACACCTAATTGCTCGCGGCCAGCAGGTAGTGCGATTATTTTCTTAATATACAAGCAGATTTAAGTCCCAAAAATAACAAAAAAAAACGAAATAAAAGAGAAAAAAATGAAGTTAGGAAAAGTTTCAATAAAAATCAAATTAAAAGAAATCTTATAGATTTAACATTGCAAGGGTTATTTTGTTTAACAACAACATAACCCTTGCAATTTTCGATGAAATTTTTCCTCTATTTCGTTACACTAACAATGCTGTGCTACAGGTGAAGAAAAGCAAACTAAATCTTTAACGGTTTTATTTCCTGAGCCATGGAGGAATAATTAAAACTTTAAAACTAATTTTAAACTTAAAAATATTATGAGCTTTTTACAAAATAAAAATAGAAATATGTGCACTTATAACTTGCACACGTTGAGAACCAACCCGCATTAATAATGATTGTACATATTACCCGCACTTATTATATATTGCATTGAAATTTTCGCAAAAAGTAAACTTTTTTTAATAAAGTATGGGAAAGGTTGGATGGATGACCTTCTGGTGGAACGTTAAAGTTTTTTATAATTATTAGATTTTGAAATTACACAATTATGAAACTATTTAAGTAAAAACCTTAATTTAACTAACAAAGATAAAAAAATATTAATTTATAATATTATTGCAAAAAAAATATAAGTTGTGAAAAAAATCATTAAATCTTGAATTAAAATAAGACCTTATCACAAATAGATAAATAAATGTATCAAAGATATTCGTATAACTAATTAAAAAATATAGAATATAAAATTTAAAATTTTATGTTAGCATATTAACCCTCATGTGAGCGAAGAAAAAATATCTTAATTTGAGTGATTAAGGTTACCTACATACATTTTTTATGAAAACTAATTTTTTTTTGATTATTATTGCAATTATAAAATGTATAACGGATTCAGTTAAAATTATATAAAGTAAAAATAACCTTGCGTTAGCTAAAACATGCCAGTTTGCGAAGAACATTCTATAAATAAACCAACGTGGCACGACAATCAAAAAGATTATATATAGTAATAAACAAATTTGTTTAGTTTTTTTGAAATAAATAAAAATATAAACACAAATTAAACGAAATAAATATACAGAAATACAAACAATAAAATATAACATACAACTATAAATTATTAGCAAAATATATCTTTCAAATACCGTGTAAAACATATAAAGCTACCGTGTTACTCTAATTCGGATCACGCTCCTCCAAGTAAAAAATTTCTCATTTTTACAATAGTATTCTAATAATTCACCTAGTTCTCATAAAATTTAAAGTTTTTATTAAGACTGAATCATACAAAAATAGATGTTTAAAGTGCAATGAATACCTAAGTACCTCGTAACCACATAGATTTCTTATTTTTTTACGAGTATGTTCAATTAAGCACAAAACCAAAATAAGCCAAGAATATTGGTTTTAATTATTTAATCAAATGAAAAGAGATATATTTAATTTTCAAAATTTTATAAGTGTAATCTACGAATATTTTATTTTATTTTCGAAGTCCATATGTGGTTGTATATAGTTCTTGGTTTTGTATTTTCTTATAATTTTAATTTGTATTTATTATGGAGTAGGAATTCATCAAATGTCGAATCCTTCAATTAATTATTTCAAAAAAAAAACAATCGGCTTTGCAAGAAAAATATCTCTTTTAAATTCTCAATCGATATATGTAATTGCACTACACTTATTAAATTTATATAAAAACTTTTTGTTCATTTTAAAAGTACAGACAAATAATTTGTCTCGCATTCACTAAATGAAATATCACTGTGATACTTGTAGTATATTATTTTTTGCCCTTGTACACTAATTAATTTAACTACATATTTATTTTCAAAAAATACAATCAATTTCCGAGCAACAAAAATCTATTGGAAATATAGCTACAAACGAACAAATCAAATTTTTATTCTAATTATGATCATTATTGTATATGTATTGGTACTTGCAGAATTCGTGAATTTCTATAATTACATTGACATTATTACATACATAGCATTTGGAGTTAAGGCGGGTTGTACGTCTAAACAAGTTTGTCAAACAAATGAGAGAAACTTTGTTAATTTACGAATCGAGTTTATGCTTTATGGTATAACTCTAGGAATCGTAACAATCTTACACTTTACTTTAATCGTAACAATCTTACACTACATAGACCAATTTCGGCCAAACATCACTGGGACCTCCCAATTGATGGTAAAAGCTTAAGTATGAAGCTTTATCCTGATCAAGCATTCCGCCTAGGCTGTACAGAGGCCAAATTTTTGTTAAAAACAGTTTTGATTTTCTTAAAAATTGCTATTTTCCTAAGTGGATATTTTGAAAAGCTGACCTGATTGTAATTGTTACAAAATTAGTTTAGAATTGTTTAGTTTCATAACCTTTTCCTTGGGAATGATATGTTTTTCAAAATATTTGCATAAAACGGAAAGGCTCCTATGGAAGCTGCCACTTCCGGTGGACCGATTTCAACCAAACATCACTGGGACCTTGCAATTTATAGTAAAAGCTTAAGTCTGTAGTTTCATCCCGACCAATCAATCCATATACCTAGGCTGCACAGATGCCGAATATTTGTTGAAACACAGTTTTTTTTTGTCAAAAATCGTCATTTTCGTTTATATTTTGGAAAAATGATCTGGACCGGTATTGTTGCAAGTTTAATTTAGAATCTTTCAGTTATTAATCGTTTTTCTCGTAAATGATATATTTTTCAAAATATTTGTATAAAATGAAAAAGCTCCGATGGAAGCTGCCATTTTCGGTGGATCAATTTCGGTCAAAAATCATTGGGATCTTACACTTTATGGAAAAAGCTTAAGTATAAAGTTTTACTCCGATCAGTCAATTCGTCTGGGCTGTAGCAATGCACCTAGGTAATGATCTCATTGCTTTAAAATTTTACTATTTGATGTGATTTTATGTCATCGGTTCCAATCTTTCACTCTAGATGACAGTATAATCAAATAAATGATATGACTTTTTGTATAATATTTTTTCATTGAACGGTAATCGCGGTGAAAAAACAAAAAAGTTCTACAATAACATCAATTAAAAATTATATTATGGGTTTTGATAAGAATTTATTTATTCTTTTATTATTAAAATAAACATTCAATATTTCGTTAAACTTCTAAATTTAAATAACTTTTTACGAACATTGCTGCCATCTACAGTTCATAAATGAAACCGTAGGCATAAATTTGATGACGTATCAAGCAGAGCTGCCTAGGTAATACTGCGGTGATACTCTAGATGCATTGGTTGAATGAACCAACAACATTTACAGCCCGATTCTGAAAATATAAAAATTCTATAGCTGCAACTTTATAGAAATTGCTTACAGAGAAAGGGATACGGTGTTCTAAAAATTTATTTTCACAAACTAGACTTCGCCGCTGGAAATCAATACGAAATAAATCTGCCGCTGTAACCAAGCTATGTCTTATTTTAAAATATTCTAACAAACTCAATAGCGGCACTCGAATATTGACATAAACACGCGTTATAAATAAAATTTGCTTTGTTTATAGATCATAAAAAAAATGAATTTAATGTAAATTAATTAAGAACTAAATTAAAATAAGATTGTATTGTACAGTTGTCAAACAACATATTAGTACAATTGGCGCCATTCGTTTGTATACCTTAAGAACCATATTTTTTCGATATATATCGCAGTCAAACTATTTGTTTCGACTATACGTGTATGTATTGCATTATCAACATTTAGGGGTATATAAGAGACGTCATAAATCTTTAACAAATACATTTTATCTAAAAGCTGAAAAACTAAAATTTTCATTAGATTCAACTATTGTTTGTATAGGGATGCTATTAGTAGATAACCGATAATATGCGGTTATGTATGCGATAACCGCTTTAAAAAATGATTTTTTTCGAGTTATTCGCTTCGTTATTCCGTCTATAGAGCCGAATTACATTTTATGAATACCATTTTCACATATCGGAAATTTTACAGTTACAGAGCTTACATACTGTTTGTGAATTAGACCATTAGTCTGTATGACACCACACACGCACACATAGACACATTCATCTATGACTGATAGTATGTAAATGTAACACCTCGTTTGAAGGATATATAGCAAAACTAATGGTAAATTCGTTGGGCTTTTCGAAAAAAGTTTCCTGGTTTCTGTGTAAAAGAACATGAAATAATTTACCCAACTTTTGTAATAGCATTGGTGAAAACAGAAACAAATAATTATTCATTATAAATGACAGGTTTGCCATTTCAGTTTGCTACCATCGGTGTAATAAATAATTATAATCCAAAATATTAAACTTTCCAATATTAACCTCCCATATCACAATTTTGCTAATTAGTTATCATCCATTATAACAATTTTTAATTCAAAATGGAAACAATTATAAAAGCTCGCACATAAACGCAACGTTTTAGTTCACGAATTATTTTATAAAATCCGCACAAAATTACAAATTATCCACACAATTTTAATACATCAATTAATCCTTTAACTGTTTAATTTTGTTTCGAAAACCTTTTTCTCCCTGCTTAATTATTTTTCAGCGAAGACGATAATACATGCTATTGTGAATTAAAATAAATAAAGATTCGTTGAATAATAATACGAATGTAGTTTCTTTTTATCTTTATGAGTATCTCGCATTGTGCGAAAAATTTCGTTTCGTTCTGACGAGTATACTCGGCATAAACAGTTAAAGAGTTAAACACCAAAATAAATGCAAAATTGAATTATACAAATGGCGCAATTCTTTGTTTTGATATTTATGTTTTGACGTTTACTTTTGTATATACATATATGCGTAAATTTTTTATAAACTCAAATAATATAATGCGATTTTCACACCGGGTAACATTCCTGGGTAAGGATTTGTTTACGAAAAAACTTATCTTTGTTTTATTTATTTTCAAATTTAATGAAATTCCATTTAGCGAAGCGAATATTGACTGTATGTAGTTTAAATCTCAATCACAGATCACATAACCCGAAATTTATTCAAATGACTGCAGAAATCGTTCAGATCCTATCAATGTCGCAGATAGTGGCATACATATTATAGAATAATAAACTTTTACTCTTACAAAAGGTGTTGCACGACAACTTTCAGGGTTTTTGACCTTAGTTTTGTAAATATTTTGATTATGAAATCGCAATAATGAAGTTTTGTTAATCTTTTGTTAATCTTACCTAGAGTCTGTCTGATGTTACAAAAATTTCCCTCCGCAGATAGGCTCAATAGGTAAACAACTAAATGCTGAGATCAATTTATTATTATGTTATCTACTCAAACACATTAAAAAACTTGAAACAGACCATGAGGAGAATACAATAAAAAGTAAAATTTATCGGATATAACCGAACTATAATTGTGATAACCTGGTAGCAGCTAAAGAAATTTTAAATGTGTATTGAAAAAGTGGTTTCACTAAAACATGTATAGTAGCGACAACCGGTTTCTATTGAGCCTATTTGATAGAATTTTTTTTGTATCATGCACAAATAGCAAACTCAGTTAACCGAATAGCTGACACGAGTTCTATTATAGCTGGCCTAAAGCTTTAGGATAGAAATAGCAGAACTTTATTAGAAATTATTTTATACTAATTTCTGTTAGAAATGGATTGTAACATCTAATACGAATTTGATTAAAACCTATTTTTTGGAAATGAGGGTGAACTTATAGGAGAGCCCTGTGCACTGCGACAATTGATCTATTGTTCATCCCAGTTAGCCTATCACGTAAAGTGAGGATATAGTTTCTTAATAAATGCCATTATAGTTTGGTGTTGGATCATTGTATATTAGACGCTTTGAGAGATTAGAAGCTTTTCAGAGCGAGGGAGTCATATGTGAACAATATATGTTCCGATATTTCTCTCGCTGCGTTCAGAATCTGCAACGGTCCGTTTAGGATTTCCCTATTTTCGAAGTGACCATTAAATGGGGACCATGTTCATATACAGTACTGGGCGTCTCAGTAATTGGCGGTCTAACTTGAATACTCGAATAGAAGTCCTATGTTGTAATTAAAAAGTGTTTTAATTTATCTCACCCCAAGGGGTATTTCCTACCTGCAGCGATGATGTTTTTTACTCTATTATTATGCACTAATACTTCTATTAAACAGGCTCTTGGAAGAGACAGAGCAGCTTATAATAGAAGATAGGGCTCGCCAGGGCTTACAATTTTGTTGGGCTGTCCGAGATTAAGAAGATCTCTGTTTTTTTATGTTTATTCATGTGTGGAGCATATGCGAGAATTTATACTTAAATACTAATACATACATAATGTTCTCAACTTGACCCCGTTCGGGAATCTTGATCGAGAAATTTCTATTCTATATCATTCTAAATAGATTAGAAGTTTCTTCTTCCTTAAAGAGCACTAGAAATATTTCTAACATTTATTTCATCAGCTCCAATTGCATTACATAAAACGAATTTTAACAAAATCAGTTATTTCGTTGCAATCGCTATGACTTTATGATTTTCTTTTCCTACTTTGCTCTTTGTTAGAAAATGATAAAGTATAGACTTCTCGAAAGAATACTTTTTTTTACCTTACCTCGCAGAAACGCAAAATAATTGCAGTTCTTGGGTTTTTACAATATACTATATAGACGAATATAGTTGTTAATTTTTATTGCAAAAAATGGTGGTAATTGTTTGATGATAGGAAAGAAGTTGACAATTGAGCACAGATTACATATCCTATTTGATTTTCATAGTTAGCTTACTTCTTCAACACATAGACGCCATTATAATAATAATTAAATTAAAACACATGCAGTGTGTTTTTTCTGTGGCAGCTAGACACGACTGCGATGAGACATTCACGGTCTCAGTATAGTAAATTCCCCATGTAAATTATAGTTACTACTTAATGTTTGGCGATACGTTTTGTATAAAATATAATGTTTTTTAATTTTTCTCGACATATTTCAGATAATCCAGCAAATATTTTCGTATCTAGATGCAACGGACATAAAATATTGCCTCCAAACCTGTAAGTCTTGGTACAATGCTTCTTTCAAGCAATCATTTACTGATCGTTTACAATTTTCACTGGATGAAAGTAATATAAGCGTGGTAGGCTACATGAAACGAAAATACCGCAAAGTTAAGTTAAGTTATTTAAATTTTACCAGTCACAATGTTTACTATTTAAAATATTTTAAACAGTTTGGTGAACATATCACTGTACTTAACATTGAAAAATGTAGAATTGGTATAAACCAATTAATACTTATATTTAACTATCTAAATAATTTGGTTTATCTCGAAATTGATGATGATAACAACATTTTTAACTCGCAGAGAATATTTAGTGGTAAGAAAAAAGGTTACAATCGTGATATATTAGAAGACAACCTAAGTAAAATCAAATTTTTTCGACTTACAAGTAAACATTTAAATTATGATATGTTGGGAAAATTTCTGTCCTTATTAACTAATATAGAACAATTAGAGTTTACAATGTTATCAAATGCAAACTGTAATACCAATTTTGAACAATTCGTGAAACTTTTATCCAAAATTGATACGCAAAATCTAAGAAGTTTATCAATTTCAATTGAAGATAAAGAAGTAATTATTCTGGATCATTTTGTGGCAGTCGAGACTAGTAACATAAAGGCATTGAAATTAAAATTAAATGGCTTCAGCAACAATGTTGATATGTTGCAGACATTTTGTATGAAGTTTACGGAGCTGGAAGAATTTAATATTAATTATAACTATCCTGTTTATGTGGAAGATAATATAACAGATTTTCCACGTTATTTAAGTCAGTACATGGTGAAATTGAAACGGTTATATATATCACAAATCACTTCGCAGTTTGAAGCACTCTCTCGACTGGAACATTTAGAGGTGCTAACTCAACGAAGTGGAAAATAATTTGACATTAATTATATACTTTTATTTTTAGGCTTTGCACATAACCACAACCAGGTTCAGGCCATGTCTTATAGGGCAGTATCAAAATTGTGACCGAATATTTGTTAAATTTATGCCTAAATTGAAAAGTTTTGTATTTGATGGAAATATAGGCGAACCTACACTCGTGAAATTGTGTGAATTTTGTCCAAATCTTGAACATTTAGAATTGAAATCGGTGTTAGCTTTTAATTGCGAATCAATTTTTAAAAATTTATTGAAGCTCAAAAAGTTACGAATAATTTTTGGTCAAATTGTTTTTACCAATTTAAAGAACATTAACTGCATTGTAGAAACCCCAGTTTACACAATTTCCAGATTGATACATTTAGAAGAGTTATTTACAAATTTAATGATACCAAATATTACAGAAGGTGAATTAAAGAAGTTGCCATTGTTAAATAAAGTGGTTATGCCGTTGTATTCATTGAACAATAAGCGAATACATAATTTTAATACAAAATTTTTATAAACTGTGATATCCTTAAATTTTATGTTGAAATATCAAATAAACAATTGTATTATGTACATCAATGTTTCATTTATATGTATCACGGAGTCCACAGACCAACCCCGGTCGTAAGCGTGTGCTGCTTTACAGTACAGCATTGTCAGCGAGCAGCTCCCGCATTACTCGCACCAATTCGGAAAATCGGTCAGACCGATCAAAAATTTTTTATTAATGAAGGTCGCTTACACTACGCAAATTTTCATGCAATGCAGTTTTTACTTTTACTGAAATAATTCAATCTATTATTTCCTATTAGTAAATCATGGCGAAAAATCATTATCTCTTTATTAAAAGTATTCTGAGAGATTCCGGGGCTGGCTGCAAGTGCCAGCTAATTAAGAATATATTTCGTATAATTAAAAATTTGTATTATTAAATTGAGAATATCCTCAAAGCTAATATTTAGCAACGAGAAAGTAGTTTTTCTTAATTTGTCGAAAAAATGTGAACTTCAAATTATTAGTTAGCTCTGTAATTTACTCGCAAGATGGAAACCGTGATGATCGATTCGTTAATAGTGTAAAAAAACGATATCGAAAAACAGGTCTACAAAGGCAAGATGAAATGTGCCAAACATTTCATATCGAGTAAACCCTGCTTTAGTAAAATAAGTACTCGAAATATATTATTCGAGAAAAATGTTATCTAACAAGATGAACCGTTTACAAACCATAAACGAAGACTACACTTCATACTATAGTTCGCAAACGAATCGATTTTGCAGCTCAAAAACGAACCATTTACGATGTTTCTATCCCAAGATAATTAAACTTTTTAGCGAAGTATTCGTTCGCACAATGTTCACTTTTAATGGTACGCAAACGTAACACTTTTGCGAATCACTAAGACTGCATACATGACATCAGGAGTAAGTTCGGAAAAAATACTATTGTATCGTACTGAATGTATTAAAACAACAACAAAGTTAAAAATATTTCAACTCGAGTGCGGAACTAGTAGGCGGCACAAACAGCATTTCACGAAATTTCATGGATTTTGAGTGCGGAAGCGACAGTGGTGCTTTTTATTTCCGATGTCATGTACGCAGCATAACGCAACACTTTTACGCAATAATTGTGTCGAAGTTTAAAAGAATGTTGAAAATAGAAACGTAAAATTAAATTTATAATTTATTTTATTTTATTTTCATAGTGACTATTTTTCATACTTATTATAATAAAAATAAAATTCCATAAATCATTGTGCTATGTCGTTCTCATAAAAAATTGTTCGCGTTCATAACAATGTCGTTCTCATAATAAATGTTGACTGTTCGGCTTGGATTATAGTTGATTTTCGGCCCATATGCCGCCACATATGTAAATTTTCTATTTATTTTATAATTTGGTTGTTTTTTATCTTCAACGATAGAAATATAAATTAAATTCCATAAAATATAAAATACATACTTTACCTAAATTAAATAAAAAGTTAATATCATAAATACACAATATGGTGTCTTCGCTCGAGTTACGAACATAAATAATTTATTTAAAATTTTTTTTCGGCTTTTCGGACAATATATTATTCTTAATGCCATTCATACTATGTATGCATGTATGTATGTATAACATTGTATGAATGCCATTAAAAAGAATATTTTGTCCGTAAAGCCGAAAAAAATCTTAAATAAATTAATATCACGGACGATTATAAAAAACTTCTTAAATTAAAAAATTTAGTTTATCGAATCTTTGTTGTAACGCTTGAAAATGCGAGCAAGCAAAAAAGAATGATTCGTTACTCCGTATAATACCCCGTATTATGCGAATTTGAATTTTTGTTTAGAGTAAAGAGTTATAAAATTTAAACAATGGTAGAATGGTAGAATACCATTGGATTAGGGATGTATATAGGAGTGCCGAATGCAAATGAAAGTAGTACAAATACTTTGCTATATGGTGAAAAATAAAATGTTTTGGTCGAGCGAAAAGTGATTAAATTAATAAATTTTATGATAACATTAGCTGTGTTTTTTTTTTTAAATATGGTGTTCGAGACCGCGATAAAATATAGGGAAAATACAGGGAAAGACAAAAAATTTAGAACAACAACTTTAACTAACTTCAAGTCAATCATTTTGACATTAAATGTTTGGTTTAATTAAACACAATAATATCCAACATTAAAATAAATTAATTAATTTCACCAGCAAAGATTAAGATATCCATTTTTCTTATTAAAAATACAATTCAGTCATTTAATTTTCATTCTTTCAAATTTCCAGTTGTAAATGAAGTAAGGAACAATCAAAAAATTGTGTACTAAAAAAATTTCCCAGTTTCGTCAGTTCAGGAATTATTAAGTTTTTTGATGAACTCTGTTGAACTCTACATAATATCAAGAGTTGTTCAGAGTTGTTGAGAACAAGCATAAATAAACTTTATTCGATAAGATAATGCAAGATATTGATTTAGTATAAGCTCTTTAGGATTCGATTGAGTAAATCCGAAGCACAAATATTTTAATAATATGTGAATTGTTTAAAAAATCAAAATATAATTTATCGCGGTCTAGAGCAGCTTTTTCAAAAAAACGCAACAATTATATTCAAATATACATATGTATTTTATTACATTATTCAAAGTTTATTTATATCTTAGAAGTAAATTTGTCACATTTTGTTCTTATAGAAAGTTGCGATAACTAAAGGCTAGGAGGCGTTTAAAATGCGATTAGGACTATTACAACGTTTACGAGTATCGGGAATTTATTATTATGGTTTCAAAATATTAGAACAGTGGGAATTGGCTGTTTTGTTTTCCAGGAAATTCATATGGCCTACATTCAAACAATTTGGTATCGAAACGATAACACAAATAAATAGGTGCAAAAACCACTTACTTCAACGTTCAACTTACTTTTGATTTTTATTTAGGCAACAATTTTATCAGACTAAATTTAATAGATTTAATAATGCAAGTCAGTTGCTCGAACCTAATAAGATTATAACCCAACTTTTTAATATTTTCATAGAAAAATAAGTTTACCATAGATTTCTCATTTTTATAATTCGAGAGATAAAAATGAGTGGAGTAAAAACTTCTGATAATTCCAATGTCATGATTGTATTTGTGAGTTTACATTGCGCGCACAAATGTAAAGTCACAAATGCAATCATGGCATTAGAATTATCAGAAGCTTTTTACTCAACTCATTTTTATCTCTCAGTGTTTTCATGGAGGCAGGTCAACAACCGATCAAACTTTTTGAACCATGATTGTATTAGAAAAGTGCTCAAAAAGGACATCTCTGTACATCTTCTATTCATAGGTTTTCAGCAGGCGTATGCTAGCATCTATGGGAATACACTATGACCGTTGGTTGAAGGTGATAATCGCAGAGAAATTCTCAGAGGGTTTTTAAATAAAACCAGGAGTGTGGCAAGGAGACTCAATAGCCAAAATTGTATTCAACATATCGTTAGAACATGGCATTCTCCAGCTTTTGGAAACAATATCTCAACAAATCGGTCTCCATATTCACCAAGCGAAAACAAAATATATGGCTATCGCGAGAAGGCACACACGCCAAGAGTTTTTAACAGGCAACACACAATACGAAAGCGTGAATGAGTTTAATTAGTTGGCATTCGATGAAAAATGAACAAAACTCAGTTTCTGGAGTCGTATCATTGCGGATCACATCAGGTTACCGAGCATTCTACGCTAGCATTAACATGTTTAAGTTTCGTAGTATATGGGGCAAAACAAAATTAAATATTTACTGGTGTCTTTACACTAGTAATCACTTTTGATAGTGAATGAGTCTTGAACGCCAACAACAAGGAACACCTTATCGTTTTTGGGTACAAATTAATACGTATACGTAGCCCTATTAAAAATGGAAAAATGTATCGGATGCGTCTGAATTTCGAGATCAGAAATGATTTGAACAGCTTCGATATAACTGAATCAATTAAATCCGTTAAAAACAGGTCCTGGAGGAGCGTCAAACTTTTGTTACGGATCGAATTATCTGAAAGAGCATTGTTGAGGCAAAAATCTCTTCTTGAGTAGCGTCAACGTAGATTTTTGGCAGATTTACCATTCGCAATATCGCCGAAGTCCGAAAATGTGGTGTCTGTTGATCGTTACCCTTTTCACAGGTTGAAATTAAAATTAAATTTCATTTCTAAAATTTTGCTATCATGATAGGCCAAACAGATTAACTGAGCGGAATGAAACTTCATACTAAAACAATTGTCTTCAATTGGACGATCTCAGTAAAGTTTAGCGGAAGTCGGCGAACCGGAAGAGGCGGGTTCGTAGAAATTCTATTGATTTAGAGAGGGTTATCATTTAAATTTGTAAAATTTTTTTAGCACAAATGACAATTTTTGATACAGAAAGATTTTTCTCACCGTTTTCCTACACAGATTGGGTGAGATGAAAGTTGATGATAATACTTTTTCCATGAATGGATATTTTATGAATGGGAAATCGCAGGTAAATTTGACAGAAATTATCGAAGGACCATTTCCGAAAAAACAGTTAAAATAAAAAGGTTAGAAATTAAATTTGCAACTTGTTTTGTTCATTTCAATTAGGTACATACTTAAAATTTAAGTGAAAATTACGATTTTGAATACATACATATTCTTATACATTAGCAAAACTATACTACTTTGGTAATGTATAATACCTAATCAGTAATCGATTGAAATATATATATAAATTTATAAAATTTAATTTTGTTGTTTTGTTTACGATTAAATAACAATATTTGATAAGAAGTTTTGAACAATGAACTTAATTTTCAAAAATATTATGTACTAATATTACTATTATCCATAATTTACATTGGTTTTTATTTTAAATTTCAGATTGTTCAGCATATATTTACTTATTTAAATCGAAAAGATTTTAAAGCGTGCCTTCTAACATGTAAATCATGGTATTATGTTTCGCTCCATCCGAAATTCACCGAACTTCTAGAATTTTCATTGAATGAAAATAACATAACGAGAATACATTTGGTGAATCGAAAATACCGGAAGGTTAAACTAATTTATTATAAGTTTAATTCAAATGTTCAAGTGTATTTTGCAAATTTTGGAGAAAATATTCAGCAACTTAACATACATAAATGCAGAGTGCCCATTAATCATATAATTCGTGACATCTTTAAATATTTTTGTATTTTGACTGCACTCGAAATCTGTGATGACTACAACGTTTTTAATTTTAAAGGCCTCTTTAGTAGTAAAACAAACACCGATGATCTGTTGGCAATTCAAAAAAATTTAAGTAAAATAAAACGGTTGCGGATTATAAGTAGAAATATTAACTATGATATGCTGGAATCATTCCTATCGTGGACAAATAATGTAGAATTTTTGGAGTTTACAATACTTTCAAAATCCAGTTGTAATACCAACTTTGAACAATTTTGGAATATTTTATCTAGGATTGATATAAACCATCTGACCCATTTATCAATTTCAATTCAAGATAAAGAAACCATCAAAATGGAGCGGATTGTAAAATTTGACATAAGTAAAATACAACGGTTCAAATTGAGCGTACATGGAGTTCAGAGATGTATCGAGAGATGATTTAATATCCGATTTATTATTATTATTTTCCATAATATAAAAATATTATTGCTGTCTTGACGCTACAATTAATACTATGGGTCTATTTTTTAATTCAACCATGGGGATAAGAATGTTTGCTCGCATTCTTATCCCAAGTATTGTACAATGAGCAAAGATTGTACAGCGCCAAATAATTCGGTGTGCGAAATAATTGCATACTTTGCGAACACTGACATTAATTTCAGAGTAAAATTTGAAGAACCGAGTATGCGCATTTCAAAAGTAAAACTATTCAGGTTGAATAAAAAACAATAGTTTTGGACAGTGCATTGTCTGCTAGGTTTGAATTAAAAAGTAGAAATCATATAGTACCATGTACTCGTATAGTACTAAAAACGAAAATATGATCATTAGCACTTAAACGCATTCATAACGTATGATAATTACTAAAGTATACTAAAATATTTAATTGATGATCATAATTAGCTAAGTCCAGAGTCAAGGCTTAGAAAATTTCACTGTCCGTGTCAAGCTAATTGATTGCGCTGGTTTTGGATAACTGAGTAAACTTTTGTAAAAAACTAAATAACATGCCCTTTAAGGACATTTACAAAAACCAAACTATGTAATTCGTGGGCAGTTTAATGAAGTTTTCCATTACCAAAAGTGTGCCTTATGTCTTCAAGCAAGAACTGATCGAAACTGACGCACATCGAATAATGGTTTTAGATTGTTTGTTGGCTATGATAATTTAAGCTAAAACTTGTTTTAACGTTCCTGATTTAATCTTACAAGAAGTGTAAAAACAGAAATTAATATTATCATTACGGTATCATAATTTTTTTTAAATAATTTTCGATCGAAATACTCGAAGAAAACGTAATAAATTATGTTCAGGACCGACTGATTTCAAAGAAATATTTTGAACTCCCAAAATCCATTTTGTTTGATTTTGCAAGCTTTTAGAACTACGAATAATAAAATGGAATTCACGGTTTGGGAGTGCGGTACGGGTTAGATATTTTTATTATAACAACATTTTATACACACATAATTTATAAATTAAAAAATATATCGAATAAATATTTGTTAAATTGTTATTGTATTTATTATTAAATAATAAAAATGTAAAATTAAATATTTAAAAATATGATTTACTGGTTTGTAAGGATTATCTAGAGCATGTTATTACTTACAAACCGTAGGATAACAACATTGTTCATTTAATTAATTTGTGGTTAGGATTAATGATCTTGTTTCACATAAATATGTCGCGATGTGTTTGTTGTTAATTTAAATACAATCAATAATAATTGGTAATGAAGTAGAATAATTACCTAATAAAATAAGTAAAGTCAACAAACACTGAAGGAATTATGCTTTCGATAAATAACTTTAATTTATAATAGGTATATACTTTTAAATAAAAATACATTAAAAAGCTTTCTTTTAGACGATAACAATTTAAAAATATATTATATTTATTTTAAATTAAAGTTAATTATTTATTGTGATAAAAGTTGGCAGAAATATACAACATGAAACTATCCCATTTAGTGCTAGCATGTTTTAAGCAGATCCTCCACATTGTACAGATTAAATGTCGATATCAAAATAATACTATTGTCGCCCCTTCCATAATATTGTCTATGCTACTCAAAGGGTTTGACGGGCAGTAACATGCGAAAATATGCTGAGATACCGCTAAACCTTACTGCCTGAGAAGTTTGTACAAATGTGTAATTATAATTGGTTCTTCCATTTGGATTTAATACTTCAACCGAAAGCATTTTCATTACACGAAACGAACGATAAATTACGCAACCAAATAAGAAAAATCATGACCGTACTAAGGAGAGAAATGAAGAACTCAAAAGCTGTACAAAACACAACTGTTCATTCACTATCTGAGCTGATCATTAACGACGACATATTTACATATTTCAAACTGAAAGAAAGAAAACCAATCAGAAAAGAAAAGCTGAATGTTTACTAGAAGTTATAGATTGTTAATTAATGATAGCATTAAATAAGATTTCCAAAAGTTGACCAAATGGTTGAATGGTTTCCACAGGAAATCAGCAAGTTATAGACAAATCGTAATATTCTCGTAGAGGAAACACAAAAGTAACTATATTAAAGTCAAAATAATTTTTCTGAAGCCATATTGTTTGTTTTTTTCTATGCCGCTTTTAAATCGGATCATAAATTTTCTTGTTTTTTATAATCAACTATTGTTACTTTCAAAGATATTATGCTATGAACATTACGATGCCTAAAATACAGTAAAAGTTTATCACAAAAATTTGAGCATTTACTTGAAATATTTGTAATATAAATAAATAGAGTGATTCTTAAGTAAGTATATCAAATTCGGGAGGTGATGGAGGATACTAATCTGAAAAAAAAATTGTATGTCAGTACATCTGTAACCGTTGTAGAGATAGTGTGGATAGCCGTTAGTGTAGATTGTTTGGAACATGTTGCGCTGCTCTTGGTGCGTTCACTCTTAAAACATCAAAATTTCAGTAAATCTTCCAAATATTTTGAAAATGTTCAAAAAAGATTACGGTATAAAGCATTTAACGTAATCTTTCGTTATAATGTATTTTTTAAAGAAATATTGCAAATATTAAAGATTTTCACACCTTTTTTATAGTGTGCGGTGTACTTATTTACCTTGTTATTGGCCCTGTGTTTGATAAACTAATTTGCGATAAGAAAACGTTTATTTGAGAAATTTGTGAGTAATAGTTTTTAAAATTCAAAGTAGAAAATTGATTATAAGTTCTATATCTCTGTATATTTATATCTCTGTATATTTATAATTTAGGAATTGGTAAAAAGCTTGTGTGAAATAAATTATTTAGAACTATTACAAATAGCTTTTCTGAAAGAAAAGGACTTGCAAAAGTTCTGACCAAAAATATTCATAAGGTATTTCATGTTTCACGGTGCAAACCATACTAATGGATAAAAAGTCCGGATTTCTCATCCCGCTCGCTATTAACTAATTAAATCATGTGAATTATCTTTAAAATACATACAACAGAGTTTAAAAAATTGGAAAAACTTTGGCTGTGAGAACGAACCGGACTTCAAAGAGAGATTTCACTTTATATCTCATTTTCGTTTTAGTATTTCGTATCCGTCATATTTCACTTATTAATAATTCAGCATAATTATTACTTCATCTTTCAATGAACATCCGATTGCTTTCATATAACAACGGTTTAAAAAATACTTCATATTTTTATTAACCAATTCTAATCCATTTAGTTCATTGATATTGAAAATCAGCAGTTCAGCATAGCTTGAGTACAAACTACAACCACTGTTTAAATACCTGCCTATAGATGGACAAATTGTGAGCGAACATGCTCTTTAATAGCCGTTTTCTTTAGGGTAATTTAGTTTTTGTTGTTTCTTATTTCTAGTTTTCTACAAACTTTTAAAGTACAAATTGTACAAAAATCTAGAATATTTAATTACAATTTAACTGTAGTTCGCGGTCGCTATCTCAGTTCCTTACTGTAGCAACTATGAAACAAGAAGAATCTAGAAAATTATATTTGAAAGTTTGAACTATTGTGATTTTATGTAAAAATTAATAAAAATCCCATGTTGCTCAAAAACAAATCTGAAGTACTAATATTAGTGCAGATATTACATAGATATTATATGATAAGGGAAATTTTGCTATCGTGCAGATCACTACTATCCCTGCCGAACGCAAATCACATATTTCTTCAAATTTATTTCATGGGAAACTCTATAATGAACAAATAGAGCATCGTGTCGATTCGGACACTAAACTAGAAATTGTCAGAACTGCCCTCGAAGATTAATTCGATTGTTCAGAACTGCCCTTGAAGAAATTTCAGCTGTTACTACTCTGTGCATTCGTCCCTCGGCTTCACGTTAAATAAGCTTATTTTTAAGCAAAACAATCTAGTAAATCCCCATGAAATTCAGGACAGGCAAAACACATATTTGAAAATATAATTGACAGTTTAAATTTAAGTAAACATATAATGATAAAACAAAATTGTAGTAAAGAATAACCTCGGGCCTTAGCGGAAGATCAATCAGTAATTTTAAAACCAAATATTAGACCAAATATCATTCCTATCGGTTGATATAGGAATTCAAAACTTTAAAGAAAACTAATTAAAATTAAATCTCTTATAAAGGGTGGGCCATTTAAAAGTTTGTTTTTAAAAACGCTATAAAATGAGTATACATCTTTATTTTGTGGGCACTTTTTTATTGTGTAGGTTGAAGTCTCCGTGTGAGTCCAGTTTTTAAGAGCTTTTCCGATGATTTCGGCGCTTATTTCTTGAATAACTATCACAATGCTTATGTTTTAAAGTTGAAATTCTCTCTGAATTATCCGCATAACATCTATTCTTAACGGAATCACTAAAGAAAAAAGTCAAACGGCGTCAAATCACAGTTCCGTGCAGGCCAATTGAAATCTCCAAAATGGCTGAAAAGACGGTTGTCACATTTGGCGCGCAAGAGATCGATTGTCGGTTGGTTTGTATGTTATGTGGACCATCTTGTTGAAACCAAAGATGATTCACATTCATAGCGTCGATTTGAGACCATAAAAAGTTGGCAGCTGGCTCAGTAATGGTCGCCGTATACGGTATATAAACTGGTATATGGCCCGCGCAGAGAACTGATATCGATGCGGATGGTGATTTGTTATTACTTCGTTTCCGTGTTTTTATTCATTCAATACATTTATTACTTCAAAATCGAATGAACAATCGGGGTTTTTCCCCTAAATTGCAGGTAAATTATTTTTTTCAAAAAATTACGTCATACATATATTTAAATGAAACTATACGCCAATTGCTTTCAAAAGTTTTGTAATTTTAGTAAAAAAAGACTCTAATTTGCAATAAAATATGTTTGCCCAAATTTTTTTCCCAGCACTGTATATATTAAATTGTTATATATATATAGTTATAGTTAAAAATCAGAAATTGTTTCAGAGAAAATTTAGCTTTTATTTTCTACCTCATTTTTATTTTATTACTACGTTTCCGTCTGTTTTTATTTATTTTATTTATTTCATTCAATACATTTATTACTTCACAATCGAATGAACAATTGTTTTCATTCATATAATGTAATGGTAAAAATACATCATATTTTATTAATTAATACAACTCCAGTTAGATCAATGAGATTTATAATATATCTTGTGTCCAAACTATAAGTATGAGTACAAACGCCGATCTATAGAGGGCAGTACAAATAATGAACGAGCATTATTTGTACTGTATGTGAGTATTATTTGTATTATTTGATCGGCGTTTGTACACAAGATATATTATAAATCTCTAGTTATAGTATAGTTTGGACACAAGATATATTATAAATCTCATTGATCTAACTGGAGTTGTATCAATTAATAAAATATGATGTATTTTTTACCATTACATTATATGAAAGAAAACAATTGTTCATTCAATTGTGAAGTAATAAATGTATTGAATGAAATAAATAAAATAAATAAAAACAGACGGAAACGTAGTAATATATAATAAAAATGAGGTAGAAAATAAAACCTAAATTTTCTCTGAAACAATTTCTGATTTTTAACTATAACTATATATATATATATATATAACAATTTAATATATACAGTGCTGGGAAAAAAATTTGGGCAAACATATTTTATTGCAAATTAGTCTTTTTTTGCTAAAATTACAAAACTTTTGAAAGCAATTGGCGTATAGTTTCATTTAAATATATGTATGACGTAATTTTTTGAAAAAAATAATTTACCTGCAATTTAGGGGAAAAACTCCGAAAAATGCCAAAATATTCAAAATACTTTGATTGGAGTTAAAGTAATAGAATAATTTAAGCACCTATTTTTTAATTTTAGTTTTTTTTTATTGATTTATAGAAGTTCTATCTTTAATATTAATATTTTGTTGGACCGCCTTTTGTTTTTATTACAGCGATACACCTCCGATTCATTTAATTTGATACATTTTTCAAAGTCGTAGGAGGTATGAATTTAAACAAACTTTTTAAAGCTTGAATTGATTCTGGGCGCTTTCTTGCTACTTCTAGCTTCATTTTAGGCCAAATATTTTCAATTGGATTTAAGTCTGGACTATAGGGAGGCCAGCTCAACATATCGATACTTCGTTCTTCGAAGTACTTTTTTATCTTTAAATGAAAAATTTCATTGTAAAGAACAATCCTTCCGATTAATTATGGAATACTATTTCATTCATATGACTGCCTCGGGTGGCCTTGACATACCCCATACGGTCGGTTAAATTTTTGAGCACATTTTCGATGGTATGCGGCATTATATCTTCAATGGCAATGCGAATATTGTTCTTGAGAGCGTCAATCGTTGCTGGTTTATCGGCGTAACACTTATCTTTGACGGCACTCCAAAGATAAAAGTCCAACGGCGTCAAATCACAGCTCTGAGGCGGCCGAATCACATCAGCGTTTCGGCTGATAATTCGATCTTCGAAGACAGTGCAAAAGATCAATTGAAACGTGTGCTGTGTGGCACGGAGCGCCGTCTTGTTGAAACCAAATGTTGCCTATGTCCTCCTCTTCAAGTGCCGGGAACAAAAAATCGTTTATCATGGCGCGGTAGCGCTCACCATTGATAGTAACGGCGGCTCCTTGCACATTTTCAAAGAAAAATGGCCCAATCATGCCACCGGACCAAAATGCGCACCAAACAGTCATTCATTGAGGATGCATCGTTTTCTCTACGATCACGTGCGGATGATTCTGCTTGTTTACATAGCCGCCATGATGAAAATGCGCCTCTTCCGAAAAGATGATTTTTTGCCATAATCAGCATCTTCTTCAAGTCGATCGCAAACCCACTCAGCAAACCGAAAGCGCAATGGGTAGTCTCTTTGCAATTAGAACATTTCTGTTATTTCGTACAAACAACCGTTTGACATTTTCTTATTCACACTCAACATATAAATCGTTATTCAAAATTGAGATAACTTATGCTCTTACGGAGTGATTTATTCAGCTTTAAGTGCCAGTTTTACGATGGTACGCTATCATCAAATTAATAATTTTTATTTCATATGTATAAAATTTTCTGAGTATTACCTAATAATAGGTAGTATTTACTTTAGTAGGCGGCCGAATAACTGGAGAATGATGTATTTTATAAAAATTCGTATTAGAACTATTCCCTAAGATGTCCTATGCTAATCAGTCTAATATATTTTCACTAACAATTATACTTACTTATTGATCAGTCTGTAACCTGTTCAATTCCCATACTACTTGTAAACATGTCCCATTCTTCTTTATGTAGGTGTAAAGAGAGTGTATAGATGGGACCAGCGTCACTCGGAACATTTGCTTCGGCTTTGTTATACTGAACGAACCCAATCGATCATTCAAATTATTTGCAATATGTTATACACTACAAGATCAACAATATAGTGCATGTTTTCGTAATTCTCTGCAACCTAGCAGTTCTTAATCATTTATTTAATATTATTTTTGAAATTTTTATTTTGTATAACTTGATATTTCTGTTTATGATAAATTATAGTCTTCTATACTCTCTGGCGGTAGATATAAACATAATGATAGGGTGATAACCTATATTTCTATTACTCTATAATAATTTGCTTATTTAGGAAATGATAAATATCTTCTAAATAAGTATTCAGCGAGTTTATAACATTTCGAATACAGGTTCGAAATAGTTTAAGAAAATCTGAAGATTCTAAACCTTTCGCGTTTTTCTGCCGACTTGGTTAAGATAATTCATATTATTGTTTGTCTATAAGCCCTCTATATTATAATACTATTATTATAAAACTGATATGATGTTTAGAAAATATATTATATAATATAAAATAATATAATATATAATATTATAAAATATATTATATAATATTAGGTTTACAAAATAACCTGCATTTAAGGAAAGTAGTTTTACTTTGGCAAAGTTCGCTTAGCTTACAACACCAGTTTTTAAGAAATTTTTTTGCTGGTAATAATTCTATTCTACCTGTAGTTTTAATGTTCACCACCAGGACAGTTTTATTGAATACTTTTATTTGACATCGAATTTTTCTAAACAAGGCGAACAATTATTTACGATTTGTAATAATAGTCAACAATGCTGTATCACATTACTATTTATTTGAATATATTTAGTTGCGTTTTCACGTTGTCTTTGAAATTCAAAATGTAATTGTTACCACCTAATAAAAATAAATAAATAAAATTTTTGGTTGTTACTTTGAGCACATTATTAATTTCTATTCAGAATGGGAATTGCTTACACCAAAGTAAGACACTTCTAAAGTTTAATTACTATTGCAATTAGTTAAAAAAATGAGCCGATATTTTTCCATACAAAAATAGCGTTATGTTTATTCTGTGGCTAAAGCAAAACTAAAGCAATCAAAAATTTTGCTTTAGCTGAATATAAAGGAGAAATTCTTTAACTGAATATCCACTAGATGTCAACATATATTTACTTCATTTACATATATATGATAAATAAAACATAAAATTCTATAATTATATAATACAGAATATAATTATAAAGTTTTTAATATAATTATTTTTACAATAAACAATATAATTGTTGTATAGATGAATACACAAATAATTATTCAATATATTTTTAAATGATTTTGCAGCGCTAAATTTATTCAGCTAGGAATATACAGACAGCTAAGCAAAAAAAAAATGATTTCTCAACAAAATACGTCATATAATAAAAAAATATTTCACAAACATCAATCAATTTGATTTCATTTCATTTTGTAAATAAAACATGTATTCAGCGAGATGAATGTTAGAATGTTTAATTCAAGAGGGCAGTGCGATAAATAAAAATTAATTCATATTTTATAAGCTAATCTTAAATTCGTCCAGTAAACCACACCATAAATAAAAGAGAGAAAGATAACCTAACAAGAATGAATTATTTAATCCAAAACGCGGCTAGCGACGCATCCAGTATATTACTTTTTGGAACTAACATTACGATCGTGAAGTACAACAACTGCAAAACAACATAAAGTAAACAAATTCTCTTTCTCTCATTTTCTTTAATTTATATATATGTGTCATAATTATGTGACATGGTACCGTTGTTGTTTCAATTTACTCATACATTTTTATGTAAGACTTGAAGGACAAAGTTATGAAATAGGAAGGAATGAACAATTTTTTATTTTTTTTAATAGACCAACAGAAAAATTATGAGAAATTATGTATTGTTTTGTTATGTAGAGAAGGGAATTGAAGGAAGACGAACAAATATGTATAAAAAATATTTTTGGTGTTTAGATCAACGAATGTAATTTTTTATTTTTTCCTATGAATGTATGTGATATAATAAACTTTTATTTAGGACGTACACACATTCAAATATTTTTTCTTTTGAAAATGACGTAAAAGTAAAATACATGATGTGTTGTTGTTTCCACACAATTATTTTTCCTCTCGCCCTTTAAATATTATGAACAGAAAAACGAAATTTTAAATTCCTATTATGTTCTTTATTATTTTACATTGATCGTGTACTTCAAAATATTCTAATGATAATACATAGCTGATTCTTAATACGACAAACAAATTATAATATGTAATATACATTAATAATATTAAAAGTGCAGGTAGCCCTTTTTAACGATTTAAATATGAACTGGAATACGTCCAAATTAAATAAATCTTCTTAGCGGTTGAACGATTGAATTATGTAACGAAAGTTTAATATCTGTAAATTTCGCCCTTAAATTATTGCTCATTACGAGTACTTTGTCGAATGAATGATTTCAACTTGGTGGGTTTAGGTGCGATTACTTCACTTATTCAAGCGATGTACTGAAATATGGAAATTGTTTACTAATTTTAATTCGAATTGAAAAATCTAATGAGATTGGCAGGATATAGAATCGTTGATTTTTTGTTTTAAGTTGCGGAATAAATTCAAACCAAATTGAACTGGTCATTTCATAACCAAACTTAGTAAATGAATATATTTGGATTATTTAACGATTGTTGTTTAACTTTCTAGAATATCGTCAAACAATTAAATGTAAGGTAATTCGAGGATTTTTTTTAAATTCGAGCAATTAACAGAAGCTTGGGATGAAAATGACATTTTATTATTTTCCAGTAAAATTCCATAATACGGGTTACTTAGTCTCATGTTCCTAACCTTTATACTATGTAAAGCAAACTTTTGTTGAAATTTTTTGTAAACATTACGCATGAACCCCTGCGTCTGTGTTGCTAATCTTATTGATACAAAGTGCATTGATGTCAGAAAACTTTGTACAAAAATGGAGAGGTGAAAATGTTGTGGCCAACACCAGACTTTGTTTGGTACTGGTCTGTTAATTCACTCCAATTATTTTTATTTATTTTTTACAGAAATGAATGCAAAATCATTTGTTGTAACATTCTGGTCTGTTAAATTATTTAATTAAAATTTATTTTACTTGCTGTTTTAATTTTTAAGAATTCTGTAAACCACTCTCTGTAGTTTATTGATCCTATCACTGGAGCAAATACTCAAAGAATTGAACGTCCGTGGAAGGCAGCAATGGAACACACAGAAGCATGTTGGATTCGTACATGTGTGAATACATGTGGCGTAAACGTACAACAGTTCGGCAATTGAATGTATTTGATGCGATTCTCGCTGATGCTTTTTTGGCCACCTGTTTAACCTGTGACAATTAGTGTGCAAACAATTAAATATAACACACTTAATGTTGTTTTATATTATAATAAATGATTTTGCATTCATTTCTGTAAAAAATAAAAAAAAATAGTTCGGGTGAATTAACAGACAAGTACCCTTTGTTTTATCACGAATGTATATATCTCGGATCTCGGATACATCCACTTGATTTCTAAAGCGGGAAATTAAAGTTCCCAGACTTTTGGTAAAACTGTCTTGATAATACAAAATTATTATTCCTGGTTAAATTTCAGACAATGAACAAGATCAACCGTTGTTGAAAATTTTATCTTCAAATTTATTTAAATCTTTTAATTCCTTGCTGTTTTTTTGTAAATGTAAATTTTTCAACATCATGCACATGATCATCGAGTCAATGAGACAGATAGCAGTAACAGCTGCGTGATTTCAATCCATTTTGGGTTGCAAGTGAAAGTGATGAATAAGTCCGGTTTGCATGTCTTCGGGCAGCCAACATACGTCGCTGTCAAAATGATAAGTCGACCGACATTGTTTGCATTTCTATCTACATTCATGGCATCGCGCAGATGAATGTATTCTTCTGTACGCAATTTTTGCTGATTTAAATGCGTGTATGTCAGACGTTCTGTTTCGATTTTGACATACATACCAACGGTGAACTGATGAAACAATCTGCGGCATTTCCATATGTCATTGTCCTACGTTTCGAATCAAACGATAGGCATACAAATTCATCGAGTTGATCTTTTTGTTTGTTTCTCGAATTATAAATGAATAATGAACTTTTCTTAGGAATCGAATTGAGAAACAGTTAACAAAATTGCTACGTTCGGGTTAATGGATTAACCATCTTGATCATAAAGTGATATTCATCCTCTCCTCGGGGAAATATCAGTGGATATTGTAAAGCATCATAAGAACGATGGGTTTCGCAGATATGGTGAAGCTTTTCATTGAAGCGCCTTTTGTGTTCGTCAGCTGGTCTTTTGTCTGCTCTGATCACTATTTTGTGGTCAGCATTCAGTGGCGGCAACAATGCTCCTGCATCATGGTGCATTTGTCCTTGAACCTGTAAAATTGAAGACAAATTCTTAATTTATGAGCCTCGGAGTTCTACATCTCTAGTGGATTTGGCGGTGAAACGTTGTGAATCGGTGAAGTGGGTTTGTTTAATGTATGCTATACCTATATAATCGAAAAAGAATTTACCTTAAAAGTCAGGTTAAAACCTATATATTCGGCCCATATTCTGCAAAAAATGCTTCGATCGAGGTTCTTGACCAGAAATCAATGATGCCAGTGGCTCTGGTGGCGATGTCAATTGTAGTAATATGACATTTCCGCTCGCACAACATAATCCGGTGGTTCGTGTTGAAACCTCAAAGCATTGCAATGTTGACAAACAGTGCTCATTATTCGGAAGTCGGCGATACCGATTGTTGGGTCGTATTTGAACGCCAATCGTTCATTTCGAATGTCAAGTTTAGATAAATAAATTTTAATTAAATAATTTAACAGACCAGAATGTTACAACAAATGATTTTGCATTCATTTGTGTAAAAAATAAATAAAAATAATTGGAGAGAATTAACAGACAAGTACCAAACAAAGTCTGGTGTTGGCCACAACATTTTCACCTCTCCATTTTTGTACAAGGTTTTCTGACATCAATGCACTTTGTATCAATAAGATTAGCAACACATACGCAGGGGTTCATGCGTAATGTTTACAAAAAAATTCAACAGAAGTTTGCTTTACATAGTATAAAGGTTAGGAACATGAGACTAAGTAACCCGTATTATGGAATTTTACTGGAAAATAATAAAATGTCATTTTCATCCCAAGCTTCTCTTAATTGCTCGAATTTAAAAAAATCCTCGAATTACCTTACATTTAATTGTTTGACGATATTCTAGAAAGTTAAATAACAATCGTTAAATAATCCAAATATATTCATTTACTAAATTTGGTTATGAAATGACCAGTTCAATTTGGTTTGAATTTATTCCGCAACTTAAAACAAAAAATCAACGATTCTATATCCTGCCAATCTGATTAGATTTTTCAATTCGAATTAAAATTAGTAAACAATTTCCATATTTCAGAACATCGCTTGAATAAGTGAAGTAATCGCACCTAAACCCACCAAGTTGAAATCATTCATTCGACAAAGTACTCGTAATGAGCAATAATTTAAGGGCGAAATTTACAGATATTAAACTTTCGTTACATAATTCAATCGCTCAACCGCTAAGAAGATTTATTTAATTTGGACGTATTCCAGTTCATATTTAAATCGTTAAAAAGGGCTACCTGCACTTTTAATATTATTAATGTATATTACATATTATAATTTGTTTGTCGTATTAAGAATCAGCTATGTATTATCATTAGAATATTTTGAAGTACACGATCAATGTAAAATAATAAAGAACATAATAGGAATTTAAAATTTCGTTTTTCTGTTCATAATATTTAAAGGGCGAGAGGAAAAATAATTGTGTGGAAACAACAACACATCATGTATTTTACTTTTACGTCATTTTCAAAAGAAAAAATATTTGAATGTGTGTACGTCCTAAATAAAAGTTTATTATATCACATACATTCATAGGAAAAAATAAAAAATTACATTCGTTGATCTAAACACCAAAAATATTTTTTATACATATTTGTTCGTCTTCCTTCAATTCCCTTCTCTACATAACAAAACAATAACATAATTTCTCTATTTCGTTTCGTCACTTCGTCGACACATGTGTATACGAATAAAAAACCAATTGCCGACCTTCAATTTTACGTGAACAACAACAAAAACTCAAAACGATCTTTATTATGGTTCAAAGGATAGACACGCGCGCTGGTGTCAATGAAGAGATTTATACTACATAATTCATCTTTGTCTTTTTTATTTATGACCACACTAAACCACATATCATATCTACATATATTCAGCATATCATATCATCATACACATAAATTTATTTGTTTTTAGTATCAAGTCAGAGATGGCGGCGCAATAAATAAAAGTAATAATTTATAGAATTATTTATACTGTTGAAGGAGGATAATAGCTGTATTTAGTTGAGAATTAATTATTTCGAATTATTTTGGAATTATTTAATTCTCAACAAAACAGCAAAAAAATTTTTTTCTGTTGGTAGTATAATCAAAGTGTTTATGAATTAGCTGTCTTTACTTGGTAAAAATTAAAAACATCAAGTTTTAAATTAAAAGTTTTATATATTTTTTATAGTTTAATTTTCATTTTTTATTGATAAAAAACAATAACAAACAAAAAAATGTTTTCTGGTGGCAAATACGATAAGTAACTTTTGGAATTAGAATTAAATAATTACAAAAAAATTTTGGAATTAGTTTATTCTACTGGGAATTATCAAATGCAATTGTTGTTGTAAATTCTCAACAAAATACAGCAAATGTGACCTGAAATCAATATTTTCAATTTTATCAGAAAAATTAATAAAAAAAAAAAATAATGCATTGGTCATGTAAGACAACAAGAAGATTAGATATTTGGGTTTAATTTATTATGTTATCGTTGCTGTTTGTGGTAACTTCACACAACTCGTACAATTTGCTGTCTGTATTTACTGTACGGTGGAAAATGCGAGTAATAACATACACATTATATATATGTGACCTGGTTTCAAGGAAAAGGGGGCTTACGTGCGAAAACAAGTTATCGAGAAAACAGGTGTTAAGGTAAAAAACTCGTTGCGTCATTTCGCGTTAGTTGTTCCCTTTTAGGTGCGTTGTCTGGTGTCTAACTATATTCAAGGACGTTAAGTGTTGTTTCTGCTCGGAATATTACGACGAAGAAAAATACAAGAACTACTTAGTAATGTTTTTCTGGCATATAATAATGTTTTTTTGTATCTTTAAAATGTTTTTTTTATTTTTTATATTTAAAATCAGTTTTTTCGTATTTTTACTCTGCTTTCTCTTCATTTTTAGTACACTAAACTTTTCCACAAATGATGACTTTCTGGTTTTCATCAAGTGAAAGAGCGTCTCATACTCTATCCGAATCGGCAAAAAAGTGGAATTTTTTCTTTGACACCTAAGCCCCCTTTTTCATAGAGCAGGTCGTATATATCACATATATCGTATATAGATCATATACAGGTCATTAAAATGCATAATAGTTACATGCATAATGTTTAGGAACCAATAACTATAATAATACCCTATTTTTATCAATACAATCAATTATCAACTCTTTAGGTGATCCAATAAGAGCTTCCGGAAGTTTGTTTTGAAATAAAACGCATTAAAATTAATTTAATAATCAAAAATTGTATTTGTGACGTAAGTTCGGTTTATAACATTTAAAGTTTGAATATAATTTCTTTTAAATGTTGTCCGCGACTGACTCTTGGGTGATCCATTCTATGGGTCCAATTTTCGATCATTTCTGCCGATATTTCGTTAATTACGCGTGTTATGTTCGCTTCTAATGCAGGAATCGAATGCAGTTTATCGATATAAACAAGTGATTTCAGATACCCCATAAAAAATAATCTAACGGCGTTAGATCACAAGACCCTGGAGGCCAATTCACGGGTCCGTTTCTTGATATGATGTTCTCATTAAACTTTTCTTTCAATAAATCGATGATTTGGCTTGCTGTGTGGCACATTGCACCATCCTGTTGAAACCACCACTCGGCCAACCAAGGTCTCTCTTCAAAATACGCCACAATGCGCCATGCGACAGACCCAAAGCTTGAGAACGGCGACGAATTAATTGATTGGGGTCTTCACTCTAGCACTTTAATCGGTTGATGAATATTCAATAATGAAAAAGTGGTTCGAAATTTATTGATTATTTCGCGAATAGTGCGTTTAGTTGGACGATTATGAACACCATAAAATGGTCGAAGCGCATGAAAACAATTTTTCACTGAACACTGATTTTTTAAATAAATTTCCACAATTTGTAAACGTTGTTCTCGAGTAAGTCTATTCATGGTGAAATGTCAATGAATACTGAACACAAATGTCATATATGAACATGACAGTTGTGACGCATGAATCCCAATGAGAATCACAATTGGAAAAAGTACCTCCTATTGGATCACTCTTTACAATGCTTATTTAGTTAATTAAATATTTTAAGTTCTTGGGCTGCTTTTTGATTTCATATAGGCCAAATTCCTAAAGGATAAAACACACTACAAAATTCAAGGTGTCAGCACTCCAAGATGTACGTATGTGTGTGTTATATTTTAGTTTTTCCACGAATTTAAATAAAACTATTTCCTATATCTGAATCCGAACCGAATATTCAATAAGGGTTATGTAGTTTAATAGCCGAAAAATCTCATCCAATTCACAAAATTGTATTTTTACTTTAGTGATAATCGGTGATTTATTTTGGTGTTAAAACATATTGTTGCGGCGGTTAAATCAACTTACTCGATACCTTTTTATTGTTACATTTTTTATTAAAATATGAGTTTAATTTTATGGAAAATACTCATACTTCTAAATAAATATTCATAGAATTTAAATTTGTCCTCTATCACTTTTTTACTGTTGAATGACTTTTTTACTGTTGAACCACTTTTTTTTTACTGTTGAATGACTCCAGAATGTTTACTCTAAGTCAAGGTAATCAATTCCATAGCTTGAACAGCAGTTTTTTGACGTAAATGTTGCGTATCGACAATCATCTCTTAAAATTGACGGATACAGAACGACAGCTTGTAAATGACTGAAACTTATGTCATAAAAAAAGCAATGACTAAGTAAGCTATATACTTGTATATCCAACATGGCGAGCGATTTGAAAGCGTTCACGTATATTTTAATGCAACCAACTTCAGAGCCGTGTTTCTACTTGCACACCTAATATATATGTACTTGTTGACAAACTGCGAATCTATAATATACCATATCATAGTTTCAGATGTATAAAGAATGGCCGAAATCTTTGATTTAATGACAGTAAACAGAACATGCATAAACGAAATTGAATAGAAAAGGTAACTTAGTTAAACGAAAGCAATATTGGCGATTAAGTGCGTGTTTCAATTGGTTTAAATACCGCATAAAAAGTTAAAAAGTTAAAAAATTGAGGTGAATGAAAATGTCAAACTTTTTATCTGCTTCAAGAGCTGATAAAAATTTTATCGCAATGATATAGATGTAAACTGACCATAATTGACCAATATACTCGTATATTTAAGTAGTATTTATTTTACATATTTTCATATTTAAATTTGCTATATACGTTCACAATTACACATAAAATAAGCAACCATAGTTATTGTCAAAATTTTACCCAATTGAAACAGATAAAAAGTTAAAAAGTTAAAAAATATTTACCACGAATAAATTTTTAATTTTTTAACTTTTTATGCGGTATTTAAACCAGTTGAAACACGCACTAATTCTCTTCACTTACATATCATCAAAGTGCAATTCATGGAAGTAGAAAATATTTTCTAGTGAAAGCATGCACCATGTTTATTTTTAAATTATTGTGCATTGCTTATCTTTAATACGAAACCACTCATGTTAATGACATTCTGTGAAAAGGAAATACAATTTCCCAAAATTCTTAGGCATTCTATAAATGAGTTTGAGAGACTTTATCCCGTTGCGATATTTTCGTCAGAAAATTTAATTTATTGACACGTGTGTAAAGTATATAATACATATGTTTACCAGATTATGTTATATAACAATTAGAATTAGATTTTTTTGTTAAGGTGGTTACTTTAAATCATTTAGATAGTATTTGACGTAATACCCTATAAATTACAATTTTATTTTCGATTTTGATCGTACGTATATCGACCCCTCTTGGTATGATTCGCTTACAATACAAATTATTTGTAAAATGTTTTGTTACGCTCAACAATGCAAAAATAAAAATAGCAAATTTAATACTGTTTTGAAAATGTACCCTCACCCTGCTTGCTCAAAGTTATTTTTGAATGTGAAATAAAATCTGTTGCCACTTAAATAATGGATGGAATAGTATTAAATTGCTTTATTGTTATTATTTTTATATAGAAATTTATTTGTATGGTACGTGTTTCTTCAGCGATGTAAAAATAAAATTGTATTCTTTTTAATTAAGGTAGCAGCTATGTATGTACAATACTTGTTAAGATACTTTGTACTTGTTTTATTCTTAATTTTTTGTAACTTTAGAAGGTTTCGTTTGAAATTTATTAAACTGTAAAATGGAAATAATTTCACAGTACGTAATATAAGCGTCCTATCCGCATTGTACTACACACGTATGTATGGGGTAGATTTGTAGTTATAACTTTTATTTTCTCGGTTCGATTAATATTGAAACTCATGCTGCTAAAAACAAAAATATGTTTGATTTTCATTAGAGCGGTACAAATTTAATTAAGGGTTAGATATTTGATAATCAAGCTTAACATATTTATCATTAGAAATGATTTACCCTTGAATCAGTGATGGTCAAATTTATAGTTTGTTATTAATAATATTTTTGAACAATAAATTTTGAATTTTCTCGAAATTTGAAAATAAATTTTTATTTTTAATATTTAACTAATCATAGTTTTAAAATAACATTCACCGCATTTCACACTTTAATATATGATATGATATGATATGATAAGAAACGTAAAGGCCAACCATATTTACCGCGTTTCATAATTTAATTAAAATATTTTCTTTCGAGTGAACTTTTGGGTAATTAATTTTATTATTTGGGCCCAATCTCAAATATGCTTTGTACGAAGTAAATAAAGTATAGTCACGGTGCGTACGAAAATTAAAAATTGAGTTTTGAGCAGATCATTAATTAAATGGGGCGCACGATCGGCACTCGAGGAGTGGGTTTTAGAGAAAAATGAAAATTTTATGATGAGCTCCGATCAGTTGAGGAACACTGCTTGCCTCTTTGTTGTCTTATATACTTTTCGATTGAATAGTGATAGGGTACCACTAGCACTTAAATTTGAAAGTGATAAGCATATACTGGTTATATGCTTAGGATAACGTTTGCGCTTATTTAAGATCTAAACATATACTATAGATATACGAGTACATAATACTAAAATATACCGATGTTCTTATACAATGTGAATGTTTCAGTCAGTCATATTAGAATGTGAATTTCTATTTTATAAGTTCTCTTTGATAACTCGAATGCGGTTGCTGCCACCTACCCACATTAAGCTGTTTGGCCGACAATCATATTTTTAAAAATTTATCTGGTGATTTAAAATAAAAAAGGATCTGTTATCATCCCGAAAAGGTTGAGTTACTTAAAAATTTAATTACTTATCACATTTCAATATGTGTTATGGAAATTTGAAATAGTTTAAATTAGTTGCCCAAAATGAAACAATTGAGAGCCGCAAATTTCTAATAATTCATTTGCCTGTCCGGGTTTTGTTAAATTTTCCTTAGCATTTATTTCGCTATCTCCACACTTGTTGATTTATTGAACCTGTAATTGATCTTTAAGTATTTGATTGAATATGCTATTCTTCTGATGCATATATTTCCCAAAATCATCATCATTGATCTTTAAAATAAAGTATAATAATCATAAACAATTTTGACCTCTAGATTTTCCCAGATTTACCATTCGCTATATCGCCGAAGTAAGAAAGTAGTTTTTAAAAAACTCTGTGTGTGTATGTGGTGCTGTGTTTATTAAATGTCTGATTGGGATGAAACTGCATACTTAAACTTTTCCCATAAATTGGAAGACACTAATGAGTTTTGGCTGAAATTAGTCGACCGGAAGTGACAGCTTCCATAGGAATATTTTGAAAAGTTTCATTTTCGAGAAAAAGGCTATAAACTAATCGATTCTAAATTAATTTTGAAACAATATCGACCCAAATCAGTTTTCAAAACTTTAGGCGAAAAATACCTTTTTTGACAAAAAACCGTTTTTGACAAAAATTTGGCTCCTGTACAACTAGATGGACTAATTGATTGGGTTGAAACTTCATACCTAAGCTTTTCCCAAAAATTCCCACCGGTTACTTCCGGTTCAGCTTCCATAGTCAATTTTTCGTTTTCCCACCGAATATGATAACTTCAATAGGAACTTTTTCGTTTTTCCATGTATTTTGAAAAGTATATCATTCACGAGAAAAACGATAATAACCTTAAATATTCTAAATTAATTTTGCAACAACGCCGGTTCAGATCAGTTTTCCAAAATTAAGCGAAAATGACGATTTTTAACAAAAAACTGTTGTTTAGTAAAAGTTTTGGTCCCCGTACAGCCCGTAGTGGTTGATTGATCGAGATGAAATTGTATACTTAAGCTTTTTCCATAAATTGAGAGATACCAGTGATTTTTCACCGAAATCGGTCCTCCAGAAGTGGCAGCTTTCATAGCAGATTTTTCGTTTTTTGCAAATATTTTGAAAAGTATATCATTTATGAGAAAAGCGACTGTGAACTAAAAGATTCTAAATTAATAATTAACAGAAAACTACTTTTCAGCAAAAATTCGGTTCATTTACGGCATTTGCCAAACAAAACAAAAAAATTGTAAATTAAATTTAACTGGAAATGACCACCATAATTTCGCATTTCTAGAGTTTAGGCGGATTTTTTCATTAATTGGGAGATCCTTGCGAAATTTGGTGGCAATCCGTGTACTGGGAGTGGCAGCGTCAATGGGCGCTTTTAATTTTTACAATATTGTTGACAAGTTTAGCAATTTAGTTTTCATCCTACCTTGTTCGTTTTCTGAAATTTAAGCAGGGATAATGTTTTTTAATTTTACAAGATAGTTTTACCAAAAGTCTGGTAAATTGAATTTTTCGCATTGAAAATGAAGAGTGGTTTATTCGAGATTTATGTCTATTCGTCGTAAAAGAAAGTCGGGTGTAGCCGCTACACGTCCCAGTACAGCACGGATGGATTGATCGAGATTAAACTTCATACTTAAGCTTTTTCCATAAATTGGGAAATCCCAGTGATCTTTGCACAGTAGCAGCTTTCATAAGAGCTTTTCCGTTTTTTTTACAAATATTTTGAGCATATAGCATTTACGAAAAAACGAGAAGATTGTAAACTAAATTTTAAACAAAATTAGTTCAGATCATTATTTAAATTTTACAGGAAATGACGAGTTTTGATAATAAAAAACTTTATTTCAGCAGAATTAGGTCTACAGTCCAGGCTGGATTGACTATTCGGAATAGAACTTCATCTTACAACTTTGTCCATTAATTGGGAGACCTATGCGAAATTTGGTTAAAATATGTGTACCAGAAGTGGCAGCTAAAGAAGAAATCAAGCGTGGTAAAAGAATCCGGGTGTTGGCAACAACATATTCACCCCTCCATTTTTCCAAAAGCGCACATATTTTGCGAACAAATTTTCATAATGCATCAACAACACTACTTATATGTGAAATTCGGGCTACTCCGATTTCGTTATTATTAATAAAGAACAGTATTTCTGTTATCAAATTCACTTTCTTATCAACAGAAGCTCCCTAAGAAGGTACTTATAATAATAGGAGGGAAAATAATAGTAGAGGAAAATATACACTATGCTTAAGAACTGCTACTATAGCTCTCGCTTTCTAAACTTACTGCTCGCCCTATAATAGTATACTTATCAACCTTTGTGTATAATATACTGTTTTCTACTTTGGCATTAAAAGCAAAGGTTTTTCAAGAGTTTTACTGTTTAAAACGCTGAAAAAATTCTGGGGTGGATCATGAAATACGACCGGAAAATTTAAACGAATTCAAAAATATTTTCAAACCTACTCAATTAAAATTTGCCATAGTTAATGTGAAGTGCTATAGTGACTGATGTGTAAATGCAATTTGTTTTAAGAGCGATAACTAACCTGCTAGAAGAATTTCGAAATTCTATTTGTGCCGGTTGAATATTTCCGTTTAAAATTGCCCGGTTATGAAATAATTGTCGAATACTATTTTATCTTTAAACTTTCCTTTATATGTGTTTTCATACAAAATATCTAAACTAACTTTAACCATTTTCGAACGTTTCTGTGTTTGTCTATTGAAATACTTTGGCACAATTAATTTTACTGGTCGGATTTCAAGATCTCGCCTTTGTTTTGGAAAACTAATGATGCAGTTATATGTAGGCGTTACCTAATATTACTTTTGATTCACGATTTCCAAAATTTCAGTGAAAACTTAATTTTTTAGAAATGAACTTCTGGTTTTTGTTGAGTCACAAGCAAGATTTGATGCAGCGGGCTGTTGACAAGGTTATATATTTTAAAAAATAACGTGTATTCTATGTGTGACAGCTAATTATTATAATCATCAAGTTATTGCTGCCCCTCACTTCCGTATTGCCATCATATGCTTTTATACAGTGCATATAGTAGAGCCCTGCATCGGATAGTAATATCTTATTCGCTATCCGTGGATTAACGTGGATGTATCTGCATTAATTTCTGGCGGATGTGTGTCGGATGCGGATTTAGAAATTGTATCCATTATTATGCGGATTATCGTCACGATGCGGATTATCCGCACGGTTACGGATAAACCTACTGTATACACATCCGCACGCATACCAATTTCAAATTGTTTTTTATTTTACCTTTTAATGTCAAAATTATACATTGTAGCATTGTACTAACAAAACGGCTAGAGAGAAATTAAAAATTAATTTTTGTTTTCAGTTGCTATTGTGCATATCCACACTAGGGTAACTTGAAACCGGTAACTTCTTCGTTTTTTCCCATTTACCAACAAAATTAGTTTTATAGGGTTTTATAGGTAAAGGGGAAAGAAACGAAGAAGTTACCGGATTCAAGTTACTCTAGTGTGGATATGCACATTCTACAAATCTATACACTTACACATACACATTATACATAAACTTGCAAACTTTTACTGAAAAAAATAGATTTGTGTGATGTGTGGGTACGTTTCGTATCCTGTAACCCACAATTGCTTCTTATCTTTTTATATATTTCTACACTCTCAGATATCTACACATCATATCTATACTGAATTTGTAGTAAGGCAAAGTATGGTTGCTTGACGTGTATGGTGAAGTGGTTATCGCATTTTCTCTCCTTGCTATAGGCGCCGCCCCCCTAAAAATTGTATAAACTTCTCATCAAAATTAAACAATCGGTTCCTAAAATACTGGTGGTCGATCATGCAAATGGTTCAAACAGAATTCAACTTAAACTTTTGTGTGTTCACTGGTTGCGACTTAACGTAAACCAAATTCATAATAAAAGCGATACAGATGCGGATTTTAAAATTTTTCGCGAGTATACGGTGCGGATAAATTTATATTTTTTTCGGCGGATGCGGATACGAAAAAACGTATCCGCGCAGGGCTCTAGTAAATATTATTATCTGGCGAATATTTGACCACTTCCAATTTGCCACATTTATAAAGTCTAAATAATAAATAATTTCTTCTACTCGAATGTGTGTACATGCATGAAATATAAATTTCTAAATAAATACTCGTATTCAAGGGTAAATATGCATACGAAAAATTTAGGTTTTTCAACTTTGTTATAACAAATTTGAGGAGTACTACATAACGTAGTGTGGTATACAAAGGAGAGGGTTGATCGGTTAGAATTATTTTATTGTAAAGCGTAAGTTGATTTCATTCAATATTCAGTTTAGTGAAAATTATAATACAGTTCACCTGTATGTATTTATTATATAAATTTTATAGCATTCAAACATAATAACAGTACATATATACTCGTACACGTACATGAACTCTTGATGTATTTTTAATCATTTTGTTTGATAATTAATGGTTTTTAAATTATACTTATAACATCCACATACGTTACGGATATAAATTATTTAGAAAATGTCACCCCTTTTTCAATTTTTCTTCTTTGCGCCCATTGATTGGAGTTTATACATAATTTTAATAAAAATATTTCGAACATACTAGTTCGTTGTATAGAATACGGCGACCAGCTCTATCGAAAATTGTTTATCCTTATCCATGCATATCTAGCATAAAATAGACGTTTAGAATAATATTTTAATTCCCATTTTATTATAAAATACAAATTTTTGTAGCATTTTTGTGTATATTGGTGTAATCAAATGAGATTAGTGCGCCTACCGTGGGTCGGAGCTAGTCCATCAATTCAAAACAACATATTTTAATAAATGAGAAGCGAGGTATTATAACTTCTAACTTTATTATAAAAACTATAAAAATTTTATAGTTAATCAGTTTATATAGTAAAATTACATGTATCAAATAAATGCTGCATTTCAGCATTTTATGCTTATATTCCTACTTATACAAAATAAAGTAAATGCTATATGTCAGCACTTTAAGTTTATAATTTTCTGTTACCAGTTGAATTGGTAACATATTCCCGGGCCTAGTTGTTGATTGGCTACGCAACAGTGGATCTGTTGTAGCAACTTGAGTTGTTCTTCTGTGCTTGACATAAATGATGGATGCTGCGATCACTAACATTCCTATAATGACGTAAGATGTTGTGTAGTGATGAACGTGATGTATATTTACTTCGGTAGCTGATGCCTTTAGATTTCTTTGTTGATTTTGAATTGACACTTTAATGGCTTCGATATCTGAGTTAAATTGTGAGATCCGATTTGCTCCGATGGTGGGATCTAACATCATATGATCACTCAAATTAAATCGTGGTATGAACGAGAGTCCCAATCTACGGCTAACTGCAGTGTACCCTGTCAACGTGTTCTTTTAGCACACAGCCTCGATCTAGAGTTAGGATTCCCTCTCCTTGGATGAGGATGAGAGTGGTTGTTGTTTCGATCATTCCGCTGCTACTTTCGCAAATCACGTTATAAATAACCTCGGATTTGATTATAAAGATCCATGCGTTGTGACGGCGTAACAGAATCCATAGTGAGGTAATGTTTATTCTGTGGATTTCACAACTAGTTGGTACGGTCCTAGTTTGCTGGAAAAATTGCATCTCACAGCTGCTTCTGTCTGACTGATACGCATTCAGTGGTTGATGTATATCACAAATTTATTCCTCATTGATTTTGATACAAGCATTCAGTTCTTCGGAAGAGAGACGTATATATTGATTCTCCTGTATCGGATCTCCCGTATTGGGATTGCCATTGCGTGGTATATGTTGTATCGAGTCCTCTGTACTAGTGGAATTTTGATCTCGAATATAACTGTTGCCTCAATTTTTATGGTTTTGACGGTGGCTATTTTATAGATGGCAGCTATATTTTTACTTCGGTATGGCATAGCCTCACTTGGTTTTATGTTAGGAATGATTTGTTTAACTTGCTCCTGAAGTTGATGTGGAGTTAGGATCAAGGGATCGAGTGCGCCTGCCTTGATGAACTTCCGTGATGGAGCTGATTATTGCGGTTTGAAAGTTTCGTAGTTTCATTATCTCCAGCATAGTGTGTATTGCAAGGTCGATAAATTCTTCATGAAACAGGATGGTTGCTAGAATTTGATTGTATGCCTCGGATTTCTGTGTTGCTTCCTCATGAGTGTGTTGCATGACGTTGATAGTCGACTCTAATATGGGCATCTGGTTTTGTAATAATTCATTCTGGTGCTGCTGGTAAGCATTTAATTTTCTATGCTATCTTTGTAGGTTTTCCCTAGTACCCCGAATAGTTCGTTGCCAATTGTAACTACAAAATCGAAGGGCGCTCTTCTTCTGCGAGTGATCTTATTTTCGTCTAAGGCGTTTAATACTTCGTTTTGTTCATTTAATTCTACGTGAAGTGTTTTTATTTGTAAAACAATGACTTCACCGTACTTAAACGTATCAGTGTGTGCTGGTTGTATAAGCGTTTTATTCGAACAAAAGCTATCTAGTTGATGAACAGCGTTCCCAAAGTGACTTAGTTCTGCCCAACTGGAAGTGAGGTTATAATAGGTTATAGTTCTCCATTCTCCGTTGACTAACCTTGCTTGGCCAATTTTATCAAAGGGATCCCGGGATAAAATAGCAGCTTGGACTTGGTGCTTGCTCTTGTCACTCGTTTATGCTGTTTTGCGTGGTCGTTGACTTCAACTGCGTCTATTTGGATTTCCTCTGACGAAGGTACCTTCTTGCATTGTACATCGTCCTTAATCGGCAGATCATCATCCTTAATGAGCACTAGCTCTCCTTTCACTATATTTCGTTCCGGTTTGTTCCATTTGCTTCGCTTCTGTAACGATAGTATGTATTCGGTTAGCCAGAACTTCCAGAATTCTTGCGTTATTTTCTGCTGAAGTCTCCATTGTGGCCAATGTTTTGATTTAAGTGGTTTGGTTCTGGCATCGTTCGCAGTGGTTCACCTATAAGGAAATGTCCCGGTGTTAAAGTTGTGAAGTCATTGGGATAGTGGGAGAAGAGGACTTGAGTTGAGACATGCTTCTATTTGACAAACAATTGTTATCATCTCTTCAAATGTTAGATGTTGTTCTCCAATTATTCTACGTAATTTATACTTGACGGATTTAACTGCCGCTTTCCATCGTCCACCCATGTGCGGTGCTCTCGGTGATATATAATACTATTGGGTGCCATCCTTTGCAAGCTGTTCTGCAAGCTTTTCTGGTAGTTGTTTCACTGCAGCGCTCAGATCGTTCTTCATAAGTTAGCATCTTGAATTAGCTAACGTAGGGCTCTCTTGTGATTAGATATGTAGCCGAGGCTGTTCCTTCCGGTTTGTCGTTTCTCCATAGTATCAACTGATAGCTTTGATCTGGAGGGCTGATTTTTATTTATCTAAACATTTTTTCGATGTCACCTTTAAATACATACTTATGTTTCATCCAGCGTAACAATATATCTACGAGTGGTTGTTGTATTGTGGGGCCCGTGTGGAGCAGGTCATTTAACGATATTCCATTTGACGTTTTAGCTGAAACGTCAAAGACTACTCTGAGCTTGGTTGTTGAGCTATCTTCTTTGAGTACTGCAGAAAATAGTTTCTACCTGTATCATCACGTTGGTTTATTTCTACCATATGATAAAATTGATGTATTCCTCAATGAAGCTTCTTTATTCATTCCTCATCTGTGGGTTTTCATTTAGTTGTTTTTACACTTGAAGAAGGCGTGCTGTAGCTTTTTTCCTGGATTCGCCTAATATGAAATCGTCGCTAATAAATTGTAATGCACCATTTTCTAATCTTGTGTAGTTCTTTTGAAAGTGCTCTCCCCATCTCTGTTCATCACTGATAAGTTCCCGCTCTACGTGGACTTCTTCAGTTTCCCAAAACTTCTTGAGCTGATTTTCTAAATCGAAATACGATGTCATAGATTTTATGTGGTGATGTTGGATATTTGAGCTTTTGAATTTTCCAAACACAATCCACCCTAATTCAGTTTTTTGTGCAATTGGTTGTTCTGGGTTTCCTTTTATACTGTCGCTCAATACGATCTTTGGATAATGATCTGCTCCAAGCAACAAGTATACGGGACCCGGTGTGTTATAGTTTGGGTTTGCATGCTCTAAGTTGTTTAAATGTTCCCAGCCTTCGGTTTGTATCCGTTGTTCTGGTAGCAGTGTCGTGAGTTTTTGAAATACTAAACCATCTAAGTGTAATTAAAATTCGGATGCTCTAACAGGTTGGATTTTGAGGCTCACTATTTTCTTTACCTCCCCTATATTGCGACCACCGTTCCAGCTATTTTGGCATATACTTTCTGCGCCTTCAGCTTCAATTTTTAAACTGCTTCAAAGGACTCTTAAAGTTGCGTGGCTTCCATTATTATTAGCGGATTTAACCATTGCTGTTGCTAACAATAAGTGTTCTATATCGTGATCTACGTTGGTTATTATAGTTTAAAAAATTTTTCAGCACCCGTGCTCGTGGTTTGTACTTTGGGCTTTGCTGTACGCAAAACAGTATGATGTATCCCATTACAGATCGAGCATTTTGTCTCTCGGCCGCAATGATACGTTTGATGTCCTGATGATAGGCATCTTCTACATAGCTGGTGTAGTAACACTATTTGGTTTTTATCTGTTGCTGACAGCGGCTTGAACCGTGGACAATAGTCTAATGTATGGTTCATCTGGCAATACATGCAAATCTCGCGTAGAGTTCTTGTGGCAAACGTTTGTATTACCATTTGCGGCTTTGGTCGTTGCGATTGATTTTTTGGGCTATATGATGCTTCCAAGAACTTGAAGCGTTGTTCAAGAAACTTCAGAAATTCTTCGGTTTTCTAAAGTTCAGTTGGGTCCTGGAGCGAACTTTCATATAATCGTCGTGTTTAACTGTACAATTTTTTCGATAATGTGAAAATTAGAAATTAGTTCCAGGATTCGACGTTTATTCCTAGGCTTCTGATTGCATGTATGCACTCGTTAGTTGTCTCGTGCAAATTCCTAATTACGGCTGCTGATTCTGTATTAATTGATGGTTGGTTTAGCAACGTATTTGGGTAAGCTGATGTGGTTAAGCGTTTGTTATTGTATCTAATGTTCCAGGTACTCCAGGCCATTTTATAATTATGAGCGGTTGATTCCAAGTGGCCTATTAGTTTAGCTGCTGCTCCACTAAGATGGGTTTTCAGGTAGTTTATTCTATGTGTGTCTAAGAGCGTATGGTTTTGGTCTATCATACATTTGAATATTTCAGAAAAACTAACTCGATAAAACGTGGAGGTAACTGATGTTTCTTTTGTCGCAGTGGTGATTTAGATTGTCATCTTTGTGTAACTTTCTTTTAACGCTTCATAATCCCCTTTTGTGAAGTATCCTCATCATCATCTGAGGCCGCGGCACAAAGCTCTTCATTCCTATCAATTATTTGATTCATCACCCGCTGCATGTACTGTATGGTGAATTGCATAGCTTGCTTGCCTTGTCTTTCATCTAAGACGTTTCTGGCCTTCGCTATTTCTCTGTACAACTCCCTCATCTTAAAATCTTGTCTTCGTAGCATTTGGTTAAGCGTGCTGTTGTTGCTTTGATCTATCGGTGTGTTGCTTTGTTGTACGAACTTTTTATTAGAATCGCCTGTCTCGGATGCTATAATCTCCTCCTGCACGCTGGTGATAGCGGTGTTGGATTGTTTAATGGCTGGCACATTTCTTCTATAAGTTTTTTAAATGTTGCTGCCACTGTAGCTCTTTGGTTGATGTATGGATGATCTTTATCGATTGGTGGAACTAGGTTGTATATCTGTTCATCCGTTTATACGAACTCTGTGCATAGAGTTTTTAATTGGTCTATCCTCGTCTCCAAATATTTGCTCGTCTTATGAGACGGTCCATCTTTGTTGTAATTGCTCTCGAATTGAGCTATTTTTCCTCTAACAATTTCTTGTTGATCAAGTAAGTTATCCATGATGATACTTGGTTTTCCTGGTTGCAGTGTTGCGCTTGTGTATTGTTGAGAATTTCGCTGGTTGTTATTTAGCCTTGTTTTCGATGGATTTGTTAGTTACTGGAGCGAACGATAATTCAACTGTTTGGCCGGTTGGTGTTTGGCGTTCAAGTTAAGTTTTATTAACTTGTTTTGTCGCTGGATGATTTTTATTTCAAAGGGCAATGTATTGAAATGAGATTAGTGCGCCTGCCGTGGGTCGGAGCTAGTCCACTAATTCCAAACAATATATTTTAATAAATGAGAAGCGATGTCTTTACAGGCATTATAACTTCTAATTTTATTATACTAATTTTACAGTTTATGTAGTAAAATTACATGTATCAAGTAATTGCTACATTTCAGCATTTTATGATTTTCTGTTACCAGTTGAATTGGTAACAATTGTTTTTCAATTAAATGATTTTGTACAATTCCAGGTACGTATTGCTGTATGTTTCATTCTTATTTATTACTTTTATTTTGGTATAAAGAAATAAATTATTTATAATATATAATTGAAATTGTTATTCGAGCCAACATGTTAGTCTCGGAAGACGATATAAGATGGCAGCACAGTAGTTTCAATCTTAATTTTTATATAAAATTACGATATATATGTAATATGTGTATTAATAAATTGGTGGTCACACGCAAAGTTACATTACCAATTAATCAGAGCTTACAAGAACCTATATTGTGTAATAACTTGATTGTTCGTTATTCCACTTCTCTCTAAAATATATGGATCCCACATAAACGACAAAGTATAGTAGACAAAGTTAACGCAAAAATGTTAACAAGAAGAGTGGATCAAACGATTTTTATATAGGTATAAGGATGCGTTGTGAGTTTTCAATGTGGCACTATAAAGTATTTTAGTAAGCGATCAAAGAGTGGCATACACTAAAGTGATGCAATACATAACAAATGGTAACAACAAACATTATTTTTCATGATGTACCCGGAGGCACTGGAAAAACATTTCTTTTTAATTTGATCTTCGCCGAAATTAGATAGCAGAACGAAATTGGATTCGCTGTAGCATCATCTCGAATTGCATCAACTTTATTCGATGGAGGACTTACACCACATTCAACTCTCAAACTACCACTGAATTTGAATCAAGCAGAAAATATTTCGTGCAACATTGCTCTAATTCATGAATTGCCCCAGTATTAAAAGCATGCAAAATTATTATTTGGGAAGAATGTACCATGTCACATAAAAGCATTTGAAGCGCTTGATCGTACTCTGCGTGATTTACGAAAAAATAATCGACAATTGCCAGCCATTTAACGATTAACACCCGCTAACGAACTCAATGTCTGCCTGAAAGCGTCTCATCTTATGAAATATGTTACGAAAATCACACTATCTACAAACATGCGTGTAAATTTACTTCACGATGTTAAAGCAATCAGTTGTAGAATTTGGTCGTTGAATTCAGGACGTTGTAATGCAAGTTTTTCCAAACATTTCAAATAATTTCAAAAATCATGATTGGCTTTGCGAACGTGCAACCTTAATAAAATACTGGGTGGCTGAGACCAAATGTTACTGACTTCACTCTGCTGTCATTTGTGTAGTTGTCATTTTCGCGCGTCAATTTTTTGACAGATTGAAGTTTGGTTAGTTGTTTACATGTGGTTAACAAATAATTGTTCTAAATTAATATCTTCATAAAAAAATCGTAATGGAATTCAAACGTAATAGTGTAATTGCACTGTATTTGGGTGGAAATTCACAAACAGCAATAGTTCGTCAGCTCCAGCATTTGAATGTGAATAAAATGTTTGTGTATCGAACCATAACTCGATACAACGAAACTGGTAGCATCGCTAAACGCAACAGAGGCGGTCCTAAAAAGACAGTAACATCAAAAGAAATGATACGAAATGTGAAGAAACGGATCCAACGAAATCCTCGTCAAAGTGCCAATCAATTAGCCGCACGTCTACATGTTTCACGATACAGCATTCAAACCATATTGAAAAATGAACTACACTTGAAGCCCTACAAGATACAAAAAGTTCAAGATCTTACGGAGGCACAAAAAAAAGTTAGGCTTGAAAGAACACGAGCATTGAAGGCCTTGGCCGAACGTGATGAGATTCCAAAAATTGTCTTTTCTGATGAGAAAATTTTCACCATTCAACAGTATGTGAATAAACAAAATGATCGTGTTTGGTTAGAGCACAAGCCCAACGATAATTTGGATACAAGAGTTGCCATGCGCATGCAATCACCAGCTTTTATTATGGTTTGGGCTGCAGTGACTGCAGATGGACGCACTCCTCTGGTTTTCATCGAACATGGAGTCAAGGTAAACCAAGAGGTGTACCGCCAAAAGATCCTAAACGATGTTTTGCTGCTTTGGGCACGTAAACACTTTGGTACGAACCGTTGGACATTCCAACAGGACTCGGCACCGTCACACAAAGCTCGAGCGGCACAGCAATTTTTACAAAATTGCGTTCCGCGGCTGATTTCGTCGAAAGAATGGCCACCATATTCACCAGACTTGAATCCCATGGATTTCTCCATATGGTCCATTTTGGAGAGTAAGGTGTCCACTAAAAAATACGAAAGTGTTGATGCATTGAAGTCAGCTCTTGTTCGAGAATGGAATAAAATCCCGCAAGCTCACGTTCGGTCAGCATGCAATGCTTTCTATGGAAGACTGAATCAAATAATCAGAGCCAAAGGAGGTCATATCGAGCAGTAACATGTTTTTCATAAAATGTAATATGTTTTCAACATATTCCACGAAATTTCAATAAAAATAATCAAAATTAAAAAAATTACAGCGTTTTCATTTGGTAACACTTGGTCTCAGTCACCCTGTAAATAATGAAATTGAGTCGCTGCTCCCAGTTCATCAATAAAATAAAAATCTGTTGACTTAATTCTTTTGATTCATCTGAAATTCCACAACACCATACTATATTTGAAAGAGAGTTCACCATTAATACTCCTCTGTAATTTGGATCCACCGAAACACGTGATGCCGAATGTGATTGAAGCAACGACTATTACTCCGGCAACCGTTCACATGCTCTGGGGATAGTTCACTTGGGGATAGTTCACTTGCCGAGAGTATAATTCTAAAGCAAGCAGCCTTGAAACGAATCCCCATGAGAAGTTCCCATGAGGCTTTATCGCTGAGATTGTCGTTGATCAACATTAATTACGAAACATCAAATTTTTTAAGCTTAAATTATACCAATTAAGTTGGTGTGAACACAGCGACATAGTTTTGGCAAGATTGATGGTAGCAATATTCTGATTGTACACATTCATCCAAATTATAGTTTCATTCATTTTAGTTGGATGAAGTGTGCAAAGTTGTAAATATTGAAATGTATGAAAGCTATAAATTGAAGCATCAACCCAAATTCATGTTCCGTGCACCCAATACTTTAACCGAGTTGATTGATGATAAAATGGTTAATTGCTTAGGGCGACCCATTTTTGCATATCTGATCTCTTTTTTTTCTATTGGGCTCAAGGCTAAACATGTTTGTTTCTAATAGAAATGAACCCCTTGCAAATTTTCAGGTTGATCGGACCACGTTTAGGGGTCGCTCAAATTAGTTTTTTTGCAAAAAATCACTTAAACGACCCTTAGTGATGCTTTTTCCTCCCTTTCACTTCGGCTCGTTCAAGTAATTCCGCTTTAATATTTTCTAAGTATTTTTGACTATGCCGAATCCAATGAAATGATAAAGTGGTTGGCGTAGTAAAAAATATGTTTGCGGGCTGTTTCTATCAAAAAAAAAATAAAACTATTGAGTTCTGGCTAATTTTTAAAATAGTGCCTCATGTTTGACTAAATTTCACTATTTGTGGCTATAGTGCAAAGAATTACGAAAAATGAGACATTGCACGTCAACATAACTGAAGAATTAACAATTTTATAGTTGAAAAACGCCCAAAAGGTCGTTTTGCCGTGCATACGTATCTGCGAGAACACATCAATTTTAGTGGATTTGTACTTATTAAGTGCATTTCTGTGGTGGGTAAATAAAGTGCAATTAAACACATGTAGTTTTATCATATGCATTACTTTCCGATGACTCATGATGAGTAACACATTTATACCGAAGGAAGACATTCTGTATAAAAGAGGATCAGTTTAGCTTAAGTAATGTCTATTCTTTTAGAAGTTGAACCAGCAACATTTTTATTGGAATAATAAAATAAGTTTTATAAAATATTAATTGATTTTTATTTTTGATTTTTAAGTTTGAAAATTTCAGTTTCTGAAATAGTTTTGGTGGTTAATAATCATGGAAAATAACGCACAGACCGCATGTTGGATCGCATTGGTTGGTAAGTTTTGTTTTTGATATAATTTCATAGGTGAATCTATTGAAAAGCTACAAAAAGATGATCTTCCAACGAATCGAGTCGTAATTAAACGATTCCTTCACAAGCTGGCAAATAGCAGTATAAGTATGCAAGCTACCACTGTTGCGGATGAGATAGCTATCATTTAGCAAAAGTTTGGTACTTGTCATCAGGAAAAGAGAAATATTATTAGAAAACTCATTAAATTACATGACGCATATCGGAATTTCAAAAAAAAAAATGTTAGCAGAAAAAGTGAAAAAACAAGTAAATAGAAGTTTTCTTACAAGATGGATGGAAACTCTTTGACATTGGTCATGGTCTTAATATTGAAAAAAATGGAGATCCGTCAAAGTTGTGGTTTCTCTAGCAACAACGAAATATTTATGCTTTTTAACATTCGTTCATTACGATCAATGCATGAAAGCAATTCCACATTGGCAATTAATGATCCACAACCTGCAACAAGTAGATCTCAGGAAACAGATATAAACATCGTCTTCTAGTGGCAGAAAAAACGAAAAATTCCGCTTCATCTCACTCATCGCTACATATGAAGAACGTGATTGATAAGAATATAGTAAGTGCGTTGGTTCGATCAAAAATAAGCAATTCTGATCTCTTCTAATCGCCTTCACTGCAAATGCATTAGAGCATGATTTAAAATCAATTGCAGTTTTCAAAGAGACCATACATCTCCATCGACAACGGCTCACGAATGAAATCAGTGATGAAATATTTAAGTCTTTCAGTTCTGATTCTATTCTAACCGTACATTGGGATGGAAAAATGTTAGAATATATAACAGAGAAAACAATGGCTAACCGACTGTGTGTTGTAGTAGCTGGTTATAGGTATTAGTAATAGTATTATAACCTTTATTAATGCTCAACTTGGAAAAATACATAATGAACGAGATGATTATAAAGAATTTTTATGTGTATCACTTTTGTTTCTTGGAGAACCACTTACATATATCACTATAAAGTCACTATAAGAGAATTCCTTTAGTAACAAAAACAAATATTAAGGCTGCTGTGCAATAGAAAAACTACTAAAAATATCAAATATAAAAATCTTGTTAATTACATATGAAATATTTTTCTATTTTAAATCTTTTCCGTGGACTTTAGCAAAATTTCATCCTTTAAAAATATGGAACCTAACTTCTCTGTGACAAGCTATATATCTTAGAATCATTATTAAGGCACTAATTAATTTTCAATGATAGTACTAGTAACATTTCTTTGTCTATTTAAGTTTCTCTTTAATTTTTTATTAATAACTCTAACCATTGATTTAGCAAGTGGCAAACAATTATTTGAAATTTGTCCCTTTTGGTAGTTTATGGGTTATACAATTGTTAATTTTTCAGTTATGATGACGTGCAATACCTCATATTTTTCGTTTCACAAATAGTGAAAAGAATTTTAAAAATTCACTGAAAATATGAGCTACAATTTTTTTGCGAAAAACAACCTGAAAATTAATTTTCTACTAGATCAACCACCTGGTTTTATTATTTCATTGAATTCGGCATAGTCAAAAATACTTAGAAATCATTAAACCGGCAAAACTTGGACGAGCTGAAGTGAAAAGGAGAAAAAAAACGTCACTAAAGGAGGGTTTTAGTGTTTTTTTGTTGGCAAAAAACTACTTTGAGCGACCCTTAAACGTGGTCCGATAGACCTAAAAGTTTGCCTGAGGTCATTTCTAATAGAAACGAATATTTTTAGCTCTGAGCCCGGTAGAAAATCAGACATGAAGAAAAATGGGTCGACCTACTGCACATAGAGAAAATTATTAGGAGAATATGAATCTCTTGGTGAGGCTAGAGCATATGGAGCAATTATTTGCCAAGCCAAGTGAAGAAATTGAGTATCTAAAGCAAGAAAATGAAAACCTAAAAATGAATCGGGATTCAAAAGAAGATTGCGATATAGGAAGCATTGAACCAAACAAACTCATCTATTTCACTGATGAAGATGAATTACAAAGAGAGACGGACTGGATCCTAAAGAAGAAAAAACAGTCCAGACAGAGTAAGAAAAGAAAAGCTGAATCATCACCTGAGGCTGAACAATTAAATGGTAGCGGACAATCTAGTCCAGATTCAAACGATGCTCTACCCAAAGCCAATCAACTAAAATGTAGTAAATCTACCAATAATATTACACCAAATTTGATGCAACCGAAAGAAAAATCACCCCCACCAATAAATATTGTGGGTGTAACCAGAAATTACCAGAAATTTAGTCACTGATGAAATCGGTTACTGACAAAGACTATTAGGTAACATCGTTAAATAATGACGTTTGGAAAATTAATACTCTGGACTCAGATACTTATAAATAGAACCTTATCTATGAAATCGAATGCTGAAAAGTCTCAGTGGTTCACTTACGAGAACAAACAGGCCCTACCTATAAAAGTCATGGCAAGAGGTTTGCATCATACTTGCTCGAGCAAAGAAATAATGGAAGACTAACAAAATAAAGGTCCTAAAATACTAGATGCTGTGAATATTGTTAAAAAAGAGAGAACAGAAATTCAGGAAGGAAACCAAATTATCAGTAAATTCCTGTTTTATGCTAGTATTTGACAACAAAGAGAATGTTCAAAACATTTATGGAATAAAAGGAATCCTTCATATGAAGGTGAACATTTAACCAATGAGGACAACCACAACACGCATACACCAATGCAAGAAATGCCAGGCATTTAATCATACCCAAAGATATTACGGCCGTGATCCAATATGTGTACAATGCTCAGGTAATCATTTTACCCAGGCATGTACAATAGGCAGAGATGTGCCAGCCAAGTGTACATATTGTAAGGGCCAACATCCGGCAAATTATCGAGGCTGTGAGGTTGCTAAACAACTTAAAAATTAAGAGATAAAACAAAAAATCAACCGCAAAATCGCTCATTTGCGCTGGTAGTGAAAGGATTAGGCTCAACCAAACATATGGGCTCTCAAAGTAACCAAATTATGGAAAACATTATGGACAGCATTGCAGCTATTACAAAGCGGCTAGATGACCAAAGTAATCTGAACAACATGATACTTGATCAACTGAAGAAAATGCAACTCCCTCAACGCAATCCTACAAAAAATGTTAAGTAAGAACACAACTTTCAAAATAGCAATCTGGAATGCGAATGGCATTATGCAACATATTCCAGAAATAGAAATATTTTTAAATTAAAAAAAATTGACATTTTCTTAATATCTGAAAGCCATCTAGTTAAATCTTCGTTTGTTAAAATACGGGGTTATAATTTACATCACTCATTCATCCAGCGGAAAGAGCACGAGGTGGTTCGGCATTACTAATAAAATAAAATATAAAACACCATTTAGAATCAAATATGGAAGAAGAAACTATGCAAGCCACTACTGTAAGGACTCAAATTAAACACAGACAGCTTACTGTCTCTGCAATACATTGTCCTCCCCGCCATCACTTGAAAAGGGAGGACTACCTTAAACTATTTAAATCGCTTGGATGTGATTTTATTATTGGAGATGACTTTAATGTGAAAAACACCTATTGGGGATCTAGACTTATGACGGCAAAAGGTAAAGAATTGCTTCAAGCAGGGCAGACACCAAAATCTGAATTTTACTCTGGTGGTTCCCCAACATACTGCCCCAGTGGCGGAACGAAGATACCTGACCTAATAGACTTTTATGTAGCAAGAGGTATATCCCAGAACTACATTCACATTGAAGACAGTAATTCTCTAGTATCGGATCATTCCCCGGTTATCATGACAGTCAGTGAAATGGTAATTCAAATTGAGAGTGCACCCAGATTAACAAATTCAAAAACAAACTGGGATCTCTTTCGTGAAGTATTGGAGGAAAAAATCATTTTTCAGGCACCGATAAGAAATCCCCACCAGTTGGAAGATGAATTAGAACAACTCAATGAAGCAATTTACTATGCGCTTTGGCAAGTACCCCTATTATACAAAATAAGAAAAAGCTTAAGATATCCTACCCAATGGAAGTTAGAGAGTTGGTAAGACAAAAACGACGGGCACGTAAAACCGATGAAAAAAATTCTGATTATTCTTTGTGGAAGGCAACGAAGGGACTCAAAAGACCCAAAATTCAAGTGCCTCTACTTAAAAAGGAGGATGAAACCTGGGCAAGAGATCCTAAAGAGAAGGCTGATCTGTTTGCGGAGTATCTCGAGGATACCTTCCAACCACTACCAAGGCAAACAGCCAATGAAAATATAATGGCAATCCAAAAGCTAGATGTTTTTGATATACGCCCAGTAACTCTCAAAGAATTAAAAGAAGAAGTAAAAAGTAACATGAATGTTAAAAAAGCCCCAGGATATGAATTGATTACTCGCCAAATAATCAAGGGTCTACGAGGTAAAGGATTTTGTAAGCTATTACACATAATCAATGCAAGCTTTCGGTTAAAATATGTTCCGTGGCAATGGGAAGTAGCAGAAGTAATCATGATAGCAAAACCTGATAAACCACCTAACGATAAAAAATCATAAAGGCCAATTTCATTGCTGCCAATTATGTCAAAACTCTTTGAAATATTATTACTAAAAAGTCTTAAACCAATAATCGAGGACCGACAACTAATTGCTCCACATCAATTTGGATTCAGAGAAAAGCACTCCGCAATTGAACAGGTGCATAGAATCACCAACATTATTGAAAGAACGTTAGAACGTACAAAAGTATGCTCCAGCATATTTCTTGACGTCGCCCAAGCATTCGATAAAGTTTGGTACAGTGAACTGGAATTCAAGCTGCACAGAGATCTGCCGAGGCAATTCTATGCCATACTAAGATCTTATTTATTCAATCGACATTTTCGTGTGAAATATGAGGATGAATACTCCAAACTAAAGAAAATCTCTGCCGGTGTCCCAAAGGGGAGTGTCTTAGGACCAATCCTGTACTTATTATATACAACGGATATTCCAACATCAGATGAAAGAGCCATAGCCACCTTTGCAGATGACACAGCAATCATGCCCATTGGAAGTAATGTCGCTGAGGCAAAGAGCAAACTCCAGTAGATGACCAATGCGGTTTGTAACTGGACTAAGCGCTGGAGAATCAAGCTTAATGAGATAAAATCCACGCATATTAACTTTATGTATAAAAAAGGCTTCTCATCTACCGATAGTAATTAACTCACGACCGGTGCCATATGCAAACAAATCTAAATATCTGGGCATGACCCTCGATGATAAGCTCAAGTGGAGAGAGCATGTCAAAAAGAAAAAAGAAGAACTTAGGTAGGGGCTCTGAGCTTACAATATACAACAAGTTGCTGCTATATCGGCAAATATTGAAGCCGATATGGACCTACGGTATTCAATTCTGGGGATGTACTAAGCAAACGAACGCCAAAATGATACAGACGTTTCAAAATAAGGTTCTCCGTAGCATCGTAAATGCTCCGTGGTACACAAGAAATGAAGACCTTCACAGGGACTTACAGATGGAATACATCAAAGATGACATAAAAGAGCATGCCGCCAAACACGAAATAAGGCTCCAGGAACATGGAAACCCCTATATTCGCCATATGATAGATAACCCTGTCGTTGAAAGAAGACTTCAAAGAACGAGGCCACTTGACCTAGTAAACATACCAAATTAAAATTATATTTTAAATAGGTTTAATTAATTTTGGGACTAACCATTGGGTTTCATCCCAACAAATCAGAATTGTTTAAGAAATGTAAAATTTGTAAATTTTAAAGATAAATTGCTAGATGAGCACAGTCCCAGTTGCAATTAATAAAGCTAAAAAAAATAGAGAAAATTAATTTTGACATTGATACTTAATAATAAATAAAGAAATGTCAAATAGTATAAAAAAATCAATTTTGAAACTGTTAATTATATCTTAGATAATACTAGGATGAGTCATTTAGACGGATACACTTGTAAGAGGTAAGTATAACTTATATGCTAAATAACAACTTTCCTTTTAGGTCGTTGTTATGATTTGTCGTAGGTTGAGATGCTGCTGATTTTCAGGGTTGTTATTGATGGTTTTCAGGTTGAGAAATATTGTCCCAGGTAACTAAATGAAGTAAGTATATTCCATGTTCCAGCTTGGGGGGAAATACATGTTGCTTGCTTCAAAGCGTAAACGCTAAAATATTTGTTCCTTTTCTCACGAAATACAAAAACCAAAAATATGTTTATCCAAATGCTTTACAATAAAAATTAGGAGTAACTAAAACATATTATTTATTATTCACATGGATCATCAGACGAATTGGTTACATATTTATAATACGTACTTCACCGTAAGCATTACAAATGTAAAAAATTGTAAAAGAAATGAAAGTAAAAAGTAAGGAAATATTGTAGAAAAATATAGTAATGAAGGTTTATAAGAAGGGAGTATAAATATTTGAAAATAAAAGAAACATGTCAAAAGTAATGAAGCTAATGAAGCCCACAAATAGGATGTCAAATAATATCTTTACAGAATGTTGTATAACATTCCAATGCTCGCTTGTAAGGAAGCATTTACACTAAAGGTAAATAACCTTCCAAAGTGTATCCATATGTGTCACTTCAATGCAATAATGGGTAGGTAATGCTCCCGTTACTGAATTCAGCGCCTGATGAATTCCTATCATGTATCATTGCAATGGCGACGTAGAGAAATTTCCTGCAAAACAAGCAAAGTTTAAAATAATTCTAATTTTATCCGTGCAACGCCGGGCAAGAAAATAAAATCTCTGAGAAGACTCTGAGTCATTTCTCTAAAAGAAAACTTTTTTCACCCGAAATTTTTCCCAAACGAGTAATAATAATTTCTATCCAAAGCAGCTAGTCCATACAATTACGTAAGACTAATTTAAATATTAGAGATTTTTTATTTTAGGCATCTACGTACGTTCGAGTAAATACATTTAAAATATAACATCACTTTTCTCATAAAATCATTTCATGATTAACATATAAATTTTCCAGTTTCAAGACATTTTGACTACTGTTCAAGCAGCTTGAATGAACACATAACATAATAAAATCTTTGAATATACCAACCATAAATTTCGTACGTACAATATTTTAGAACGATAACAATACGTACGTATAAACATATATCGAAGGAAATCTAAAGAAAATGTTTTTTTTATATTATATTTCAAACAGGAAAAAGCAAAATGGTAAAATGAATTTAAACAAAGACAATAACATCCTTCTTCTTACTGCATAAAGAAAATAAATTCTAAAGACGTTATTTTGTTGCAAAAATTACTTTTAAGAAAACCAATTTTCCTCATTCTTGCTACTGTTTCATTATTATTATTGTTGTTATTATTGCTACCATACACAAACGACTATCTACTGCACTAGCTAATTCTTTTGTTAAATTTTTATTTAATCTACTTCTTCAACTATCCATTACATATACAATATATCTATGGCTCGTATGTACATAACACGAGTAGTAGCATGTAGTATGGGCATTGGCGAAGAGTAGTAATTTAAAATAGTTAAGTCTACAATATTTTATCATTCCTTTGTGAATCTAAATGGGTTCTGTGTATATTATGTATTGTTAAATTAAGTTTTCTTGCAAGAAACTTTTATAATACATAACTAAAAATAGAATATAAATTGGCTTTTCCCTATACTCTTTTATTACTACATCTTTTTATTTTTTAAATTAATAACTTTATAATTCATTCGAAAATGGCAATTTTAGTTTGTCGTAAGACCTATTTGTATTTTATAGTTGGAGAAATGCTTGAACTGATTATATGTAATGGTAATCAGAACCAATTGTAAGGATATATAGACGTATAAACTTATCCTTAAAAAATAAAAATTGAAAAATGTTATTTTAGCATCTGCTAACTGAATAATAATCATTTCGAAGCTAACAGATAGTCTCAAGTGGTTTTAGTGGGTAATTCAATGTTTTTTGCGTTTTATTTTTCCATCTACTTGTTATGGGAAAAGTGTGTTGCAAATAATATTATGTTTTCCTGACAATTTCACATTTTGTTTATTTTAAGTTTTTTCTTAATCTTCCGGCTTTATTTATACCAAAAAGCAATAACTAGTAGTACAGTAATCCATTTTGTTAAATCAATTTTATTTATTTTTAGCCGATTTTTTATGGCTTTGTAGCAACTAAAAAGTAATTCATGCAAATGCGTAAAAATGACAAATACGGTAAACAAACACAAATGAAAAGCAGAGGTGCCTAAACGAGTTTGGAATACTTGTATATTTACTTAATAATATTTTTGAATGACAGCTGATGTTTCATTCTTCCATCAGAAATTGATCTAACCCGTTCGTTTAAGCGGAACCCTGATATTGGTCTTCCAAACAAGTTGCACCCTACCTTATCCAAAACAGATTTTATGTAGTTCATTGATATAAATTGTATTTGATTGGTTCATTGGCGCTATACAGCACCAGATTTTTAATAAATTCCATGCTTTTATCTCGGAAGCGGTGCGAGATAGGCGAAAATTACTTATAATGAAAATCGTTCAGTGCCGTGGAGGACATTTAATGGTGAGCTTAAATGGGGTTGACACTCATTATTTTAGGAGATAATGATTAAGGTTGTTTTTTGATTAAGCAGTTAAAAATAAATAAATTAATTCTTTTTGTTCACACAACATTTACATAAAGTGTTTGGTGTCAGAGGTATAAGCAAAAAAATGATCTATATTAAAGCAAAGCAGTTTTCTCTAAGTGTAACAGTGGTTCGTTGTAACGAAAAATCAAAGATTTACTAAGATACTACTAAGTCAAAGAAGAATTGATTTTATTTATTTTTATGTCTCGAAGCCGTCTTAGAACTTAGAGAAAATTGTTTTGATTTAATGAAGATCAGTTTTTGCACATACAGTCAAACTTCTATAAGCCGAACTTCTATAAGTCGAATTATTCCTTAAGTCGAATTTCAATTTATGACAGAGACATTTTTGGTAAATTCTCTGTGTATGTATATATATACTCTGCGCCAAAAAAATTTGGAACAGAAATTTGTTGCGATAAAATACCCAGATTTGAACGCTTGTATCTTGGTGAAATAACAAAATAATGTTGCTTCTAATCGAAGAAAATTTGGTCTTCTTTTCGATACTGGAACTCGTTTTATTTGTTTTTTTTTTTATGAATTTTGAGTAAAATAAAAATTTTCTCAACGAAAAAAAATATGCTTGCTGTTTGCGACTGTAATCGAGCGTGCTCGATATTTTATTCCCAAATCTAAATTAGCAAATGATGCTGTGGTAATTTCTGTACCACGACTCCTTGTCGATTTATTGAAGTTTTAGCGAGAAACGTAACCAAACTATGAGACATGCATATCAGGGGTAATTTTGGTGGTTCAAGATCAAGGAGTTAGCTCCATCTATATTTATGTATATATATATATATATATATATATATATATATATATTTATATATATATATATATATATATATATATATATATATATATATATATATGTATATATATATATATACATACCTATATACATACATATATAGGGTTTTCCAATAGGAATGATATGATTTTTAAGTGACGTTTCGGCCATTTGTAATATGTCATGAGCTGTTATTTTTTGTTTCATTGTATTCAGTAATGTTTACAATTTTATCATGGTGGGCAAGAACAACGTTTACAAATAATTAGTTGTATTATCAAAATAATCGTTCTCCAATTGCAACTTTTCGTGCGCTTTTGCCATTTTATAGTCGTAATAATCGTCCAAGTGTGCTCGCTATTCGTCGAATTGTTGAAAATTTTAAGCGTACATTTTCTTTACATAATATTGAAGTGCCAATAAGACAAAGATTCGCTCAAACTAATGCGAATATTGCTGCCGTTCAGGCAAGTGTTGCTGAAGACTGCAATTTGTCGATTCCAAGACGTTCTCAAGAATTGGGACTGTCTCAAACCACAACCTGGCGAATTTTGAGAAAGGACTTGGGTTTGCATCCGTATAAAATTGTTCTCACTCAAGAACTCGAGCCATTGGACCACCGCAAACGTCGTGAATTTGCTGATTTTGCCTTTAAAAAACTTGAAAACGATAACGATTCTTTTAAGAAAATCATCTTCTCCGATGAGGCTCACTTTCATGTGAGTGGTGCGGTAAATAAACAAAACTGTCGATTCTGGTGCGAAGAAAATCCACAAATTATTCATGAAAAACCATTACATTCACCTAAATTGACAGTTTGGTGTGGTTTTTGGTCTGGTGGAATCATCGGTCCGTATTTTTTTACGAAATGAAGCTGGTAACACCGTTACTGTCAATGGAGATCGGTATAGATCGATGATAACCAACTGTTTATGGCCGAAATTGGAAGAAGTTGATCTTGACAACATTTGGTTCCAACAAGACGGGGCTATGTGTCATACAGCAAGTGCAACAATTTAATTATTACGAGAAAAGTTTGGAGATTCAATCATTTCAAGAAGTTGTGATATTGAATGGCCTCCAAGAAGTTGTGATTTATCATCATTAGACTATTTCTTGTGGGGTTATTTTAAGTCATTGGTCTTTAGCAATAAACCAAACTCTCTTCAAGCTTTACAAGTCAATATTGAACATGACATACGACTTAATTTAGTGGAAAAAGTGCTCGAAAATTGGGTTTATCGAATTCGTTCCTGCAGAACAAGTCGTGGAGGCCATTTGAATGACGTTTTATTCAGAACTAAATTGTATCGATTCTTCACATTAAATAAAAAACATTTCAATTTCCTTAACAATTTTGTGTTGTTTTTAAAAGAAATCATATCACACTTCTCCTATATTTACCTCTCGTGCTCCTACAGTGTGATACAGACAAAAAAAATTTTGTTTGTCCATTTTTTATACTAATTTAATCAGGTTGCTTTTTAACAAAATATTAAAATAAAATGGTTAACGTTCACAAACAACGCAATTTCCATACCACTTTCATCCATATTTCGTCTTTTATTGGTCTGATTCTATTTACTCGTATAATAAATTTGTGTTATTTTGATGTTGGTAGAAAAACAAAGCCAAAAATAAATTACACACGCAATTTTACTTTAAATAAACAACAAGCAAAAAAAACAAAAAAATAACTTGTATCTCTCTCAACTTTCGTTCGCCTCGCTCGATCACACTTTTCGTAACGCTCTCGTCACGCATTCACCAGCTTACCAAGCGTGCGTAAAGAAGTTTTACTTCAAAAATACCATTTACGAGCTAAAGAAGGCGGAATGCATGCTTCATGACAACGATCGTCCACATACAGCAAAATCAACCCACAAACTCATCTGCTCGGAAGTTTTACAGAATGCGACGTATTCTCCAGACTTGGCTCCTTCTGATTACCCCTTATTCAGATCGATCATCATATTTGAAAGACCAGCGATTCACGAAAGTTGAAGATGTGCAAAAACGGTTCGATGATTATTTTGCTTCGAAACCACCAAGTTTCTATCGGGCAAGGCATTCATCATCTAATGGCGAATATTAAACTTTGTAACAATTATATTTTCAATAAAGTTGAATTTGACCAAAATAACAGACTGATAATTCTTGTTGATGTTTCCATTTCAGCATATAGTTTTAAGATCATGAGCTCTGTTACTACTGTATTCACACATTTAGGATGAATGTTATAGGTTTGACACGATTCCTGGTACAATGTATCTCTGCACATTTGTTGCCCAACTGGGTTCCATTTTGCAGTATTTTTTATGTATGTCCATATGCTTGACAACGTACACATTGAGGTATGAACACATTAAGTATTAGATTTCGTATTAAGTCGTATCCAAACGTCCCAAATCTTCTCAAATATTATCCAATATGGATGATACGTACCATATGGTTCCCAATCGTATTAAGTAATAACAAACAGTTTCAAATCGTTCCAAATCATATTAAATCTCTCAAAATGTATAGATCGTTCCAAATCGTATTGTTCAAAATCGTTTCAAATTGTTCCAAATCTTATCAAACCATATCAAATCGTCCCAAATATATTAAAACCATCCAAAATCGTATAAAATTACCTTAAATCGTTTCAAATCCATTCAAATTTAATCAAATCGGTCCAAACCGTATCAAAATGTTATAAATCGGAGTAAGAATGCCCTACATTATATCAAATCATCACCAAATATTATTAAATTATTCCAAGTCATATCTAATCGTCCGAACTCAAATCGTCTACTGTCCCACCACAATTGGTTACTTATAATTTTATCACATTTTTCTCAGACACGTTTCGTTTGGGTAACAGGCCCATGGGGCCTTTTCTGGGTCAGAAAATTAAGTTACCAATATTCTTGGAACATTACGGTCGATCTTTATTAAAATGTATACAATTAAATAAAAGCATTTAGCTGGTAGTCACCTACGCATAGATCGTACGCGTTAGATTTACGAACCGAACAAATGACGGTTATTAAAGAATCCACACCACTAATAATAAGTTTAAATGTGTTCTTTACTCTCTATACTGACGGTAGAACTATAAAAACCAAACACAAAGCAAATAAGAAGAAATCAAAGTTTCTTTTAATTAATTAACTTTTTGTTTATGGCTTTCAGCTTTTAATTGAATTTTCCATTTTCGTTTTCTTTCTATATATTTTTATACCATATTTTGTTTTCTATGTATTTTTAAGAATTAAATAAGAAAAATAAAAATTTAATTTTATTCTGCTGCAGAACACAATCCAGAATTGGTGGTGTTCAAGTTGTGTATTATGTGATATTGTTTTACTCTAATCTTCTCAACAGAATTTTGAAATTTATTTTTTCAAGCTTCTTCATCAGCTATGAATTTTAATTTGTATCCTCATTTTGTTACTATTATTAATTACATCGAGATAAAGTAACAGTTAATCCGTTAAATTAAAAAGTTCAGTCGCCTGTATGCGTTAAATACAATAAAATTCGAGGTTACGAATGGCCTAACAAGTACGTAGTGAAATATAATAATTCACTAAGGGATTATGATTATATTTTGAATAGAATTCCAAAGTATTTTCCATATTTTTGTAGTTTGGTCACTGCAGGCTGATGAGACGACCGAATTTTTTAATTTAACGGATTCAATGTGGTGGTTTGGTTACACCCAGTAAACCCAAAATTTAATTATTATTTATATATGTATTATATATGCAATTATCAGTACTAGCAGTGGCAGGAGGATGATGAAGAAACTATCATTAATTAAAGTTACTATTTTACTATTTTTTCAGATAATTTTAAATGGTTTATTGGGGACAGGGAACGTTGATGCGCAACACACAGCCTCTCTCGTCTTAAGACCGCTGTTCGGGATGAAGAATTCCGTCCTAAACGAAGATACATCCTCGATAAAACAACCTCCAATCTACGGCCACTTATTCAAATAGAATGTAATATTTTATATACTAGTGACGATTGACATTTCTGCCTGTATGAAATAAATTCAAAGTTTGTTACATTTTTTATTTTTGGAAAAGGACGGGGATATTGGAGTGCAAACATCTTATCGCGTGTTTTTCACAAATTAACAATGTACCGAATATGTTATAAATTCTAGTTTATTTGTAGATTTTGTAAATTGTTTATGTTTGAAGTTTTGAAATCAAAATCAGGTAGGAAGGAGGTGGGTGGAATTTGGGAGTTTTTAAAGTTTATATTTTCGAAGTTATAAATTCATATTAGAAAAATAATGCCGAAATTAAATATAGTGATTATAGTGATAATTTTTGTCAACTGATTTTACTAGGCATTCATTAATCTAATTTTCGACAATCGGCACGATCGTGCCACACATCCTCTGTGTCCCAAGCAACTAAAACATACCGCCAGATCTACAAAATGGAAAACGATTCGACGTATCCATTTTCGTGACTCTAGAAAAATTCGGTAATAAGTAATAAGTTGATGATCTAAGCGATCAACTCCGCCCCACTATATTTAGAAATGATTTCCGGTTGTTTAATTTCAATCATTGTTTTCTGTTTCTTATCCCATCTTTTTATGATAATTTCATCTCCTTTTCCAACATGGCAAGAAATTACTTGTGTTATCGTTAGTTACGGTTGTGTGTATTAAATAGAAAAAATTCAAATTCTGTTGCAAAATAACTATTTTCGTTTATAATATTAGTGTATCGGTATACGCAATAAAGTAAGCTTAGTATTTTGTCCAAGAAGTTCCTTTATTGACATAAATTTATTTTTGCAAATTTTATTTAGTTCAAAATTGTAAAGGTAACATGGTGTTAATACTATAATTGTTAAATGATCGACGGTTTTGATTTTAATGGTGTCCTAATTACAACTTCTGTTTTTTGTTTAAGAGACGCTTTTATTTAACTAATGTTTAAGTTTTAAGATTTAATTTTCAGTTTTTAGATTTAGTTTTCTCACCTTATACTTTCGACCCGTTATTACTTTCTTATTCATTCTGATTGGTTTTGGAGGTTGTAATGCAGAAATTATATAACTTGTTCATTTGATTTATAGACATTGTATATCGAAAGCTGTTTCTACTTCTACTTTTAAATTTTGTATAATTTAACTTTATACAGAAGCTGAGTTTCTAGGAAGCAGTTTCTACATTTTTATTCTAACTGTAACTGTGTTGTTATATTAACAAATGTCAAATATTAATCGAACTAACACTTTACTAACTAGGTGTGTAACCGGGTAAAGTCTATCATATTTAACAACCTTTATTATCTCTCCATCTTGTTATGTGTAAAAGGGTGTTCGGTAGGCCCGGAGTATCCGGGATCCCTCTTAATCATGGCCGTACATTCTAATCAATCAACTAACTTTGAATTGTTTATTAAAGGACGCTTTCTTATTTTTCAATCACTTGTGAAGAAAAATTCTACCACCTACTTTGAGGTTATGGCAATACAGTTCATCATTACCTCTCTTCCGATACCATTTAAAGAAAAATCTGTTGCTAAAGGTGTTGATAAAAAGACTGGGTCTTAGATTTATTTCAAAACAAGTCATTATGTTATTCGAACCATTAAAGTTTTTTCTATTCGAAAGTCGTTTCTATTCGATTAGAAAAACTATTATTTAAATTTATAAAATTTAAACTGATTAAACTAAAATTAAAATAAATTTTACTTAAAAGTTTACATTTTGAAGTTTTAAGAAATTGGGTTTCATTTATCTCTGATTCGGGAGAATATAGTATTTACTATACTGGACAATATTACGTACTGGACAATATAAGTTTAGGTCTGCCTTTTTGGCACAGAAGGTCTTCATTTGGGATTTTGTTTGGCCAAAAGTTTCTTATAAGCTGTTTATGTCACGTTTCTTTACAAATACCTGGATGTTTATTTTAATATTTGTAAACTCTAATTTTTCTGCAGACATGCAGAGTGTTTGTGCGATGGAAATAAGAGTAAAATTTAGTTTTATAAATTTTAAAATCTCTTCTTATAGTAAAATATTTGAGAAACGTTTCGAAATTTTATTTTATTCTAGACATTTGGGTACTTTATTAAGAGTTAACAGGTAAGGTCATGGAAATTCGGCGAAAAATTTGCATCGTGGCCAGTCACCCCAGTCCTAAGGTATAATGAAATCGTAACGGCTAGTTTAGCGTTTTATTACATTCGGTGGTGGATTTCATAAAACAGTGCATTATTGTGTACTGTGGTGACCCTGGTTGTATGCACGTGTGTTGGACACATTTTACGAATAAGGTCAATCAACAAACGCTTTAAAAAGGTGGCTGGTTGTATAAAGACACCGTATAATATATTCAACATTCATCCTCATACACTCAATACAATATATTCAACACTCAAAATGCTTGTGGAATGATTTAATGCGAGCACCTCGAGTTTGGAATGGTAAAAATTACTGACTTTGCTTGGTGCGTGCTATACAATTACAATGCAGTGCAATAATGAACAGCGCGAAAATTACTATTCTGATGATTTACCATAGGATCGCAGGGAATAGCTCGTAAATGGATTGATTTACGTAACAGTTAAAAAAATTGTAAAAGAAAATACCTAGTTCGCTATATGTGGGTGGTTCTATATACCGTGAAGACTAAATCTATGTCCTCTCTACAGCTCAAGCGGATTTACTAAACTGGTGAAATATTAGACGTAATCTTCTCATAATGGAGGTCCTTGTTGTTTTAGGCCAAAATCGGCCTTACGAACGCGGTAGCTTCCATACGAGCGTTTTGTTTTTTGTAAATATTTTGGAAACTAAAATTATGCCATAAACGGAAATTTGTTTTCGAATATTTTAAAAACTATAGTAGGTACAGATCTAAGGTTCTGAGAACCAAAAACAAGTAATTTTATATTTATCGTTACTTCGGTACAACATCAATATCACGCTACAGATCCTTTGGTCAGAAATAACCAACAATTAATATAAGAATTTAATTATAATATAGAGATACTTTGATTTTCAAATCCTAATGATTTAATTTATTTAACGTGTTCTGTTTTACCTAATGTATTGAAAGAATCTACTTTCATTTTATTAAAATTACAAATTTAAATTGATTTCTTAGTTTTATTTGAATTAAATTTGTAGTGGCCAAAAATGACCACGAAGAAAATTTGTGTTACTTTTTTGAGTAACGAATAAAGGATTACCGAAATTATTTCCGCTTTAATTTTTGAAAAATGATTTAGACCAATTTCGGTGCAAATTTAATTTACAATTTTTGACTTTGATTTCATAAATGCCATACTTTTCAATATATTTGCAAAAACTGAGAAGCTGCCACTATAGGGTAATCAATCTGCGCCAAATTTAACTTCAACCTTAAAATTTATGAAAAGGCTTAAGTATAAAGATTCATCATTCAGTCCATCCGTTTTGGGCGTGGAATTCAGCCACTCGAATTTTGGTCGAATAACGGTTTTTTAATTAAAAATCATCATTTTTACAGCTACATATGAGCGACAGGAAGGTTGTTTTCAAAAACGTCGGTGTATTGAATTTATTTATTTTATTTTTTGTGAGTCTAAAAATTCGCGTAGATACGCGATATCAGTCGTGATAGAATAAATTTGGCTGATTGCCATACACATTCCTTTATTTCGTTTATCGTTTTCAATGCATGCAATGATCGTCTATGATGCGTGTCTTTCTGTCCTTATCATCTTCGAAAATAATTTGCCAGATCCCAAAGGTTGATTATTTTTCGGCAACCCAGAAGTGTGAGCTTTTAATGTGCCTTTAGTTTTTTAAAATATTTTAAAAAGTATAAATTTTTCTGTGAAAATCGAATACTACTTTCAAATACTAATTTTTATTTTTCTTATTTGATCAGAACAGCTGTTAATCTTTGGTACATATAAAGAAGTAGATAACGATAAGTTTATACAGTGACTCAGTAATGATATTACCAGTAAAGTTACTATTGCTGTATTAAAAGTAATAGTTACTTTCGGATCAATTTGAGTCCTTTTTTATTATGTTGCCCAATTTAGTTACTATTTTCTCATATTCAGACTTGGTTTAAGTCATTAAATCAAAATCTAAAAAAAGTAGTTTCAAATAACATAGGTATTGAGAGACTGGGCAGGTAAAAGG